>VZQC01011251.1:2436374-2505870 GCA_009823505.1 Rhizomys pruinosus
GGTAGTGGACACCTTTTTTTTTTTTTAATAGTTTTTATTGATGGTTTTGTGCATTTCATACATTTTTTGATTTCAGTTCATTTCAGGCTGTATTTCCGTCCCTCGCCCCCACCACCCCACACCATCGCCAGATCATGCATCTCGCAAACTGCCGGCTGCATTTTTCTCGCAGTTTTTTTTTTTTCAGTTTTTTTAGGCTATAAGTGATCATCTCATGAGTTACGAAGCGTCCTGCATAGAAACCTATTGCAGGCTGTGTGCCGAAACACCCTACAGCCCCACCATCCCCCCCCAAAAAAAGGGGGGGTGGGGGGACAAGTTGTTGTTGTTCTAATCAGTTTGATCAAATGAGGTCCAGACTACATTGCTGTATATTCACCATTCATTCACCCAGTCCGTAGCCCTTTACATCTCTAGCCACGCCGCTCTTGGCCCCCTCTTCCGCAGGTTGTTCCCTAGGCTTAGAAAAGGGGCACAGGTGGATGAGAGGTAAAACAGTCCACTCTCTCTGGAGCTGTTGACTTGGACTCTGGTCAATTCTGGCTGTTTCCTTTCATGGGCTGACAGTTTGTCCAGGAATAACCTTTCGATCCTACTAATGAAGAACAAGCAATTAGATATATAGGTATTTAAGCAGCACTAATAGTTATGGTAGGTTACTTTAGCATAGACACATGTTTGGATATGTTAATCCATGAATTACAATTTTCCCCCCTTGTTAAATATGACAGGGTCTTACTGTGGCTTATAACATCTCCTAACCTGTAGAGGATGTAAGCTTGTGGCATCAGCCATGGGTTATTTCTCCAAGGGGAGAGCCAATAGCCAATTAGATTTGGGATATACAGGTAGTGGACACCTTTAATGTCAGCTTCCAGGAGGCAGAATCGGGATCTCTATGAGTTTGAGGAAAACCTGTTGTACATAGTGATTACCAGGCAAGCCAGGGATACATAGTGGCCAGTGAAAAGAGAGTCCTGTTCCTCCTGAATTTAAATGATCATGACAATATATAATTGTGATAATTCTTATTTGCAAAAGCCATGATTCTGTTACTAAGAATCTGTGGACTTCAACTGAATATTTTGTATTATAGGAAACAAAACGCAACATGCTTACTACTGCATCCCGAATAACTACCATACAATTCAGCCATCATTAACCACTCTACTTAAGGTAAAAACTAGTTGATTCTGGAGAGTTTAACATTTTACTTCTATAAACTGCACTTATACTACTAGAGAATGGAACCAGAAGAATCAGATTTATCTGTGGTGGAGACCAGATACTAGAAAAACCTATGTGTAAGGAGTGGGGATTCCCAGAAGAATCAGCAAGTCAAGGGAGTTACACACTCTGTTTACCATTTTTGATTCTTCTCCATCCTCAGAATGAAGAGGATCAACAGAACTGTGTGTGCGAATTTCGAAAACTTGATGTGATTGAATGTTGAATGCATGAGCCAGATGTTTAGAAAAAATGATAATAAAATGACACAAGTCCTCAGTGAGCCAAAGAATAGATATCAATATGTCTTCATGAATTTAAATTTTCTTTTGTGGAATTCATGTAATCCTCTTCCAAGTTCATGGATCATTGTAATGAATGATTATTGGACTTAACCTTATTTACATAATAGATACATTGCAAAATATCCTAAAAGTCTGAATACCTGACTCATCAACCCGGTTATTTGCCATCAATTTTCAAGCAGTACTTTGCTCGCTATAGCTATTTTAAAAATGTTGCCTGTGTTTGTTCGTCAGTGGCATAGCACTGAGGTGACATGTGTTAGTACACATCAATGACTTTGATATCTAGATTATACTCTTGAATTTCTACTTTTTCGTTAATGGTGGGTTCATTTACTCATCCATAGAACAAAATAATTTGAGGAAGGAAATTCAAACTCTGATGATTAAGGTTATATTCATAGACTTGTCTCTTTTTAAACCAAGACTTTACCATCTGTTCTCTTTTCTTTATATGTTTAAGATGTATATAATTAACTGAGCAATCATGCCGTAAAAGGAAGGAGATGAGTCATTTCAGTGCATCTTGATAGTTTTTATACAGTACAACTGTTATGAAAAGATGTGCTTCCAAACACGTTTCAGGTTAAAGTCAAAAGAGATCTTTTTTTTTTTTTCCCCCTCTGATCAACTCCTCCAAAAATGTGGAGAAAACTCAATAAACCTGAGAGTTTGTTTTCACTAAAAGATCCACCGAGTTAGAGAATGATGTGGTTGGTCAACCATTGCTTGTATTATTTGTGGAGAAAACATATAATAGAGTTTATTTTATCCCTAGTTTATGTCTTCTATAACTTTCTCTTACCAAATGTATACTTCAATTTGATATAATTAATCTTTCTAGTGCTAATAATATGCTTCTGATTATATATATATATATATATCTATATATATATATATATAGATTCCCACTTCTTGGTAACTACTAAAGCTGTGAGATACCTCAAAGTCATAATGGTAATTTTTTCCCTTAAGCATAGAATATATTCAAATGAATACCTTTCAATAAGTCTTCTGATAAATTACTCTTGAACCACAAAATTTCTATTTGCCCCTGAATTTTATGCTTTTTACTTTTATTGTGTTTTTGCTATTTACATACAATTTGATGGTATTTAGATCCGCTCTTGTACCACACTTCCTCTTATTGTTCCTGCTGAATTTAGTGTAGTCTATTAGATATATATATATATATAACAATATTGAGCTCTCTATTAAAAGCAAAGTATTTACCACTAAAATATATTAAAAAAATATATATATAAATTTATATATATATATATATATATCTAATAGACTACTATTATATAATAGTAGTCTATTAGATGTATAATAAGGCCCATAGAGTCTCACTTGTGTCCTCAAATGTCCTTCAGTGTTGGTCCATCTACTAGGACCTGGCTGACCTATGAAGAGTCCCATTCTTGAAAGAGACTGCTTCCCTCCCTCCCAGAAGTACTCATTTGCCACTATTACTTTTAGGTTGGATTGGGGTTTCTTAACTATTTCCTCATGTCTGCTGGGATTTTTGTCTGGTTTGACCTTGCATGGAACTTACTCATGCTGTCACCATGGCTGTGTTCATAGGAGAAACTGACCTGCAACCTGGAAAACTGTTTCCTTTGGTCTTGTAATAACCCTGGCTTTTAGAATCTTTTGTCCCCATAGTATGCAACAATTTCTGGGACTTAGGAAGGATAATTTTGATATAGGTGTCTTATTAAGGGATAAGTATTCTGAAGCTGCTTGTCCTATGTACATTAGCTACTTGTGGATTTCTGTGTTAATCATCATTTGCTCCCTAAGAAAACATCTCTGGTGAGAGATGAGAGATGTGTTAATCTGTGTGTATGACAAGAAATCATTAGAAGTAAGCTTAATATGATAACTCTCTAGTAGAACACTACTATTAAGTTCTCCCCTATTGTCTAGCCTCAGGTTCCTAAACCTGATAAAGATGTCAGGTATGGACTCCATCCTATGAAATGGACCAGAAATCCAATTAAACAGTGGCTGGGTATTCCCATATAGTTGTGCCAATATTGCACTGATGGACATATTTTCCAGGACAGTTGTTAGGATTCAGAGTATGAATATTCACACATATTCTTACTAAGATTTCACAGGATTCGCAGCTGCATACAGGTGGTACTTTTTTTTTCTTTCTGGTACCATGCCTAGCACTTTCCAGAATTATTGATGTTAGCCTGTGGAGATGAGGCTCTGAAGTCAAAACCTGCATGGTTTCTTCTTGTTTTTTTCTATAGTTCATTTATGTAGTTGCTTCAGCAATAGGCCCTTATCATCCAGTTCTGGTGGGTAACCACAAACAGGGACAGTGACAATCATAGTCAACAGCCTCAAGAGAGGGACATTGAGGTATTATTTATTATTAACCTATGAAATCTAGAAGTCAAAATTTCCTCCTGTCATGTGGTAACTCTTTTTTATCTACTTTTATGATGCATATGTGACATGAAGGGGAAAAGTGAGCATTTGAGGAGGAGGGGTTAAAGTGGACAGTGAATGAGAGGTCAGGAAAGAGGCAGGAGGAAAGGGAGGGATAACAAACACGAAAGGCCTTTAGTAAAACCTTATGAAAACCTACAACTACAGAGGCTTCTTAAAGTATATTCATATGCCACTGAACGTTAATCAGCGTTTATGGTATAATCGTCATCTCTTCCGTGAAAAGACTGCTGCAATCATATATGAGCCCTACAGTTGTACATGTCCTGATCCACGTAACATTTATATTCACAGCCTAATAAACATTGCCATTTTGTGGCCCTTTGATAAATTTCTGGATTACATTAATATGGTTTGTCGGTTTGTAACTTGATTATGCTATTTCCTTTGTAAATTACAACCATAATTGTATTTTATTCTTAATGAAGTTTTGTGCATTTCATACAACATTTCTTAGTCAAATTCAGACCCATTTCCCCTTCCATGTTCTCCACCCCAGCCCACACCCCCTGCAGAGCTCATGCATTCTGACATATATGTCTTGCACCTATTTCTCAATTTTTTTTTTTAATTTTTCAATGCAGAAGTATACTGTTTGGGGCAGAAAATTACAGTTTCATTCAGTTTTTTGAACCGATCTTTTTTGTTGTTGTTTCCTCCAAATTATATTGCTCCAAAATATGCATATATACACATCACACATATACCAAAATTATGGCATCTGAAAATAACCTACAGGTTAATTCCAAAGCATTTTGGGGGTTCATATTTAACAGTAGAGTTGTATGCATGTAAAAAGAAATATTACTTAAATTTCCTACATTACATCGCAAGTTGATGTATTTTAATGTACTTTTTTAAACGATTTTATTGAGTGCATTTCATACAATGTTTCATAATCAAATTTAGCCTCATTCCCCCATCCATGCCCACCCCTTACTTCCCCCTACCTCTCCCCCATGCCAGAGCTCATGGATTCTGTCATACATGTTAAATCCTGTCTTGCATCTTTTTCTCAGTCTTTTATAACCTTTTCCATGCACAAGTTTACTGTTTTGGTCAGTTCTTTGAATAGGTTTTTCTCTCTCTTTTTTTGTTCCCTTTAATTTTATATTATTTCAAAATATGTATATATACACTCCACACATAAATCAAAATTACCAATTCTGAAAATAAACTATAGGTTAATTCTAAAACACATTTAGAGATTCACATTTTAACAGTAAAGTTGCATGCAGGTAAAAAGAAGTATATCTTTACATTCTTTTTTTTTAGAATATGAATACATATCTTCTACACATATATGCTAATTACAGTGTGTGAGTACAAGTGTTAGGACAATTCTAGAGCCCATTAAGAGATTCACATTATAATAGCACAATTTCTCTCAGATACAATGAAATATAATAAAGTTTCTCAGTTTGCCTGCCAACTGGGGATTTGGTGTTAGCATCCACAAATGAGAGAAACCATTCACCTTTTTTTTTCTGGGACTGTGTTACCTCACTTAGTTCCATCCATTTATCAGCAAAGTTCACAATGTCATCTTTCTTTACCACTGCATAGAACTCCATTGTGTAGATGTACCACATTTTTGTTATCCAGTCATAAGTTGAGGGAAATTTGGGTTGGTTCCAGGTCTTTGCTATTGTGAAGAAAGCTGCAGTAAACATAGCTGTGCATGTACCTTTGTGGGAGGATGTGTCTTGAGGGTATATACCCAGGAGTGGTATGGTTGGGTCAGGTGGTAGGCTCATTTTGAGTCTTTGAAGGGTTCTCTACGCTGCTTTCCACAGTGGTTGTACCAGTTTACATTCCCACCAGCAGTGGATGAGTGTTCCCCTTTCCCTACATCCTCTCCCGCATTTGGTGTCTTTTGTTTTCTTGATCTTGTCTAGTCTTATTGGAGTGAGATAATACCTTAGGGTGGTTTTAATTTTGCATTTCCTTAATTATTAATGATGTTGAACACCTTTTAAGATGTTTCTCAGCCATCTTTACTTCCTTACTGGTGAAGTCTCTGTTCATTTCTTTACTCTATCTTTTGAGTAGGTCATTTGTTTTCTTCCTTGTTTGTTTTTTAAATATTTTATATATTCTGGATATTAATGTTCTGTCATATGTATCAGTGGTGAAGGCTTCCTCCCACTCTGTGGGTTTTCTCTTCACTTCCTTGATTGTTTCTTTATCTGTACAAAAGCTTTTGAGTTTGATGAGGTCCCGCTTGTCAGCTGTTGTCCTTATTTCCTGTGTAGCTGCTGTTTAATTTAGAAAGTCTTTTCCTAAACCTATGTCTTGTAGGTTGCTGCCAAGTTTTTCTTCTATTACCTTATGGGTTTCAGGTTTCAGGTTGAGATCTTAGATCTACTTGGAGTTTATTTTTTTTTCTTGCATGTGTATGAGTATACTATCTGCATGTAGGTTTGTGCACCTGTGTCATGCAATGCCACGGAGGTCAGAAGAGGGTCCCAGATTCCCCTGGAACTGGAGTTCTCCTGGAATTGGAGTTACAGATGGTTCTCAGCAGTCATGTGGTTGCTGGGGATCAAACCCGGGTCCTCTGCAAGAGCAGTCAGTGCACTTAACCGCTAGGCTATCTCTCCAGCCCCTGGAGTTTATTTTTGTACAGGGTGAAAGGTAGCAATTTAATTTTGTTCTTCTACAAATGGTGATCCAGTTTTGCCAACACCATTTGCTGAAGATGCTATCTTTCCTCCATTGAGTTTTTTGGCCCCTTTGTCAAATATGAGGTGGCTGAAATTATATGAGCTCAAGTTTGGATCTTCAATTTTGTTCCATTGGTTAATGGTTTTTTTGTTTTGTTTTGTTTTGTTTTGTTGCCAGTACCAGGCTGTCTTTATGACTATAGCCCTGTAATATAGCTTGAAGTCTGGTAATATAATCCATCCAGTATTGTACTTTTCACTCAGGGTTGCTTTAGCTATTTAGGGTCTTTTCTTTTTCCATATGAATTGGAAAAAAATCCATAAGGATTTTTTCAAAGTCTGTGAAAAATCTCACGGGGATTTTGATTGTGATTGCATTGAATCTGTATATTAATCTGGATAGAATGGACATTTTTACTATATTAATTTTTCCAATCCATGAGCATGGGAGGTTTTTCCATCTTTTGATGTCATTTTCAATCTCCTGTTTCAGGGTTATAAAATTTTTGTTGTAGAGGACTTTGCTGTCTTTGGTTAAGTTTGTTCCTACGTATTTTTTGAGGCTATTGTGATTGGGAAGGTCTCCTTATATTCCTTCTCCAGTTGCTTACTGTTGGTGTAAACAAAGGCTACTGATTTTTCTAGGTTTATTTTGTATCCCACCACTTTACTGAAACTTTTAATCATTTCTAAGAGTTTTTTGGTGAAGTTTTTAGCATCCCTTAAGTAAAGTATCATATCATCTGCAAAAAAGAGATAGTTTTCCTTCCTCTTTTCAAATTAACACTCCTTTAATTTCACTTTCTTGCCTTATTGCTCTAGCAAGCATTGCAAGTACTATATTGAAAAGGACTGGCAATAGTGGACAGCTTTGCTGTGTTCCTGCCTTTAAGGGGAATGCTTCCAACTCTTCTCCATTTAGGATGATGTTGGCTGTGGATTTCTTGTATATGGCTTTGATTACATTGAGGAATGATGCCTCCATTCCAATTCCCTCTAGGACTTTAAGCATGAACAGATGCTGGATTTTATCGAAAGCTTTTTTTCTGTATCAATTGAGATAATCATGTGGTTTTTATCTTTCAGCTCATCTATGTGTTTTATGATATTTATTGATTTACATATGTTGAACCACCCCTGCATCACTAGTATGAAACCAACCTTGTCATGATGGATGATCTTTTTGATGTGGGTCTGTATTAGTCACTTTTCTGTTGCTGTTTTAAAACCACTATGACCAAGGGGACTTATAAAAGGAAGAGTTTATTTGACAATTCAAGGGAATCAGAGTCCATTGTGGTGGGAGGCATGGTGGCAGGGGCTGGAGCAGAAAGCCAAGGTTTCACATCTCGCAATGAGCACAGGAAGTCGAGAGAGAGAGAGAGAGAGAGAGAGAGAGAGAGAGAGAGAGAGAGAGACTGGAGACTGGCAAGGCTCCAGCATGGTCACACCTTATAAGACCTCCCAGAACAGTGCCACCAACTGGGGACAAAATGTCTGAATACTTAAAGCCTATAGGGGACACTCTCATTCAATCCACCACAGGGTCTGTATGCACTTTGCAAGTATTTTGTTGAGAATTTTTGCATCTGTGTTCCTTAATGATATGGGTCTATAATTTTCTTTCTTGTTTGTGTCTTTGCCTGGTTTGGGTATTAGAATGATGCTGGCTTCATAGAAGGAATTTAGGATATTTCCCTCTATTTGTATCCTTCTGAAAAGTTTGAGTAGTAATGGTCGAAGACCTCTTTAAATGTTTTATAGAATTATTCTGTGAAACCATCTGGGCCTGGGAGGCTTTTTATTACATCTTCAATTTCCTCAAGTATTATGAGTCTGTTTAAGCTGTCAATCTCTTCTTGGTTAAGCTTTGGCAAATCCCAGGATTTCAGATATTCATGCATTTCTCTTAGTTTTGCAAATTTAGTAGAATATAGGTTTTTGAAGTATTCTTGTATGATTGTCTGGATCTTTTCTTTATCTGTTGTGATGTTTCCCCTTTCATCATGAATGCTACTGATTTGGAATTGCTCTTTCTTTCTTTTGGTTAACTGGGATAGAGGCCTGTTTATTTTGTTTATCTTTTCAAAGAACCAGTTTTTGGATTCATGATTTTTTTTTATTGTTTTCTTTGTTTCTATTTCATTGATTTCTGCTCAGATTTTTGTAATTTCTTCCTGTCTGTTAGGTTTAGGGTTCATTTCTTGTCTCTCTTGTTTTTTTTATCTGAAGAGGGTTTTTGTTATTTGTTTGTTCTTTCTGTTTTTTTTTTTTTTTTAATGTGGGTATTTAGGGCTATAAATTTCCCTCTTAGGACTGACTTTAATGTATCCCACAGGGTTTGTTGTGTTGCATTCTCATTTTCATTAAGTTCCCAGAATGCTTTTATTTAATTCTTTATTTCTTCCCTGACCCACTCATTATTCAGGATTGTTTAGTCTACAAGTGCTCTTATAGTTAGTAGGCCTTACCCTGGTGTTAATATTGAGCTTTATTGCACTGTGGTCTCATAGAATGTATGGAAAAATTTCAATCCTTTTGTATTTGTTGACATTTCTTTTGTGTCCCAGTATGTGGTCAGTTTTGGAGAATGTTCCATGGGGCGCTGAGTAGAAAGTATATTCTCTGGTGTTTGGGTGGAATAGTCTGTAGATATCTGTGAGGTCCATTTGGTGTATTGTGTTGATCAGTTCTGATGTCTCTCTGTTTATTTTTTGTCCAGTTTACCTATCCAAGGGGCTCAGTGGGGTATTGAAGTCCCCCACTCTTAGTGTGCTAGGATTAATCTGTGTCTTGAGGTCCTGAAGGATTGTGTTTATAAAGTTTGGTGCACCAGAGTTTGGTGCATAAATATTTAAAGTTGTGAAATCTTCCTGGTTATATGTTCCATTGATAAGGATATAATGGCCCTCTTTGTCTTTTCTGATTAATTTTCCTCTGGGGTCTGTTTTGTCTGATATTAGAATATCCAGTCCTGCTTGCTTTTTGGTACCATTTGCTTGGAATAACTTTTTCCATCTTTCTCTAAGGTGGTGTATGTCCTTGAGAGTGAGATGGGTTTCTTGTAGGCAGCATATAAATGGATTCCATTTCCTAATCCGTTCTCCCAGTCTATGTCTTTTGATTGGGGAGTTTAGACCATTAATATTTAAGGTTATTATTGAGAGATATGTGTTGTTTCCTTTCAACTTATTTTTCGTTGCATTCTTGGTCTAGGTATTTATTTACTGTTATGCTTTCGTAATTTTTCTCTTCAGTTGCTTAAGGATAGTTGCTCCTTTCCTCTGTTCTTTGAATTGCTTCAAGTATTTTATAAAGTGTTGGTTTTTCTGATGTGTGTTCTTTCATTTTGTTTATGTCAGGAAATATATTTCTTTCTCCATCAACTATGATTGACATTTTTGCTGGGTATAGTAATCTGGGTTGGCATCTAAAGTCATTTACCCCTGGGAAAACTTTGGTCCATGTTCTTCTGACTTTCATAGTTTGCACTGAGAAGTCAGCTGTGATTCTGATGGGTTTGCCCTTATATATAACTTGTTGTTTTTCTCTTGTGGCTTTCAGTATTTTGTCCTTGTTTTGAGTATCTAGTGTTTTAACTATGATATGATGTAGGGAATTTCTTTTCTGGTATTGTCTATTTGGTGTTCTATGTGCTTCTTGTATTTGTATGGGTTTGTCTTTTTTTCAGTTTGGGGAAATTTTCTTCTATTCTCTTGAAGATTTGATCAATACCGCTCTCTTGGAATTCTTTTCCTTCCTCTATCCCTATGATGTGAAGGTTTGGTCTTTTCATAGTGTCCCACATTTCCTGGTTGTTCCAGTCTTGTGATTTTAAATTTTTTCATAATCTTTACTTTACTGTAGTTCTGATACTGTTTTCTCTGCTTCATCCATTCTGCTTCTGAGGCTTTTTCCCATCCTTTCCTGCTGATTGGATGAATGTTCAATTTCCTTTTTCATTTCATCCTGTGATTTCTTCAGTATTCCCACTTCCTTTTGGAGCTTTTCATTCTCTTCTTATAGCTCCTTGCTTCACTGGTCAGTTACTTTTATTCCTTTCAGCCTGAGATCTTTTCAATGTTTCCACTTCCTTCCAGAGTTTGTCATTCTCTCCCTCTTGTTCTTTTCAAAGTTTGTATTTCTCCTCCTCTAGTTCTTTTCAGAGTTTGTATTTCTCTTCCTCTAGTTCTTTTCAGAGTTCAAAGACAGCATGTTCAGCAAATGGTTCTGGCAAAACTGAATCATCACTTGTAGAAGAATAAAACTTAAACCCCAGTGAGGATCAAAGACCTCACTGACTCTAAATGGGTCAAAGACCTCAATGTGAAAGCTGAAACTCCGAAAACTTTAGAAGAAAATGTTGGAAGTAACCTATAAGACATAAGCATATGAAAATACATTCTAAACAAGACAGCAGCTGCACAGGAAATAAGGGCAACAATTGACAAATGGGGGCTTATTAAACTCAAAAGCTTCTGTACAACAAAAGAAACAATGGCAGTGAAGAGAAAACCTAAACCTACAGAGTGGGAGGAAAACTTCACCAGTGATGCATCTGTTGGCCAGTTTCCCAGGTGGGTTTCTGGCATATAGGCTTGCGGCGGCCCACCCTGGACACCTGCCACCCACCGCTAGAACCATAGAGCAGAACTGCATGTGAGGATAAAGGGACTGCCAGTGGCACACACACTTATTGCCCAGTTGCCCACGTGGGTTTCTGGCATACAGGCTTGCAGTGGCCCACCACGGAAACCTGCCACCCACTGCTGGAACCATACAGAGGAACTGCGTGTTTGAATAGAAGGACAGCCAGTGGTGTACACACTCAATGCCCATGTGGAGTCCAGCATGTGGGCCAAAGGAGTAACCCCCCCCACTCAAGATACTGGTACAGTGGTGGAAAGTATAAACTGCTGGTTGGTTCTATGGTTTACTGTGGTTGGGAATATCCAGCAGTGTCAATGATTTGAGGCTGCATAGGCAAAACTGAGGAAAAAAGCAGCAGGAAGCAAACTGAATGACCAACCAGTTCTCCATATTAACATTTGAGATTAGCAATAGAAGCTAAACAAACAAAAACAAAGGGGTAAAAAGCAATAACAAAACGCCCCACAAACACACATGCCAAAGACACAATGGAAAACCAACAATATGGGAAAAGCTCAGAATAAATCTCCACCGATCTCAACCCATCCCATAGAAGATCACAATGACGAGATCTTTCTGGAAGGAAACCAAGACACTGACCTTAGAAGAATAATTGTACACATATTCAAAGACTATAAAGAATAAATCAGAGAACTAAAGGGAGAGAATGAAAAACTCATGAAGGAACTAGAAAGAAAGAATGATAAACTCTGGAGAGTTTTTGGTTGTATCTTTGTCTGGTTTTGGTATTAGAATGATTGTATCTTTGCCTAGTTTTCATATTAGAATGATGTTGGCTTCATAGAAGGAATTTGGGAGATTCCCCTCTGTTTCTATCCTTTTAAATAACTTGAATAGGAATAGTTGTTAGTTCTCTTTACTGTGTTGTGAGATTCTGCTATAACTCCATCTGGGCCTGGGCAGTTTTTTAGTTAGGAGGTTTTCTTATTACAGTATAAATTTTTTCATATGTTATGGGTCTGTTTAAGCTGTCAATCTCTTTTTGGTTAAGCTTTGGTAATTTCCAGGATTTCTCTTAGGATTTCAAAGTTAGTAGAGTATATAGGAACACTTTAAGAACCATGATTGTATTTTCATCAGTAGTATAGAATAGATGCTTAAAATAATACAAAATTATTTAAAATCAGAATAAAGAGTTCTGACTAGCTATTTTTTAAAAATATTGCAGAAAACTTAAAAAATTTCTAGAGGAAAAAATCAGCACAAATATAATTGATGGGATATAGGAACCCCAAATTTCTGCAAAAGCCTTACCCTTTCTAAAACAATCTTGAGAGTCTCTCTGAGGACTGAGAGAGGTATAAATATAGACTATCAACCCTAAGACTCACCAATAGTGACAACTGAGAAGGTATTCTCATTAAACCCGAAAGGACTTACTCTTACTTTAAGAGGTAAATTAAGGGTTAAATTAAGTTTTATACAGTTGAACAATTTACAGATATTCCCTCTGTAGTCTCTAATTCTCTTCATGTTGGTCATGTGTACATTTCTGTGTTAATTCCCATCAATTACAAAGGGAATCATCTCTGGTGAGAGTTGGGAGATATGTTTATTTATGGGTGTAACAATAAGTGATTATGAGAACTTCAATAGTAAATCTACTTCTCAGAATAATAATATTGGTTTTTCCTGTTTGGCCACAATAGTATTGGTCTTTCTTGTCTGGCCAGATGTTCCTAGGCCTGATATCAATGTCAGGTATGGGCTCTGTTTTATGAAGCAGAGCTTAAATCTAATTAGAAAGTTATTGGTTACTCTCATATCCATGCTACCTGCACCAGAGATTGCATCTTGCCTAGCCAGTTGTTGCTGAAGAACTTGGAATTTGCAGCTGGGTAATATTAAGCATCATTTTCTTTCAATAGCATAGAAAGCAAATTTCCTCAATATGAAAACTTGTCAGCAGAGATAAAGTTTGAAGTTAGTACCAGCTTGGTTACCCACCAGAACTTTACAAGACCCTAATGCAGAACAAGCTACATATATAAGCCAGAGGTTGGGAGATGGGAGAAGAAACCAAGCTAATACTATCTTCAATAGCTAATACAATTAAAGGACCAAGAAAACAAATGGCCCAATTAAATGATGGACTAAAAATCTGAACAGAGTGTTCTCACAAGAAGAAGTTATGATAGCTTAGAAACATTGTGGGGATGCCACCGAGATTTGTGCTGGGGCCCACTTAATCCTAGGACAACCCATGTGGAAAGCCCATGCAGGAAAGCACTACACATGTAGGCAGGTTGAGGTTCAAATGCAGAGAGAGATTTTATTCCAACATGTCTGCTTAAATGTCCATCATGACTCAATACTCAGGGCTGAATGCTAAATCTTTCATCACTACACTCCACCCCATGGGTGTGGCCAGGGAGGTACCATTGGCTTAGGAATGCTACCCATCTTAACTAAGTTTTCCCATAAAACATTGTTTGTAATTAAGGAAATGCAAAATGATTTTTTTAATGAAAAAACAGTAATTTTAGCATGCAGGTTATATTTTCTCCAACAACAAGGAAGCCTATTTTCTGACACTGAGATATACTAGTCTAATACATTATTTTAGAATCCATTTTATTTAAAATTATTATCCTATCTGATGCAAGAAAACTGAACATGTAAGACCAATGTCAAATGGGTATTTATGAGAAAAGCTCACCGAATGGAACAGACTGTGATTTTACATACCACTGTTTTAATTATAAAAGAATTCTAAAATTGCTGCCGCTCCAAGCCTCACATCTACTTTGTTTATCTGAGAGTTACAGACTAGCTGGCTACTGGATCCTCTTAGTGCTAATTTGACCTTAGGTCCCTTTGCCTTGCTGGGGAGTACTTGACTAGTTAGCTTGGAGCCATCCTGTGTTGTAAATAAAAAACAAAAAGTGAGAACTTAAAGCACAGACCAACTATTATTACCTGATCAGAAAGCAACCAGGCTACATCAAAAATATAAACAGTGCCAAACCTCAACTAAACAAAAGAAACCTCTAATTTCATATGAGACACATGACCAATGAAAGAAATTCATGTGAGAAAACCAGATGCAACAAATATAAAAAACAAAAATAATATCCACCAGTCCTACAGAAGTGTACTACAATGAAAATGATCCAGAAGACCCCAGGAAGTGAATTTAAAAGAACAGTCATGAGCATAATTAAAGAATTGAAGGACATAAAAAACACACAGCTATCTAAAAGAGCTCAGAAAAGATAGGAATAAACTGCTGGCTGATACTCATGAAAATATAAACATACAGCTGAATTAAATGACAAAAGCAATTTAGGACTTGAAAAATGAATACATAAAATATTGAAGAAAAATCAAGCTAAAATGAAAATGGAACTGAAAAAAATCAATAAGTCAATTTGAAATAGCTGGAGAAAGCTTCACAAGCAGAATGAATGAAATGGAAAACAGAATATCATGATCAGATGACCAAACTGAAGAATTGGACTGCTCAAGCAAAGAATATGAAAAATTAAAAACAAAATCAGGAAAATGAGATATGTAGGAAAAGTGGGCCCAAAGAAATGATCAAACTATGTGTAATAGACATAGAGGAAGGAGAATGTCAGGTTAATTTTATTGACCAGATCTTCAATAATATTTTAGACGAAAACTTCCCTAAATTAAGGAAAGACATACCTATACAGATTGAAGAATTTCACAGAACACCAAATGAACAGGACCAGAACAGAAACTCCTCATGGGTTATCTTAGTAAAAACACTAAATGTATACAACCAAGAGAGTACTGAAAGCTCCAAGAGAAATACAAGTTAAATATAAAGTAAAACCATTTAGAATTTCAGTTGACTTTTAAATGTAAACAATAAAAGCCAGAAGAAAGTGGAGCAAAATTTTCCAAGGTCTAAGTGACTGACCATAGATACCAACCCCCAATACTTTACATATAAAAATATTTTATTATACTTGAAGAGGAAAGACAAGTCTTTCATGATACAAACAGATCTAAAGAATCCATGTCCACCTATCCAAAGGACTGAAGAAAGAAATGGGTACACTGAAGTTGCTACAGAAAGAAAATGAACGTATAAAGTACAAAAATTAAGAACACAAACAAAACCCAACGTGACTATAACCAATATACACAATAACTCAAAATATCAAAGGCTTCAAATTCCCAGTAAAAAGACACAAGCTAATTAAATGTGGTAAAGAAGCAAAATCACACTGGGTATGGTGGTGGTGCATGCCTTTAATCCTGGCACTTGGGAGGCAAAGGCAGGCAGATCTTTGTGAGTTCAAGGCCAGCCTGGTCTACAGAGTAAGTTCTAGGACAGCTGGGACTACAGGGAGACCCTGTCTCGAAAAGACCAAAAAAATAAACCAAAAAAACCCTCTCTATATATATTATCTATAAGAAATTAAACTTGCAGGCAGATCTCTGTGAGTTCAAGGATCTCTATGAGTTCAAGGACAGCCTGGTCTACAGAGTACCAAGCCAGCTGGGGCTACAGGGAGACCCTGTCTCAAAAGGACCAAAAAAAAAAAAATTAAATGAAACTTATAGCCAAGAAGGCATCTTGTAATGGAAGGATGGAAAAAATATTCCAAGCAAATGGCACTAAGAAACAAACTCGTGTGCTAATCTAATATCTGAAAAAATAGACTTGAAATTACAATCAATCAGATAATGAAGGTCATTACTTTTTGATCTAAGGAAAAATTTACAAAGAAGACATACTGCTATCTCCAGCCGGGGGCAAAGCCAAGATGGCATATACCAGAAAGATCCTCAGCTGTGGATTCGCCTGAGAGGGACTGCATTTCCTGGAATAAATGCCTACCTTTATTTACTTTTTAATTTGGACTGATTCAGCCTTTTCTTAGCATTGATTATAATTCTCATATACAAATCATGAACATAATTTCACCAAATTCTTGTGTACCCAATTTCATAAAGCAGTACTCAATTTCAAGACAAAGATTAATCCCAAATCTATAGTAGTTGGTGACTTCAATACTCCTATATCTCCAACAGATAGGTCATTTGGACAAAGAATAAAAAGAGAGGGGCTGGAGAGATGGCCTAGTGGTTAAGAGCGCCGACCGCTCTTACAGAGGACCCGGGTTCGATCCCCAGCACCCACATGGCGGCTGAGAACCGTCTGAAGCTCCAATTCCAGGAGAACTCCAGTTCCAGGGGAATCCGAGACCCTCTTCTGACCTCCGCGGCGTTGCACGACACAGGTGCACAGACTTGCATGCAGACAGTACATTCATACACATACAGAAATAAATAAAATTAATAAAAAAAAAGAATAAAAAGAGAAACATTTGAATTAAATGATATCAGATCAAATGGGCCTGATGAACATCTATGGAATAAATTTCTCTAAAATAGAACACAAAATGGGCACAAAACAAACCTTAGCAAATGCAAATAAATACAAATATGTATATGTATTCTATCACACCACAACAGAATAAAACTTAAATTTAACAACCAATGAAGCTCTAGAGTCTACACGAATGCATGGAGATTGAAGAATATATCCGTGAGTGATGAATGGGTCAAAGAGGAAGTCAAGAAAGAAACAAAATTATTCCTTGAATTCAATGAAAATAATAATACAACATAACAAAACCTCAGGGATATATTTAAAGCAGTTCTAAGAGGGATTTTTATTGCTCTAAGTTTCTGAATTAAAAAATCAGAAAATAAAAACCACATATAAGTGATTGACTTGTACAACTCAAGAATTTGGAAAATAGGGGCTGGAGAGATGGCCTAGCAGTTAAGAGCACTGACTGCTCTTGCAGAAGACCCGGGTTCAATTCTCAGCACCCACATGGAAGCTAAGAACCATCTTTGACTCCAGTTCCAGGGGAATCTGACGCCCTCTTATGACCTCCGCAGCATTGCACGACATGGGTACACAGACCTGCACACAGACAGTACATTCATACACATAAAATAAATAAATAAAATTAAAAAAAAGAATTTGGAAAATAATAAACAATACCCAGTCCCAACATATGACAAGAAATAAAAATCTTAGCAAAATTAAACAAAATAAAAACAACCAAACCAATACAATAGCTGAATGAATCTCAGAGCTGATTCTTTGAAAAGGTAAAAAAAGATACATGGATACTGAGCTTGGCCAATGAAAAGAAAGAGCAAATTCAAGTCAAGAAAATCAGAGATGAAAAGGGAAACAGCAGGACATACACTCAAAAGACTCAGAACCTGATACAGCCATATTTTAAAAACATACTTTATTAAATTAGAAATGAAAAATGAGGGACTGGAGAGATGACTTAGTGGTTAAGAACACCAGCTACTGTTGCAGAGGACCAGGCTTCAATTTCCAGGACCCACATTATGGCTAACAACCATCTGGAATTAAAGTTCCAGGGGAATCCAATGTTGCCTTCTGACTCCATGGCATTGCATGACCCTGGGTACATGCATGCACATGCAGCCAAAACACTCATACACATAAAATAAAACATGTTTTTAAAAAAGAAAGCACAAATAAAATGGATCAATTTCTCAATGAGTCAGTCAAAATTAAACCAGAAAGAGATCAAAAGTTTAAACAGAGCCATAATAAATAAAGAAATAAAGACAGTAGTACAAACTTTTCAGCTAAAAACAAAACAAAACAAAAAATAACAAAAGCAAACCCAGGGCCAGATGGATTCAAAACAGTATTTTACCAGACCTTCAGAGCAAGTTTACAACCAATATTACTTCAAACATTTTAAAAAGATAGAAACAGGGAGAACACCCAAAACACCTCTCTGAAGCCAGCAAAGAAACACATATTCCTAATGAATGTAGATGCAAAAATTCTCAACCAATTACTCACAAACCTCATACAGGCACACATCAGAAGAATATACAATATCATAGAGTTGGCTTCATTCCAAAGATTTCAGAGAGCCATGGAGGGGTGTTTCAACATACATGTCAATAAATGTAATAACTCACATAAATGGCTTGTGGTGCAGTCAGAATGCAGGATGTTGGCTGTGAAGAATCTGATCATGTGGGGTTTTGGTGGAATATCTTAGGAAGTGTGAACTGCAAAAATGTTTGAATGTTGTAGGCAGAGCTTAACAGGCCCTTTCTAGTAAAAGCCTGGAAGCTTGCAGACAACAAAGTCAATCCAGAGGGAGATATTGAGGTATGCAACACTTGAAATATTTTGGCAATATCCCTAGCTGCAGTATACTCCCAGCCTAAGAGCTTGCCTGAGGCTAAGTTGACAAGTAATGGACTAATTTATTTAGGAGTGATAATGTCAAGATAGCCCAATGTACAATTGGGGGCAAGACTATTAATTGTGAATATTATGCAGATCAGCAATGAAAAACAGCAGATGGGGTAGAAAGAAATGCAGAATGTCAGTTTAAATTGGGAAAAGAGCACTAAGAAGATTAAATGCTGAAGGCGGAGTCTCTTTTGAAAGGAAGTTAAGCAGTTAAGGAGAGGCCTAGAAATTTACATTTACACAATGAAAAGAATGCCTCTAAATCAAGGCCACACCCAGCTAAGCAGCTGGTAACTTGGATAAACTGAAGTGGGCCAGTATCCATCTCAGGCTGGCAGCCCAACTTGGCAGTGTCATTTGCATGGCACTAGCTTTAGGGTCATGAAAGATGCAAGAGTAAAGGGGTCATCATTTTCCCTCCACAGTAGTTTCAATGAGCCACCCAGGCCGTGCAGCATTCAGCAGGGGCATCCATCCATAAAGAATGCCCTAACAGGCCCTTGTGTGAAGCTGTGTGGGTAAAACCTCATTCATCCACAAGGAGATGTTGAAGATGCTAGAGCTGTGGGCCAGCTGCCAAGGAGAACTGCATAGTAGAGTGGAACCGTCTAAGAGAGTTATATGTGTGGGGCTGGAGAGATGGCTCAACAGTTATGAACACTAGCTGTTCTCGTGAGGACCTGGGTTCAAGTTCCTGTTAGGTCTGGCCTTCTCAGAATCCCAAGGGATACAGATGCTCACTTCCTCCAGAGGCTGTCAATCTTCTAACCATTTCCTCTGTATCTGAGGCCCCCGCACTCTGGCTATAAGTGAGTGGGCCCCAGGTGCCTCTCTCTCTCTCTCTCTCTCTCTCTCTCTCTCTCTCTCTCTCTCTCCCTGCCATGCTCTCCAGTTCCACCACATATCTGCAGGTAGCCCTTGCAGGCGGCCCTTGCTGATAAATCCACATGAAAGTAAATCTTGTTCCTGGCATGACTTAAGCCTCATGTGCCTTTTTATCTGGGGGCTGGGGGTACATGGCACTTTTTATAACCTAACAGTCCCCCCAGCATGCACAGGCAGCTAAATGTAACAGACTCCAGTTCCAGGGAATCTGACACTCTCTTCTGACCTCCACAAGCATAGCACAACACAGGTGCACATGCATGCAAAACACTCATACAAGTGAGAGAGAGAGAGAGAGAGAGAGAGAGAGAGAGAATGTTGCATACAGCAAAGCTGGAACCATTGAAGCCTTTTGGAGGTAAAGTCCCAGAAATGGACCTGGTGCTACAGATTTCATGCCTGAGGAATAGAGGACTATTGAGACAGACAATTATAAAAATGCAGGGATAGTATTTTCAGATACCATTAAGCCATTTTCCTTAGTCATTCTAGGTCTAGGAATGATTGGTTTGTTGCTGTTAGCATTTCCCCTTGATTGGTAACTTTAATTGTGATGCTAAACTCTGATTGGCTGTTGTATTTATAAATTACCCTGTAACCAACACCTCACACCTCCTGGCCACACTCCTCACGAGGTGAGTGTTGGCCTGGTGCAGTAATTAAACTCTCCTTTAAAACTTCATGTGGTTGAGTGGTCTGTCCTCTGCAACATTACAACAATTTGAGGGGGGACCCCCGGACCCTAACACTGGTAATGTTGGTTCAGTCTAATATGTCCTCGGTATGCTCCCATTCCTCCAGTTTGGAATGGAAATGAATATTCCATTCTGCTGTATGTTGGAAATATGTAATTTATCTTTTGATTTTATAGTGGCTTGCAGTTAAAAAAAAAAAATAGCCTGAGTCTCAGCAGAGACTTCAGACTCTGTCCTTTGAATGATATTGAGACTGGTAAAAAAAATAAAGGTGGGGGGTGAGCACTGTTAGGTTCTCATCAGATTCATAAAATAGTGGCTCTGCTCTCAATATTTTTAAATGGTAAGTCCAGACTTAGCATAGGCAAATCCTTCTGCCTGTTGGGAGACTGACCAATCACAGCCTAAGTTGCCCAGCCATTGTTGTGGAAAGTTACCTAAGCTCCTAACTGCCTATAAAGGTTGCCTGAATTCCACTGCTCCTCTCTGCTTTCTCAGATTCTGTCAGGAGCCAGTCCAGTGGTTTATTCTCCAATAAGCAGCTGCCCTCCTTGGACTGGTCCTATTGGTTGTCTTTGCTGTACCCCTTTAATTCAAGGACTTTTAAGGTTGCATTAATGCATTCAGATTTTGGATGGTCATGAGCCTGGGGGTGGGGGAGGGGTAATCTTGTTATTTGAATGAGAATGCTCCCAATAGGTTACAAGTAGTTGCAACTTTTGTTTCCACTTGGTGCCACTGTTTTGGAAGATTTTAGGTGTTTTGCCAATGTGGAGGAAGTGAGTCACTGGGGGCAGGAATACAGAGTTCTTAAGCCTTGCTGGATTTTCTAGTCATACTCTGCTTCCTGAGACTGTTTCAAGATGTGTGAGTTCTTCTATGCTATCCCTTTTTGCAGATGATATGATAGTTTAGGTCAGGGATGCTAAAAACCTCCACCAGAAAACTCCTAGAAATGATAAAGAATTTCAGTAAAGTCCTAAATTACAAAATTAACCTAAACAAATTAGTAACCTTAGTTTACACCAACAACAAGCAACTGAAGAAATATAAGGATACCTTCCCACTCACAATAGCCTCAAAAACAATAAAATAACTAGGAACAAACTTACCCAAAGATACTAAAGATCTCTACAATAAACATTTTAAACCCCTGAAGAAGGAGCTTGAAGAAGACATCAGAAGATGGAAAGACCTCACATGCTCATGGATGGGAAAAATAAATATAGTTAAAATGTCCAAGCCCAGTGTGGTGGTACATGCCTTTAATCCTAGCACTTGGGAGGCAGAGGCAGGTGGATCTTTGTGAGTTCAAGTCCAGCCTAGTCTACAGAGCAAGTTCCAGGACAGCTGGGGCTAAAGGGAGACACTATCTGGAAAAGAACAAAAAAAAAAAAAAAAATCCCTTCTACCCAAATTAATATACAGATTCAATGCAATCCCAGTTAAAATCCCCATGAGTTTCTTATCGGACTTGGAAAAAAAAAAAAAAAAGCACCTTAAATTCATAAAAAAATAAAAACCAAAGCAATACTGAGTGAAAAGGGTAATACAGGGGGACTGGGGGAAGGGGATCTCTATCCAAGACTTCAAACTATACTACTGGGCTATAGTCATAAAACAGCCTGGTACTGGCCCAAAAACAGACCCATAGACTAATGGAACAAAACTGAAGATCCAAACTTGAGCACATACAATTGCATTCACCTCATATTTGACAAAGGGGCCAGAAATGGAGGAAAGGCAGTATTTTCAGCAAATGTTGTTGGCGAAACTGGATCACCACTTGTAGAAGAATAAAATTAAATCTAAACCTCTCACCCTGTAGAAAAATCAACTCCAAGTGGATCAAAGACCTCAACCTGAAACCCAAAACTCTGAAGGTGATAGAAGAAAACATTGGTAGCAACCTATAAGACGTAGGCATAGGAGAAGACTTTCTAAATCAGACAGCAGCTGCACAGGAAACAAAGTCAATAAGTGGTAGCTCATTAAACTCAAAAGCTTCTGTACAGCAAAAGAACCAATCAGGGAAGAGAAGAGAAAACCTAAAGAGTTGGGAGGAAACCTTCACAGCTGATACATCTGATAGAGCATTAACTTCCAAAATATATAAACTACTCAAAAAACAAAGAAGACAACAAATGATTCACTCAAAAGATGGAGGAAAGAGCTGCAAAGAGACTTCACAAGTGAGGAAATAAAGATGGTTGAGAAGCGGTTAAGAGGGCCGACCGCTCTTGCAGAGGACCTGGGTTCAATCCCCAGCACCCACATGGTGGCTGAGAACCGTCTATAACTCCAATTCCAGGAGAACTCCAGTTCCAGGGGAATCCGACATCCTCTTCTGACCTCTGCGGCATTGCATGACATGGGTGCACAGACCTACACGCAAAACAGTGCATTCATACACATAAATAAATAAAATTAAAAAATTAAAAAAATAAATTAAAAAAAAATAAATAAAGTGTTCAAAATTACTAATAAGTAAGGAAATGAAAATTAAAACTGCTCTAAGTTATCTCACTCCCTGATAAGACTGGCCAGGATCAGGAAAACAAATGATACCAAAAGCTGGAGAGGTTGTGGGGAAAGGGGAACTCTCATCTACTGCTGGTGGGAATGAAAACTCATACTACCACTATTGAAAGCAACGTGGAGAACCCTTAAATGACTCAAAATGAGCCTACTACCTGAACCAGGCATACCACTCCTGGGTATATACCCACAAGACTCATCCTACCACAGAGATACATGCACAGCCATGTTTATTGCAGCTCTTTTCACAATAGTAAAGAGCTGGAACCAATCCAAGTGCCCCTCAACCAAGGAGTTGATAAAGAAAATGTGGTACATGTACACAATGGAGTTCTATGCAACAGTAAAGAAAGATGAAATCATGAACTTTGCAGGTAAATGGATGGAACTAGAAGATTTATGTTAAGTGAAGTAACACAGTCCCAGAAAAACAAATGACAAATGGTATACCTCATCTGTAGATTCTAGCAACAAGTACTTAGTTGTAAAGCAAACTGAGCAACATCAATGTTATATTACTCTTTACCTGAAAGCTAATGTGCTCTTATAATGTGAATCCCTTAACAGGTTCCAGAACGAACCAACCATTAATTTTCAGAATTTGGAATCTTGGTATATGGGTGGAAGGTAAGTATGCATATTTTAGAGTAATATAAAATTAATAGGGGGGGCTGGAGAGATGGCCTAGCAGTTAAGAGCACCCACTGCTCTTGGAGAGGACCTGGGTTCAATCCCCAGCACCCACATGGTAGCTGAGAACCATCTTTGACTCCAGTTCCAGGGGAATCCGATGCCCTCTTCTGACCTCTGTGGCATTGCATGATACAGGTGCACAGACCTGCATGCAGACAGTACATTCATACACATACAAAAATAAATAAAAAAATTAATAGAGAAAAATATGAAATCCTGATATATGATTTGGAAATAACATATAATTTGCTTTCAGATGCAGAAGTGGAGGATGGGGATAGATATATTATATATCTATATATATATATTATAGTAATGTTATATAGTATGTTATCCATATATCTAAGATACCTGTATAATGTACCATATATGTTTGAAGAATATATGTCATATTATATATATATGTTTAACATTATATATATGGTATGAAATGTGTTTTTTTAACATATATATTATACATTATTAACATTTAAAACCATACAAGATTGGAGGGTTACAACAAAAACAAAAGGAAAAGGGACAAAGAATTGACTGAAACAGTGAAGTTCTCCCCCAAACAATAATGCTCTGCTTTGAAAAACCTTTGCGAAGACTCAAAAAAAGATACAAGACAGATATGGCAGAGTGCATGAACTTGGGTGGGGTGGGGTGCCTAGAAAGGGAAATGAGTCAAAATTGGACTGAGAAATGATGTATGAAAAAGTTTAATAACAATAAAAAGATGTGTGAGCTTAGCTTTCCTCTGCTGTTCAGGACACCTCATCCTGCCTCCCCACCCTGATGGTCTCTAACCTGGAACTGTCAGCTCAAATAAGCTCGTCTTCCTATAAGTTCCCTTGGCCATGGTGTTTTATCAGAGCAACAGAAAAATAACTATTACATGACCTTAAAGACAAAAACCACATGAAAATCTCAGTATATGCAGAAAAGGTCTTTTACAAAATCCAGCATGTTTTTCTTTCAGGGAATTGGGCAGGAGGCTACACACTGTCACACGCAGCAGTCTCGCCGGCAAGAACTTCACGCAGACCACAGGATTCTATGCGCGGATTTTTATTCGTGCACACAGTCTTTGTGAGAAGGACCCCAAAATGGGAAAGCAGAGCACTGCTGTATATAGGAGTCTGAGAGGGCTCGTGTATGCTCTGGATTGGTGGTGCCTCATTAGGCATGCCCAAGGCGCGGGCTCAGAGAGCGCGGGCTCAGAGAGTAGTAGTCATGTGCAGTTTGTCCAATGACAAAGGCAACAGGCGGGAACGGCTTTGTGATTCCTAGGACTCAGGAAGTCGGCGACATCTTAGGGCGTGGTACAGCACTACACTGTTTGTGTGGTAGGCTGCCAACAGTTCCCCCTTTCGTGTTTAAATAGAGCAAGGTCTTGGCGCGCGACTTTCAGGGGCGACATGACTGTCAGAGACTCTATTAAAATTGGCTGGGAGAATGCCTGTCTTAGGTTGCCTCTGCAGAGGTATTCCTTACCCGTCATGGGGTGGACAGACAGCTTTTGGTCTGTTCCCTGTCTTAGGTTGGTAATACTTGCAGCAGGTCTTACCCGTCATTGACTACTTCTCCAGCATACTAAGCCAAATGTTTGGGGAGGAGCCTGCTTCCAAAGCTGCAAGGGCCTGTGCAATGACTACTTTATCCCGCTGATGTTGGGTGCGGAACTGGCACATAATCCAGAGCATAACTACAATCCCTCCACAAAGCAAAAGGCCAAACCCTGCTACCCCCGCCCATTCTTTAAAATGTGAGGCGGCGGCGGCGATCCAGGAAGACAGTCCTTCAGCAAGGGAGACATCCACTCTGGTCGAATTTGCGGTGACAATCGCTATGCGGAGTTGATTCATCAAATTGTCCAGGCTCGCAAAGCTGCAGTTGATATTTGGCTATAGACCGCAAGCGGAAAGCCGGTCTGATCAGCAGCATGTTCTCCCTGACCAGTAAGCATGTCAAATGTCCATCGGGCTGCCTCGCCTCCAGCTGTAGCGTTAGAGCGGGCTTGCGCCTGACATGCATCATGCCAAAGCACCTTCCATTCTAGATATTGTCCCATGCTGAGGAGGGAAGCCTTAGCAACATATTGCCAGTCTGTGGGTGTCATTGCAATACTGGCAAGGC
This sequence comes from Rhizomys pruinosus, assembly GCA_009823505.1. Classification (NCBI taxonomy): domain Eukaryota; kingdom Metazoa; phylum Chordata; class Mammalia; order Rodentia; family Spalacidae; genus Rhizomys; species Rhizomys pruinosus. The sequence goes on from VZQC01011251.1 coordinate 2,461,897, forward strand.
GTTCTACTTGAGAAATAGTGAAATTAGCATTCACTCATAGGCACGCACTGATTCAGCCAATTCCTTGAACTGTTTATAGTCTACTGGCTGATGTGAACGCTCACCCTCGGCATTCTCTATAATTGGGAACATTTGCCTCATGGCATATTGCGCCTCCGGGGAACAGAAGGAGGTGGAGCATTTCCCAGATGCATAAGGCGGAGGAGCCGAAGGCAGGGGAGAGGGAGAGCTATGGGACTCGTCTACTTTCAGTATTTTTTATTTTTTAATTTAATTTTTTTAAATTTATTTCTGTATGTGTATGAATGTACTGTCTGCATGCAGGTCTGTGCACCCATGTCGTGCAATGCCACGGAGGTCAGAAGAAGGTCTTGGATTCCCCTGGAACTGGAGTTCTCCTGGAATTGGAGCTTCAGACTGTTTTCAGCCGCCATGTGGATGCTGGGGATCGAACCTGGGTCCTCTGTAAGAGCGGTCGGCGCTCTTAACCGCTAGGCCATCTCTCCAGCCCTACTTTCAGTTTTAACCTGTCCCTTCACCGGGCAGGGTGAAAGTGTTCACTTTTGTACCGGGCTGGTTCCTCCTCCTCAGATAGTGATAGTTCCTCATTAGAATCTGAATCATCTAAAGATAAAGCTTGCAAGTCTTTAAAAGGGTATAAAGTCTTCTTCCTAGCGCTATGAGCTCTGTCTTTTTCACGGGTCTTTTCTGCCCATAAGTTTCTCTTTTGGGCGCCTAAATCCTCACTCCATTCTGTTTCTGACATGCTTTCCTGGAGGCCCTCAAGGGCCTGCTGACCTTCCCTAACTTCTTCTTGACAGTTTTGATCCTGTAGACAGGATCTAACAAGCTTCCATATAGGAATGGTGCCAGCTTTGTGTTCAAGAAACAATGTTACAAGGACAATTACAACAGCCAATAAAATGATTAGGCAAGCTTGGAATCCCTCTAGATCGTCAGAGAAAAGCATATCTCTCAGAACTAACCTTAAAAAGTACTTCCTGAGCGCAGTTCTGAATCCTCTTCGAAAGTGAAGGGTCGTCTCGGCGCCAGCGATGGCAAGTTCCCGGGCCCGGGTCTTCGGCACCACTTGTCGTGCACTGTAGTCTCGCCGGCAAGAACTTCACGCGGACAACAGGATTCTTCTGCGGTAATATTTATTGTGTACAGCTCTTTTAGGAGAAGGACCCCGAAATGGGGCAGAAGCACTGCTTATATAGCAGTCTAGAGGGCTCGTGTATGCTCTGGATTGGTGCAGTGCCCTGATGCCTCATTAGCATGCCCAAGGCGCGGGCTCAGAGAGCGCGGGCTCAGAGAGTAGTAGTCATGCGCAGTTTGTTCAATGCAAAGGCAATGGCGGGAAGCGGCTTGTTGTTGTTCTAGCGACTCAGGAATTCGGCGCCATCTTAGGGCGTGGTACAGCACACATTGTGTGGTAGGCTGTCAACAACACACTTCAACATCATTAAACTACGTACAACAAACCCTCAGCCAACAGCTTTCTAAATGGAGAAAATCTGGAATGATATAAAGCTGCCCACTATCCTCATTCCTCCTCTTTTTCTAAATTTTTATTAATTAATTAATTAATTATTTTTATGTGTATGAATGTACTGTCTGCGTGTAGGTTTGTGCACCCATGTCCTGCAAAGCCGCGGAGGTCAGAAGAGGGTGTCAGAATACCCTGGAACTGGAGTTAAAACTCTTGGGGCTGGAGAGATGGCCTAGCAGTTAAGAGCGCCAACTGCTCTTACAGAGGACCAGGCTTCAATCCCCAGCACCCACATGGTGGCTAAGAACCATCTTTAACTCCAGTTCCAGGGGAATCCGAGACCCTCTTCTGACCTCCGTGGCATTGCACGACACAGATGCACAAACCTGCATGCAGACAGTACATTCATACACATAAAAAAGTAAATTAAAAAAAAACAAACAAACAAACCCAAAACTCTTGCTAGAGCATAAAGTTGGAGCAGGTAATGAATGGGGTAGTAATTGGAAAATAAATGAGGTCAAATTATCTTTATTTGCAAATGATATACATTTGAGATCCCAAAGATTCAATCCCCAGCACCCACATGGTGGCTAAGAACCGTCTGTAACTCCAATTCCAGGAGAACTCCAGTTCCAGGGGAATCTGAGACCCTTTTCTGACCTCCGGGGCATTGCACGACAAAGGTGCACAAACCTACATGCAGACAGCACATTCATACACATACAAAAATAAATAAAATTTAAAAAAGAAAAGATTCTACAAAGAAATTTCCATTATTGACCAACATTTTCAGCATGGTGTTTTATAAATCAGTTTATAAAAATGAGTACCCTTTCTATATACAGATAACATGCAACCAGAGAATGATTTTTTTTTATTTTATTTATTTATTTTGTATGTGTATGAATGTACTGCGTGCAGGTTTGTGCACCCGTGTCATGCAATGCCACAAAGGTCAGAAGAGGGTGTCAGATTCCTCTGGAACTGGAGTTCTCCTGGAATTGGAGTTACAGACGGTTCTCAGCCGCCATGTGGGTGCTGGGGATCGAGCCTGGGTCCTCTGCAAGAGCAGTGGGTGCTCTTAACCTCTAGGCTATCTCTCCAGCCCCCAGAGAATGGTTTTATGGAGATGCTGCCATTCACAATAGTCTCAAAGAATATCTAGAAATGTACCTAGCAAAAGACATTAAAGACCACTACAATTAAAATGATAAATCTTTGAAGAAAAAGATTGAAGAAGACATGAGGAAATGGAAAGACCTCCCATGTTGATGGATTGGTAAAACTAATATTATAAAATTGAACCATTGTATCAAAAGCAATATATAGGTTCATTCAATGCACTCCAAATCAAAATCCCTATGACATTCTTTACCAAATTTGAAAAAAAAAATCCTCAAATTAATTCAGAAACACAAAATGTTGGTAGCCTGCACGAGTGTGCTGTGTCGCTCGCGACCACACCTTAAAAATGGCGCCGACTTCCTGAGTCACTACAAGCTGTTTCCCGCCGTTGCCTTTGCATTGGACAAACTGCGCATGACTACTAGTCCCTAAGCTCCCGCCTTTAACATGCAAATGAGGCATCGGGACAGTGCACCTATCCAGAGCATACACGAACCCTCTGGACTGCTATATAAGCAGTGCTTCTGCCCCATTTCGGGGTCCTTCTCGTAAAAGAGCTGTGCACAATAAATACTGCTGCAGAAGAATCCTGTTGTCCACGTGAAGTTCTTGCCGGCGAGACTGCTGCGCGTGACAAGTGGTGCCGAAGATCCGGGCCCGGGAACTTGTCATCGCTGGCGCCGAGACGACCCTTCGCTTTCGAAGAGGTTTCAGAACTGCGCTCAGGAAGTACTTTTTAAGGTTAGTTCTGAGAGATATGCTTTTCTCTGACGATCTAGAGGGATTCCAAGCTTGCCTAATCATTTTATTGGCTGTTGTAATTGTCCTTGTAACATTGTTTCTTGAACACAAAGCTGGCACCATTCCTATATGGAAACTTGTTAGATCCTGTCTACAGGATCAAAACTGTCAAGAAGAAGTTAGGGAAGGTCAGCAGGCCCTTGAGGGCCTCCAGGAAAGCATGTCAGAAACAGAACGGAGTGAGGATTTAGGCGCCCAAAAGAGAAACTTACGGGCAGAAAAGACCCGTGAAAAAGACAGAGCTCATAGCGCTAGGAAGGAGACTTTATACCCTTTTAAAGACTTGCAAGCTTTAACTTTAGATGATTCAGATTCTAATGAGGAACTATCACTATCTGAGGAGGAGGAACCAGCCGGGATGGGGTGGAGGCATGGAAATGGTAATGAGTATTGGCCCCTCTGTATACAACACTCATGGACCGCTGCACAAAATGATAGTTGATATAATTCTCATCGAGACTTCCGTCGTGGCTTTATATTGGTATGATGTCAAGTTAATATAATCATTTATAAAAGATAAGTGACACCCTTGGGCCGGAAATATTTGAAAATATGAAGATAGCAATTACTACCCTGACATGGCGAATGTCAAAATTGACAAGCATAAATTACATCGCACAGAGGCAATTGTCCTCACCTTAGTCCTGAGGCGTGTCTCTTTAGTTCCCGTGTGTTTTATAGAGTGAGCCGCTGTGAGCACCTATTATATCATCCATTTATTTAATAAGATGGGTCAGGGGTAGAGGGTTATGGTCACTTATTATATTATGCTTTGTTGGATGAGGAATTGTAAGTTATGCCCTACCCTGGATATAATTGTTGCCTAGGATTTTAAGTGAGCCAAAATCCACACATCTGAAAAATAAAGAACAAAGAGGAGGATTGATAGAAAAAGAGCCTAATTTACAATACTAATTTGTCTAAAGGCAGATGGCTCTATTAGAGGCCAGACTTTATCCAGGGATGGTAGGAGCACTCCCCTTTAGCCCACCCTTACTCCTTGAGTTTCGGGATGCTGGAGAGTATCTTCAAAATTTACTAGGGGATCCTCTTGCTCATTCTATACTTGTGGACGTTAATATTACCCTAAAATAACAGGTAGAGGGAATATTGCAGTTATCTATTCTCACACACAGTAACTAGCTACGATAGTAGGGTCATACTGGGGTGCGTGATACACCTAAATACTATGTTTGGCGAATATTCTATCTTGGAATTTTGGACTACGACGCAGTCTGTGTGCCTTCTGACAATCACGCCACCGCGATGTATCATACTCTTCACCGAAGTAATCTACACCTATGCCTGTTTGTCTGTCCGCAGACGGATACGGGAAAACACCTTTCTACCACGTGCGGCCAATGCGTTCTTCATCACACAGAGACAATTATCTCACGAAGAAACATATCTCTAGAAGATACTTTACCATGGTACCACTGAAGGAGGGGGTGCTAGATCGTCTTCTAGAGTGTGAAGCATAGCCCTAGCACCGATAGTGCTGCCTAGTCGTTAGGTGCACTTAGATAATTGACTGCTACACAGGTAGTACAGACACCCAGAGTACATACTTGTACTCCCATTGTACTATTAGGTCACGCCCCGGCCTTTTCCTGAGTCTACAGACATTTCCCCGCCGTTGCCTTTGCATTGGAGGAAACTTGCGATGGACTACCAGGCCTCTTTCAAGTCATTTTACATGCTCGCCTTTTATACACCTGCCCACCAGATGAGAGCATATCGGGACATAATAGGCACCTATCCTACCGAGCAGTACATAGAACCCTTCTGGACTGCTATCATACGCAGTGCTTTCTGCCCATTATCCAGCGGTCCTTCTCCAACAAGGCTGTGGCACAATAATACTGCTGCGGTACCTGTTGTCCACCGTGACCGTCTTTGCCCGGCGCAACTGCTGACGTCCGTGACAAAGCCTCACGATCGCCACACCATCTTGAAGCCAAAGAGCAATGTTGTAGCTACTGTAATAGCAAATTTCAACTAGAATACAGAGTTATAGCAAAATAAAATAAAATAGTAAAAAATAGACTTGTAGATTAAAGGAACAAAATAGAAGATCCAAGCATGAGTGTACAAAATTTCAGCCACCCAATATTTGACAAAGTTGCCAAGATCACATAAGGAAGAAAGAAGATTTCAAACCAGGTGTGGTGGCAAAAAAGTGACCGTCTGTGTAGGAAAATGAAAGAAGACTGGTAATCATCCTACCTGCACAAAGTCAATTCTATATTGATCAGAGATGTCATTATGAAACTTGAAGTGATAAAACTGTTAGGTGAAAACATTGGCAATAGCCTAAAAGATATAGGTGCAAGAAATGGCCTTCTAAATCACATATTAATTGTCCAGGAAATAAAGTCAACAACCGAGTACTGGGACATCATTAAACTACAAAGCTTCTGAACAGCAAATGAGACAACCAATTATGCTCAGTGTATGAATATAGCAGCCAGAAAATATTTAATTTAACATAATATCATGTACATTGAACATAGTCAATGAAAAATTAATTTATATTTTGCAAATTTCATGTAATATATTTGATGTTTATATGCCCTTCTGGGTCTGTACCCTACTTTCTAGCTCCCTCACTATTGTCTTATATCATCTTTCTATTTTATCTCTATATTTATCTATTAATCTCTATCTATACCATTCTATCATATTCCATCTATTCATCCATCTATCTATCATCTATCTATCTCTCTCTCTCTCTTCTCTCTCTATCTCTATATATATATATATATTATATTATACTAATTATATTAATCTGTATTCTAGTTTGAATTTGCTATTCAGTAGCTACAACATTGCTCTTTTTGGCTCAAGATTGTTTGGCTATCTGAGGTCTTTTGCGTTTTCTGATTAATTTGAGGATTTTTTTCAAATTTGGTAAAGAATGTATAGGGATTTTGATTTGGAGTGCATTGAATAACCTATATATTGCTTTTGATACAATGGTTCAATTTTATAATATTAGTTTTACCAATCCATCATCATGGGAGGTCTTTCCATTTCCTCATGTCTTCTCAATCTTTTCTTCAAAGATTTATCATTTTATTGTAGTGGTCTTTAATGTCTTTTGCTAGGTACATTTCTAGATAATATATATATAATATATATATATATATATATTATACATATTTTAATATTTATAGTATNTCCCGGTACAAAAGTGAACACTTTCACCTGCCCGGCGAAGGGACAGGTTAAAAACTGAAAGTAGACGAGTCCCATAGCTCTCCCTCTCCCTGCCTTCAGGCTCCTCCTGCCTTATCGCTCTGGGAAATGCTCCACCTCCTTCTGTTCCCCTGGAGGCGCAATATGCCATGAGGAAATGTTCCCAATTATAGAGAATGCCGAGGGTGAGCGTTCACATCAGCCAGTAGACTAAAACAGGTCAAGGAATTGGCCGAATCAGTGCGCGCCTATGGAGTGAATGCTAATTTCACTATTTCTCAAGTAGAACGCCTTGCCAGTATTGCAATGACACCCACAGACTGGCAATATGTTGCTAAGGCTTCCCTCCTCACCATGGGACAATATCTAGAATGGAAGGCTCTTTGGCATGATGCCTGTCAGGCGCAAGCCCGCTCTAACGCTACAGCTGGTGGCAGGCAGCCCGATGGACATTCGACTGCTTACTGGTCAGGGAGAACATGCTGCTGATCAGACTGGCTTTCCACTTGCAGTCTATAGTCCAAATATCAACTGCAGCTTTGCGAGCAGAGAGAGAGAGAGAGAGAGAGAGAGAGAGTCAAATATTTGTGTCCCCAAATGTCTTTCACATTTTTTTAAAAATAGAAAAGCAAACTAAAAATGACAATAAGAAATCCCTGGATACAAAATTGAAGACTCCAGAACAATATTCATAGCAAAAAGAATTAGAAGCTGTTACACAATTTGGGTCACAAGTATAAAGGGGAAACAGTTTGGTCATTCAAAACCAGGACTCCTTAAATACCTTCTACTGTCCTTTACTTCATTAATGTACTTCACAAATGGCCCAGGAGAATCAGATGTAGAATCAAATCTGCAGTAGGAGGCATTTCCTGCAGCAGGGTAACCAGTGCTATATGGTCACAGATACTTGAAGTATTATGTATGATTAAGTTGATACAATGCGGTTAACTCTAAGCAAGTTCCTTCTCCAATCAGGCAGCCAACATCACTAAAAGAATGATCTTAGAAAAGAGGTTTGCAGAAAATGATCAGAAGCCTAACTTTCTGCTCTTCGTGATTCTTTTGAAAGTCTGCTTTTTTTTTTTTTTTCCTTATTTCAGTCTACTCACAGATCTGAATGTTTAGTACTGGCTATGCAGAGCTAAACAGCAGAAAGAGAAGTGAAATCAATAACCCAAAACTCAAAAAAAGGTTGCTTCAAAGACTATGCCCACCCTTTGTCTCTCTTCTATGGAATAATGCTTGCAATGCTCAGGAGGAGAGTGCCAGAAGAATGGATGAGAGTGCCTTAGAAACTAAAGAAGAAAGATAGAGAGGCAGGCTGTGGGATTGCATGGTGGTAAAGGGATTGAACTGGGTGGAAAAGCCTTACAATTTGCAATTTACCAGACTTCATGGTCATGACTTATGAAAAGATTCCAATGTTTACTCCAATGTTCAGGGTACATTTTGTTAGAAGGTAAAGCATTTCATCTTTTTCCCTTCTTCTGGCCTCACTTCATATATTCGTCGTTGCTCCAAAATCCCAGTTCCATGCATCTCCCATTCAGTCCTCCTTTCTTTCTCTTTCTTTCTTTCTTTCTTTCTTTCTTTCTTTCTTTCTTTCTTTCTTTCTTTCTTTCTTTCTTTCTTTCTTTCTTTCTTTCTTTCTTTCTTTCTTTCTTTCTTTCTCTCTCTCTCTTTCTTTCTTTCTTTCTTTCTTTCTTTCTCTTTTCTTTCTTTCTTTTTTCTTTCTTTCTTCTCTCTCTCTCTCTCTCTCTCTCTCTCTCTCTCTCTCTCCCCACCCACCTTTTTCCCAATTTTTTAGGTGCAGAAGATTGAATTCAGGGGCTTACACATGCTAGTCAAGTGCTCTACCATTGAACTATATACCCAGCTCAAATCCATTGATCTGTAAAATCAATTTTCTCTTACAAAATTAAGATATTGAAGATAATAAGAAGCATGGCTCAAGATCATTCCTTCTCCCTCTCTCCTTTCCCTCTCAAATTATGCTCAAGGCAGTAAAGCACAGCCATCTCATAGATCACAAGGATCACCTTCTCCAAAGCCCTGGGATTGTCTGATGAAAAATGAATCAGAGGTAGAAAATAACCCATCAAACTTCATTCAACTGGAACTCACAAAACTACAATACTATAATTCAGTTTTGGATCATTGAAACTACGTATTATTGTATAAAAAGACAGAGAAAAAATATGCCTTTCGGTGTTGTATTTATAAAGAATTTTATCTTGACTATGTCAATCAAATTAGGTAAAAAAAATTTCTTACTCCCATAGTTTTTTTATTTTTAATTGAGAGTTAATGTAAGGTAATAAAATTATCTCTGCTCTGGTGTGTTTATTATTAGATCTCCATCAAATTGTTATTTTTTTTAAAGAAATATGGGAAACACACACACATACACACACACACAAACCACACACATACACACTCACACTACACACACACACACACACACAAACATGGTAGTTCCCAAGATGATATTTCTAAAGATAAAACTACTTCTAATAGTGGAACAATACATTAAGTAAAATGGGGACCCAAATGTGGTTCGAGAGATGATAGTTAAGATATTTATTTATGATTCTGTGTAATTAATGTAGCAATTGTCCTTTATCATTAAATATCTAACTTCAATAAAGAGGAGCATGTGTTCTAAAAGATAATGAATCATGGTATTGTCAATGAACAATTAAAGTATTACATAAAACACAGTGAGAATAAGGCAAATGAAGAATATATTATAATTTTCAATGCACATGATATTCACACTTTATAAAATATGCAAATAAGGGTGATGTAGAAAAAAATAAAGAACTCACTGAAAGTTATGGTTATAGAGAAAACAAATTAAACTGTATCAGACTAAAAATGGCAAAATATATATCTGATAAGAGAAAATATCTAAAATTTAATTTAAAAAACCATACAATTCAGTAGTTTAAAATAAAACTGAATAAAATTGAGCAAAGACGATGCATAGATTTTATCTTCTTTTGAGAAAAAGACATAAACGTGGCTGCAGGGATGTGAAAGGGAATCAACATCACCAGTCATCAACAAAACACAGGAAACAGCAATAACGAGCTTTAACATCATCATCGACATTTATATGGTCATTTTCACAAAGATCAAAAATGTGTAGAACAGGCAAAGGAAATTATGTTGATGCAGCTATTATGGATGTTTCTACAGATATTAAAAATGGAGGGAGGCAGAGGCAGGCGGATCTTTGTGAGTTCAAGGCCAGCCTGGTCTACAGAGTGAGTTCCAGGATAGCTGGGACTACAGGGAGACCCTGTCTGGAAAAGACCAAAAGAAAAAAAAAAAAAAAAAAAAAAAAAAAAAAATGGAACAGTATACTATAACATCCAGCAATCCTCCTTGTTGATCTATATTCACATAAAGTGAAATCACTCACCTAGTGATGATATCTGCTCAATTTCTATTGAAGTGGTATTCATAAGAGGATGTCATAGAAACAGGTTAGATGATTTTCCACATGTGAATGAAAAAATAACTGTCCTTAAGCAAACACACATGAGCTCCCTCTGTCTCTATCTCTGTCTCTGTCTGTCTGTCTGTCTCTCTATATGTGTGTGTATGTATGTAGATATCAATATATATTTCTGAATATTATTTAGCCTTATTAAGAAACAAATGTCTTTCCTTTTTCCATGCCATCGATGAATCTGAAAATCTATAAATTATGTTAAATAATGAAAAATGGTGCATGTTCTTACTCTTATGTCAGTCCTAAAGAAGAAAGACAGTAGCATAATAAAAATGACAGTTTGTGAGTCTAAAACAGCAAGAAAATCAGATAAAGGCATCTACTAAAAATAGCACCCTTAGAGGTAGCATGCACATTGAAAGGGGAGGAAATGGGTCATATTCTGCATACATAATGGAGAATGTAGTGTGTTTATCATAAAGTAAGCACTCGGAAATCACAACAGAAGTGGCAGGTGATTTTAAGGTGATTAATTCTGAAGGGCAGAATAATGATGAGTGTATGGAATTTAAATTTTTATTATTTGTATTGCCGAAAAAGAAATACTCAAGAGTCCATCTTCTTATTTTGTTCTCTATCCATCCTAAATTCAATACAATGACCTTTCTTTTTGCTGATCTAATTTTGTAAGCATTCCACTCAGAGAAGGGAGTCTGTCTCACCTGAACATTGCAATATTTTCATTTTGTGAGGATAACCCATAAGTCCTCCTATAATTTGAATAACCTTTTTGCTGAGTTTCTGTGGCACATATGTCATGGTCTGTGGCACATACAATGTCATGCTTTTCTCTTTTGGGCACATATCTAGCCTGCATTCAGTATAACACATTCATTTGCATAAGAATGAGACCTTGCCAAGAGTAAAGTTATTTGTAAATGTTTCATAAAAGTGTATGTTTTAGTGTAGATATCTGAATATGTAAGTAGTAGGTGTGAATTTCAGAAATTTGAAGATATTTTATATGAATATGTAAATATATTCATAAATATGTAATATATTTCATTAGCTGCATTTCCCATTTTACAAACTCATTTTCAACTACTAAGAACATTATCAATCAAAACAAAACTTTATTAACATTTAGTTTAGGAATAAATCAAGAAGAATACAGAATAATGAAAATATATTTTGGGAAATAAATAATACTCTGACAATGGTTTCCCTCAGAGTGGTAGATTTCTGCAGGCTTGGTGTACTTTGCCGAGGTAAAACACTGAGTGGTAAAATGGAATCCTATTTTAAAAGCATTCACAATTTAAGGCAAAAAGCACACATCTGCTGAGTTTTTTTTTTTTCAATAAATTGTTGTAAAGGGGAAAAAAGGCAAAAAATAAAAATACTTCCAGTGGGATCAACAAGTAAAAACATACTAGGTTCCAAAATTACAGTCATACAGTGGACAATTATTTGTGGTTGAAATAAGGCTAATTTGCTAAAATCGATTCTTGGACTTATGGTGCCATGCCTTGCTATTCCTTCAAGAATGAAGACTCATCTACTGAAAATAACTCAAACAAGTTGTATTCTCTCCAGTGGCAGCTCACATTTCATGAGTGGTCAAGGGACTATAGGTTTACCAGCCTCTGGCCTCCACCTGGGGAAAATTGTACTGGGCAATTTTATCTCCAAGAAATCCCCAAATATAGCTGATGTTTTATTAGACGTGCATCACAGTTTGTCTCATTTATGATAATAGTGTCTTTTTGAGTCTCATTTTAACAATAATTATTTCTTAAACTATCTTATAAAAAGTCATGTTTTCTCATTTGTATCTTAGAATCCAGTTCCCAGAGAATGTTCTGTGCAATGGCTAGCTTGGTAAAATTGACCCCAAATTGGAATTCAGGCATGGTAAATCATTACTTGGTTGATGATGATGACCTTGGAACATAACTATCTGCTGTAACCATGATAACATAAAGTAGTTCCATAGCAAAACACGTAGAACTGCTGTATTATGATAATGCACTACTAACATTTTTGAATTACACTGAGTGGACCATCTATTATTCAATAAATATGTAGGGAATAATAGCTTTGAAGAGAATGAAATTCAACTTATGTTGCTAATTGGTGTTATGACAAAGAATAAGTATTAATTATGAATTAAATATCACACAGAAGCACCAGAAGGCTTCATTTCTAACCTATAAATAGGCTCAAATTTCATTCATCAGGTAGATAAAGACAGTGAAAAGCCATAACACCAGCTATTTGTTTTTTTTAATTAATTAATTTTTTTTATTTATTAGTTTTATTTATTATTTTTTATGTGTATGAATATACTGTATGTATGTAGGTTGGTGCACCCATGTCGTGCAGTGCTGTGGAGGTCAGAAGAGGGCATCAGATTCCCCTGGAACTGGAGTTAAAGATGGTTCTTAGCCACCATGTGGGTGCTGGGAATCGAACTGGGGCCCTCTGCAAGAGCAGTCCACACTCTTAACCGCTGAGCCATCTCTCCAGCCCCACACTAGCTATTTGTAACAGTAGTTAGGCTCTAGAGAGCAGCCAAATACTAACAAAGACAGATTTGCCCTACTGAGTCAAGTCCATTCTCACTGGTTAGTAGGGATGTGACCTGAGATAGGATATCAGGATAGTTAAACTTGTACACTGGGAAATTTATGTAAAGACTCCAAGTAGCTAGATGTTCTCCACTCTTTCATGATAAGGATAAGGGATCCCACAGTGCTTTCCTAAGGAATTTTCTCTTATAGTAATGTGTGTAGCTCCTCTCCAGGATCTGTTTCCTGACCACTGGGCCTGTTACTAAGATTAATATAATCAAATGGTGGCATTGTAGGAGAAGGTCCACATTATGTAATAACTCTAGATTTTATACAACTGTAGCAGTAATAGTAGGCATGTACCCAAATACTGTAGTTTTGGACCAAATAGACACAAAGTATATCTTAAATAAGAGTTCATGCTTAATAGGATTCTTTTCTGAAACCCAGATTTTAACAGCTTCATAAAATCTGAAATGATAAAGTAAACATGTTATGACATTAATTCATGGCTGCATAGAAAAATGGTGATGGTTGAATCAGATGAAGTGGTTGTGTCAACAAAGGAGGAGGTAAAAAACAAAGAAAAACTACCAAACTCTCAAGGATATGACATTCGTTTAGATATACTATACAAGGTCAGAAAGCTTATCACGTAACAATAGCTCACAGAATTATTTGGAAGATAAAGCATTTGTTATGAAACAAGGAATGGTCTTGGGAAAGGAATATATTATTGTGTAAGACATTGTACTGTGGTCCTTCCATGTGAAGGAGATAGTTACAAAATTAGGCCTAACTCTAAAAGTGACAAATTTAGAAGCCAAAACAGTTCAAGAATGGTGGAAACAATCAAATGTCAGAAGGAATTTAGACACCAGTATTGTAGTAAGTGTCCAGCTTGAATGACCTTGGCATTTAGAAGCCCAAGAAATGTGATTTTTTTGGAAAATTTTAGGAATAGTTAATGGACTGTGAATTTCCTAGAGGCAAAACAGATGGGCAGCCAATAACACTGGTCAATCTGTTGATCTCACAAAGCCAAGAGGAAGATCGGAAAGGTTGAGGGAAGTTTCTTTTATTTAGTACACAACTTGACCAGTTTTTATATCTCAGGGTTTTCTAACCTATAACTAATTAACTGAAATAACAATCCAGATGCTAGCTGGGAATGGTAGTACCTCTTTTTAATCCCAGCACTCTGGGAGCAGAGGAAGGCCAATCTCTGTGAGACCAAGGCCAGCCTAGTCCACATAGAAAATTCTAAGTCACTGGGGCTATAGAGCGACCCTATTCCTAAAAAACAAGAAAAAACACTCAACAAAACAGAACCAAGAAAGAAGGACATCACATCAAAATGGCAGTGTGCATGCTATCTATCCTGCTATAGTACACAGGGTAGAAGGAAGTGAAGAAATCATATTTAGATAGAATGACTCAGCTTGCAAGGGACCCTGAAGTGAAGGTCTGTGTTTGCTCACCCTTGAAGCTCATGGAGATCATTTTCTTAGAAAGTGAGCTGAAGTACTGGCTGCTTGGGAGCTTACATGGCAAACTATTTCATTCCTTCTGTTCTCTATATTCAGGTATATATGGAAAAGTATAAATTTATCCATTTACCAGATAATATATATTCATATTCACACATATCTATCTACGCAAGCAAAACAGTAAGAATCATGGCTCCATAGAGCTCAACTTTTAACAGGTAGGTAGACAATGAACAAGACACAGTATACTGGAGTTATATTAGAAAGAGAGATATGTGGGTAAAACAAAGAAACATTCAAAGGAGTGTAAGGACTATTGAGGTAGAGCCTGGGAGATTTAAACAAAAAGTTCTTCCTGGGAAGGAAATATATGCTCAGATACTTAACAGATTTTAATATGTGAGCAATATACAAACAGATTTTAATATGTGAGCAATATACAAACAGATTTTAATATGTGAGCAATATACAAACAGCTGCCCAAATCACTTGATTTACAAACAATGATAATAGGCTGTGTATTTTCCCCAGAAAGGTGGTGGGAATATTGTTCTGTGGGTAAAGTATCTAAGCACAAGGATCTGACTTCAGAGAACTAGCATCATATAACATCAGGGCTGGTAGTTGGAGGAGGTTATAGGAGGCAAAAATCGGTCTTAAGGACTTGATAGTCAGTCTTGCAGCCAAAGCAATAAGCTACAGGTTCAGTGAGAGATCCTGACTCAAAAATATAAAGTGGAATGTTATAGAGGAGGATACTTATGTCAGCCTGAAGCAAGTGTCCACATGGGTATCTATATAAGTACAAATATATTCACATCCCATAACACACCCAGATGCACACAAACCACAAGCATATATGCCAGACAAAGACACACTTAGACACAGACACACACATCACATACACACGTGTGTGCACATGCACACACACACAACAAATGTAACAGAAAGGAGTATGTATAGTGAGTTCCAGAAATAAAAATGAGAAAATGTTTTAATGATGGAAAAGAGGAAAGAGAAATGCATACTGGGGAAAACTGTGTCCAGATCACAAAAAGCTGAACAAGAACTCGGAAGAACTTTGAATGGAGGTTAAAAGAAAACTAATGACATTAAATTTTTCCATATGTTTATTTGTTCCTTTTGTTTTTAAAGCATCTTTTAATTATGTGTGTGCTTATATGCTAGGTGCTACAATTTCAATTTGGTTCCATCACAAGAAAATAACATAGTGTGGTAATAATTGTGTTTTAAATGTTCTTCCCTGTCATGGGACTATTTTATGTTTAAAAACCATAGACTATGTATGTTAATCGATTTAATGCTTGTAACACTGTAAAATCTACATAATTTGTATTAAGTAGTAAGACAGAGGTCAGGGACTCAGTTGGTTGTCAATTCTAAGATGCTGATAAATGTCATGTTGGGCAGGGATCTGGCTACGTGCACAGAAAGGCTGTGGGAATGCCCAGGCCAGAATTGTAACAATAGACAAATCACCATAGATAGATGGATCAGAAACTTGGAAGACCAAGTGAAGTCATTGAAGGAATCATGTGTAGATGAAAGAGGTAGCCTGGGGACTTAGGTTCTAGAGATTTGCAACATGTAGTTGTCAAGTAGATGAAATGGCCAGGGTGTTTGAACAGACACTTCAAGAGGTATTTTGGAAAAAGATTATAAAAATGAAAGAATCAAATGTCAAAGCTTTGGATCAAATCTTCATGTTCTGAACTACTACTATTCAGAAAATATTTGAGCCCCGTCTATATGCCAACCTTGACAGTTAGAAGGTAGAATAAATAATTGGAGCTGAAGAGATGGATCAGTAGTTAAAAGTGCTTGCTGAATAAGCAAGGAAGAGTTCAGATCCCAACACTTATGTAACAAATCTTGCATAGCACATGTGCCAGTAACTCCAGCTCTGAAGGATCCAATACCCTCTTCTGGCCTTTGACACTGATGAATTAGTTTAATTAATTTAACTTTTTAAAAAGGCTTTAGAGGCAGACTTAAGATTACAAAGAGAGCAAGTTACATACATACAGAGCTCTCATAGAACAATGCTTGAGTCAAGCCAGCTAAAATATGTAAATAATAGTACATAGGAGAAAACAATTTCTTCTTTATACTTTTATTCTCAAATTATATCTTTATAAATTTACCTATGTAAGTTGCAACTAGTTCAAAAGAGAAAATATATTTTAAATATACAGTGAAAATCTGCTCAGAAAAATCGCATAGAAAATGTTTTAAAATGATCTTTTTTTAGGACATGGAAAGAGGTGGAAGTCACCCAACTTTATGTTTTGAGGTCATAGGTTACTGATTCTGGACATAAATAAGAACAAAACAAGAGAAGGAAAATAAGTCACAGACATAACCCTAGATGTGCTTAACTATAGTACAAGTAAAATATAAAATATATATCCAGGAACACATTAATAATTAATGAATCAAAATCATGCCGTTTATTCAATAATTCAAAGCTATTACTGAAAACTCTAAGAGTGCAATTCAGTTGATTAGGGTAATTGTTCTCCAAATGCAGAGCTTTATCAAGATCTTAGAAGGGAACATTCAGTCCTTTAAAAGCCTTAATTGCATTCTTACTGAATACAAGATGCGGAAGGGAGGAGTCAAGGATGGATATACGATTTAAGTTTGAGAAATTGAAAATCTGGAACTTCCAGTAACTGAAATATTGAAGAATAAAGATGGGCATGATTTTTTTTGAAAGATCTCTGTTGGAAAAACTTAAATTTGAGAAGTTTGTTAGTCATCACATGGAAGTGTCCTGCATTCAGCATGAAAAATGTGCTCTGAAAGCCACGCAGGAAGCGCTGGCTGATGCCCTCTCTGATCACAATTTAACATATCAGAAAACTGTGTTAGATCACCAGTACATGAGTTTAACCTGGAAAAGAAAGAAAGAAATAAAGAAAGCAAGGAAGGAAGGAAGGAAGGAAGGAAGGAAGGAAGGAAGGAAGGAAGGAAGGAAGGAAGGAAGGAAGGAAGGAAGGAAGCTCTGGTATTGTAAAATGGATTGCCCTGACTTCAACACAATGTGACAAGCAGGACACAGATTACTGCAATTTAGGAAAGAAACTAGAGGAGTGGGAGAAACACAATGCAAATATGAAATCTTAGAATTTAAGAGAATGGCATGTCCTTTGTGTCTGTTTCTCTGTGAATAAGAAGCTAGGAACATGGGATTGTTGAGATCGCTCAGTGGGTAAGAGTACTGGCTGCTCTTCTGGAGGACCCAGGTTCAATACCCAGTACCCACATAGCAGGTAACAACTGTTTGTAACTGGATCTGATGCCATCTTCTGACCTTTGAGGACACTGCATACACAGGTGCACTCACATACATGCAGGCAATATACTCATACAAATAATAATAATAATAATAATAATAATAATAATAATAATAAAATTTGAAAAGCAAAAGAAGAAAATAGGACCAAGCACAGAAATTCACATGTGCACACACACACACACACACACACACACACACACACACACGCTCATAGAAATTGGTCAAATATCTATGGTTTCCTTATACAGACTTAAATAACCACAGGCCAAAATATTTTAAAAAGCATTGCATACGTACTGACCATGCATAGACTTTTCCTATTCATTTCATAGACACTACATATTGCAACTTATCATATCCTATCATATTTCACATGTAATCTAGACATGGATTTAAAGAATGTGGAGACTTTTCTTAAGTTCTACATAAATATTATGGATATTTATTTAGCTGACTTGAGTGTCCATAAGCTCTAGTATCTGTGGGCATCTTTGGAATCTATTGTCTTTCATTGCAGAGCAATGGCCATGCGCACACACACAAAGCATAAATGTACACTTACATATGCACACACATAGGACTGAAATTTTAAGACTTCAAAGAGAATGCGATCAAATGAACAAAAACACAGCATTAATAAATATGGACATTGATATAGACAGGTAATTGCAGAGAATACATGCAAAAAGTTTATGCAAACAGAAAGATCCTCCACTGGATTAGTGTGTTAAGGAGGGAACATTCTCCCACACTCTGCTTTGGGGTGCAGACAGTTGCTTTAAACTTCTCATTTTGACAAGTAGAGCTTCTAGAGAAGCTGGAAGGCTTGAGGGAAGGAGAAGATGTGTTTGTTTTTTATGATAACCTTCTCTTGTTCTCCTAGCAGTTTATTTTAACCTATGGATGGGAAGCTTGCCTAAGAAGACCATGGAAAAAAAAGGACCATCAGAACCATAAATTTATATAATGGAAACAATTTTATATTTGGGGGTATGAGACAATTTATGTTCACCTCATCGTTTAAAGATGTTAGGTTACATCATCTTTTCTAAAAAAAAAACTTAAAAATTTTTGATTTTCATTTTTATTTTACATGTGTGAGTGCATTGCCTGCATGTGTGAAAGTGCACCCATGTCATGCAATGCCTGTGGAGGTCAGAAGTGGGCATGAATCCCCTGGAACTGGAGTTAACAGACTGTTGTTAATCACCATGTGGGTGCTGAGAATTTAACCCAGGTCCTCTGCTCAAGAGCAGCCAGTGTTCTTCACCACTGAGTCATCTCCCTAGCCCCCGATATCATTTTTAAAAGATAAAACACACACTCAAACACACACGCACATACACATGCACATTAATTGATTAAATTAAAATTACATTAAAAACACATACTATTTGGGAAAATATCTTGAAAGAAAAGATTTATGAAAACATTTTATAAACCTAGGTAATAATTATAAAATGTGCTTTGTTTTTTCTACATACTGTGTTTTCACATTGCCCCATGTAATCATCACAACAACTCAACAACCCTGGAGGGGAGGAAGCAAAGGTAGAATGTGAGCCTTGAGGAAGTTACACAGCTTCTAAAACTCTGAAAATTATTTCCAGTAGTACTTCTACCTCATAGAACATCACTATAATTTTCCTAACACATCACTATTCCATTCCTATACATGGACAGACAGAGGGACCAAACTGCTCTTTCTTGAAAGTGGAACATATTCCCCTCTGGGCTTCTATTCTGAGGACCCTAAGGAAGTAACTGATGTCCTCAGTGACTGTGGGTCTGGGAATTCATTGAAATATAAGATAAAGGCTAACACTTAGGGAACTTAGTGATAACTGGCAGAAACTTACCTTTGAATGTTCTGTGTTCTAATTTGTATTGTTTCACTACTGAAAACAAAACAAAAAAAAAAAATTGAAGTAGGTTTTGGTAAAACCTGCTTCTGGAAGCAAGTTGTAGACTTTCACAATGCATAGATAATATGAATTTCCAGATCAAATGCAAATTGACAGTTCAAATTTTATTATTTTTAAGCCACTAATTTGTTTCCTATTGTACTTTTTTGGCAAGATTCTTACAAAGACTAGGTATTTCTCACTTGAAAATCTCCTCCTGAAGAAACACTTCTGGCACTTGCTTCATGCCACAAATACAGAATTAGAATTAAGCTCTCTGACCACAAAACCAAGGCTCTGGCATTTAAGCAGACTTCCACAAACTCACCATTTCTCTCTCATTTGCACCAAGGAAAATCTCATGAAATATCTCATACAGAAAGGTGACTGAAGATCATATTGATGCAAAAAGCACAAGTCTTACCCAAAAGGCTGTAAGAGATAGTTTATTTTGAAGCCAAATAGGAGTGGCCTTAGCCCAGGTACACAGACTTAGGTTATCCCAAACTCAATGTTCCATTGCGGGAGCAATTTATAATAATGGAAAAAATGAAAGTCACACTACAAAACACTTTTCAAGTACATTGATAGAAACATTAAGCAGGTGATTACAGTAAAACAGCAATCTCAGCTACAGACCTCACATGCTATCTGATGACACTCAGCTTTATGGTTGGGAGAAGCTACGGTTTTGTTAAGTTAACACATTCCAAAAGGTTTTCAACTATTAGAAGATTTTTAGATCAGACATTCTTGGGCAAGGAATGGATAACTTGGCTGTTAAAGATAATCCAAGATAAATTTTAATTAGCCTCTGGACCTGAAACATTCCAGATTCTCCACAGTCATCAGAGTTCTAATCAGTTGACCAGCCAACCTTGAGAAATGTTGTGTTTAAGATTTTATTTTTTTTGCTGGGTGTGGTGGTACACACCTTTAATCCTAGCACTTGGGAGGTAGAGGCAAGCAGATCTTTGCGAGTTCAAGGCCAGACTGGTCTACAGAGTGAGTTCCAGGACAGCTGGGGCTACAGGGAGACCCTGTCTCAAAAAGACCAAAAAAAAAAAAAAAAAAGATTTTATTTTTCTGGGAAATTTGGTTTACAAGCACAGTAGTCAGTTCTCCTGCCATTTTACTGACCCTCTAAGGCAAGCGGTCTCTTGTGATTCGGCATGCTTATTATGAAGCCATCAACCTATCATACCCAGACAAATATCTGTGAAACTTTCATCAGAAATGTTAGACTGCAAAACTTACATGGAGGTACTTTAAAAACTTCCTTTATGGTTCCTATCTCAGAATGTTCTGTGTCAACATAATTGATCTAGGAACATGGGAAAAGAACATAAAAGACTAAAATGAAATTCTAAGCTTCCTTTACTTAATATCTTTACTGATTTCCAATATGTATAAATATTGTCTCCTTCATAAGGAGCAGAAAGTAGCTTTATCCCCTGGAAAACTCTCAAAGATCGCATACACTGAACACATTCTTGCATTTCTGTGAGATCAAAACAGAACAGTTGAAATGCGTGACTGTAGGGAGAAGTCACAGGTGTATCCTGAAAACTTATACACTGAAAATACTTAGAAATAAAGAGAAACTGAGTGGAGTGTATCCCAGGCAACAAAGAATATCATAGAGAGCAGTTATTTTTTATTCTTATAACAGAAAAACAAAACATGGGCACATTTGGACCAAAATTCATAAAAGCAGTCCTTGACAAAGTATATACGATTCCACACATTTTAATAAAAATACTGAAACATATTTAAAATGTTTAATTCATATTAAATATTATATATGATGTATATTTCACAACATTCCATTGGATTAATTCTTTGTAAAGTTAAAACTGTGTATTTTGGCATTACAAATGGAATCTGAATTCATCATGCAAATCATTTCTTTCTCCTTATTCTTTCTTTTTTTCTCCACCAAGTAAAGTGAGTTCCACCTTCTTTGTTAAAAACATTCTTGCTGGGTGTGTTGGTGCATGCCTTTAATCCCAGCACTTGGGAGGCAGAGGCAGGCAGAGCTCTGTGAGTTCAAGGCCAGCTTGGTCTACATAGCGAGCTCCAGGCCAGCTGGGACTAAAGGGAGACCCAGGCTCAATAAACCACAACAACAGCAAACTTTATTGGATGGTTTGTAGAATTCATACATAACATCTCAATCATTCTTAATCACCTTTATAACCCCTCCCCCATTGGTACCCTCCCATAGCCCTCTGTGCAGTAATTGGACTTTCTTTCAAATGGACTGGCCCTGGAAGGGAGGAGCTATGGATTCAGCGACCTCTCCCATCTAATTTCCACAGTGCTCTCTGGGAACAGGAGGAGAATCCCCAGTGCCATGTTGGGCAGAGAGCTCAGTGGGACCAGCCTGAGATGGACTTAGCAGGAATATCCATGGGACCCACCTAAGTGGGAGACTTTCTCCCATTTGCTCTATAGGAATCCCACTAAATTCCCCTTAAATAAGTTTGGAGCCTCTGTTCCTTGGTGGATTTTGAGCCCACAGCAGCAGGAGGGAAGCTAAGTGCCAAAAATGGCTTCTGGGGGTTATGTTTGGATTAGTGCATGCTGCTTTCCTGGGAAGAAAACATTTACTAAGACCTCCACCCCCAATGGAATTCATATATTCTATCACTTGTGTTACTGCTTATTGAGTCAAGTGAGTGTCCTCTGATGTTCGTCAGTGCAAGTTCCTCCACTAAGGTCTAGTCAGCCTATCCAATGTCCCTCATTTTAAGATCAGCTATTCTTCACAAACAGTAATCAGCTACCAATATTTCTTCAGCTAAGATTGGGGTCTACTACCCATTTCCCCAGTTTTGTGTTGGGATCTTTATCTGCTTGTATTTACATGGGTCTTATCTATCATCATACCATTACTCTAGGTTATTATGATGGGTCTCAGGAGCTTGTAGGATTCTATTTCCATATGGTCATACATTTCCTTCCTGGCTCTTACAATCTTTCCGCTCTTTTCCACAATTGTCCCTGAGCACTGGGTGAATGAAGCTTAGTATAGGAGTCCTGTCCAGGGACCCATACTTTGCAGACTCCTAATCTCCATGCTTTGGACATTTGTTATCTTTTGTGTGAAATTTTTGGGGACATCTTGCAATACCCTGGCCAACAACTCAATGGAAGTTTTCTCCTGTCTGGCACTATTTCTTGTTATGCAACCTTCAGCTATGAACATGAACTCATGTAGAGGTATTGTATGTGTAATTCGTTATTAGGTTAGTAGAATAATATGATTCCTCCTGTTTTTTTCACACTAACTAGGCATAATTTATCTATCCTCCCTCTCTCTCCCTTTAAAGTGTCCACATTTTCTCCATTTCTCCATTGATAATACAAGTCTCTTATGGTCCCACATGTCTTGAGCTTCTACTTTACCTTTATCCCCAATTTTCCTTTTATAACCCTCCTTCTCCCCTCCCATTTAATACCATCATTTCATTGATTTCTCCCTTAGTAACACTTGTCTCCTACTATTCTGTCTTTAGTTAGATTTATTATGTGATATTTTATTACCTTTAAGGCTATTCTGAATTGGATGGTTTCCATGTTATCCTCTCTCCAAGTGCCTGTTATTGGCATATAGAAAGGCTACTGATTTTTGTAATTAATTTTATAACTTGCCACTTTACTGAAAGTGTTAAACATTTCTAGGAATGCTCTAATAGAATTTTTGGCATCACTTAGGTATATCAGATCATCTGCAAAACGGGATAATTTGACCTCTTTTTTTTTCCAATTAGTACTTCTTTAAATTCTTAAATTCTTTCTGTTGCCTTATTTCTCTAGCAACAGTTTCAAGTACTATATTAAAAAGGAGTGGAGATAGTGGGCAGCCTTGTCAGATTCCTTATTTTGAGGGGAATGCTTCTAGGTTTTCTCCATTTAGAATGATGTTGGCTGTGTATTTCTTGTATATAGTTTTAACTATAATGAGGTATGCTCCTTCCAGTGCAAATTCCTTCTAGGACTTTTAACATAAATACGTGTGGAATTTTATCATAGGCCTTTTCTACAGGTATCGAGATGTAGAAATTTGCAATTTTTGTCTTCAAGTTAATTTATATAATTTATAACATTTGTTGACTTACTTAAACTGAACCACTTCTGCATCTCTAGAATAAAGTCAGCTTGATAATGGTGGATGATCTTTTTGAAGTGGATGAAGTTTGCAAGTATATTGTTGAGAATTTTTGGATCTATGTTCTTGTTTTTTTTTAATTGATGCTTTGTGTATTTCATACATCATTTTCCAATTCAGTTCAGGCATATATCCCCTTCCCTTCCCCCCACCCCACCCCTACCCATCCCAGATCATGCATTCTGACGTAACTTTTCTGCATCTTTCTGTTTTGTTTTGTTTTGTTTTCTTTTTTTTAACAATAAGTAATAATTTGTGAGTACAAGCATCCTTCATGTAAAACCAATTTGTGAGCAGTTGTGCCCAAACCCACACAGCTCATGGGTCCCACCATCCAGCAGGGGGGGCTTGTATGTTCAATCAAGTTGATCAAATGACTGTCCAGTCTATATTGTTGTAGTTTCACCATTCACCCCAATCTTAGCCCTTACATTCTACCGCACCCCCTCTTTCTCAGATTGTTCCCTAGGCTTAGAAAAGGGGCACAGGTGGATGAGAAGCAAAACAGTCTACTTTCTCTGGAGCTGTTGTCTTGGTCTCTAGTCAATTCTGGCTGTTTTCTTTCATGGGCTGCCAGCTTGTCCAGGCATAACCTTTCAATCCTACTAATGAAGCACATGCAGTTAGATATATAGGTACTTAAACAGTATAATATATAGCCTTTTGATCCTACTAATGAAGCACGCACAATTAAATATATAGGTATTTAAACATTACAAATTGTTATGGTAGGTTACTTTGGTATAGACACAGATGTCTATAGTTCGATATTATACTTGTATCTTTACCTAGTTTGGGTAATTAGAAGCACGCTGTCTTCATAGAAGGGATTGGGAGTTTTCCTTCTGTTTCTATCTTTTTGACTATTTCAAGTAATATTGGTTGTAGATCTTGTTTAAATGTCTGGAAGAATAGGGCTGCAAATCCATCTATGCTTGGGCTTTGTTCAATTGGGAGGTTTTGTATTACTGCTTCAATTTCCTTATATGTCATGGGTCTGTGAAAGCTGTTAATCTCTTCTTGGTTGAGCTTTGCTGATTCCCATGATTTTAGAAATACATCCATTTCTTTTAGGATTTTAATTTTAATAGAGAATAGGTTTTTAAAATCTTTCCTTATAATGTTCTGGATCTTTTTGTTGTCTATTCTGATGGTTCCCTTTTCATCTGTTGTTGATTTGGAGAAGAGCTTTCTTTCTTTTGGTTAACTGGGTTGTGTCTGCCTATCTCATTTATCTTTTCAAAGAACCAGTTCTTGGATTCATTGTTTCTTTATATTGTTTTCTTTGTTTCTATTTCATTAATTTCTGATATGATTGCTCTTTTTACTTTTTACCTGCTCTGTTTTTGTTTCATTTTTTGGCCTTTCAAGAGTCTTTTGTTGTAACTTTATGTCCTCTATTTGGGCTCTTTCAGATTTTTTGAAGTAGGCACTTAGAGCTATAAGCTTCAATCTTAACATATAAGATTGAAGACTGCAATTAAAGTGTCCCTGCCAGGTGCGGTGGTGCACACCTTTAGTCCTAGCACTTGATCTTTGTGAGTTCAAGGCCAGACTGGTCTACAGAGCAAGTTCCAGGACAGCTGGGGCTACAGGGAGACCCTGTCTCAAAAAGTCTAAAAAAAAATGTCCCTGAGATGGTGTTGTATTATATTGGCCTTTTTGTTTAATTCCAGGAATATTTAACCCATTCATCATTCAGGAGTGTGTTAGTTACTCTCCATGTTTTCCTATCTTTCAGTATTGATTTTAAGCTTTATTAAGTTGTGGTCTGATGGAAATTATGGAATTACTTCAATTATTTTGTATTTCTTGAGTTGTGTTTTGTCCCCCAGTATTTGGTAAATTTTTGACACATTTCCATGGAGAGATAAATATGAAGTATATTGTGTATTTGTGTTTAGGCTGTGTGCTGAACAGTTTTAGTGTCAATTTGACACACCTAGGTTGAGGGAGTCTCAACTGGGGAGTTGGCTACTTTGGAGTCATCTGTGTCCATGTCTGTGAAGTATTTTCTTGATTGTTGAGTGATGTGGGAGGACCCAGCCCTCTGTGTGAGGTGGCACCCCTGGGCAGGTTGAGCATGAACCAGAGTAGCAACCAGAAAGCAGCATTCCTCCATGGCCTATGCTTCAGGTACTGCCTCCAGATTCCTAACCTGAGTTCCTATGTTGGGTTCCCTCACTGATGAACTGTGACCCCAGAGTTGTCAGCCAAATCAACCCTTTCCTCCTCAGGTTGGTTTTGGTCAGAGTGTTTTGTTACAGCAATGGAGAAGCAATCTAGAAATAATTGGTAACAGACAAAGGGCTATTGCTGTGGCAGACCTGACCTTGGTAGTTTGGGGAGGATTGTGGAAGTGTTGGGAACTTTCAGGTGGAAAACCCTGAGTTTGCTGCTGTAGAACTTGGGACAGTTATACTAAAGAGTTGTAGACATGGAGGGCTGGTTTGTGAAGCTTCAAAGGGAAGTACAGACCATTAGGAATCTGTGTGTTCTGGTTCTCTGGGGCTGAAGAATCAGCTGTGATTAAGAATAGACCAAAACCTGAAATGAAACCCTTTTTTTTACTGGGACAATTGATGCTGCTTAGCTGGGGCTGAAAAATCAGCTGTAAGTAGCAAGAGAACCAGCATCACCGTAGTGAAATCTTCCGGGAAAAATGTCCTCAGGGTGAGCACACAGAAGCTCTGGTCCAGAGGGGGCTCCAAGCCTCCATTTGAAGTCACAATCACTGGTAATGTGTAAGAGCCTCTACATATGTTTCTAGTGTTGAAATATGAAGGAGTCACGAAGAGCAGCCAAGGCTTGGCACTGTGAGAGGTCAGGAAAGACCACTGGTGAAAGTGCACCTCGGTTGCAGTGAAGACCCGAGAAATGCAAGGGTCATTAAGAGAAGCTGAGGCTTTGCACAGGGTGAGGTCAGAAGAGGCCATTGATGAAGATGTAGTCTCAGTTTCAGTGGAGACCCCAGCTTTTTAGAGACACCAGGATCATGGGATGACCACCAAGAGCAGCAGCAGAAGTGGAATGGAGCTGCCTTCGGTCTGTCGGACGAGCTGTGTGTTCTGTGCACCTCAGAGTCAGAGAAGTGGAGCCCTTTGGAGCCCAGAAAAACATGAGTGAGTCCCAGGTGTCCAGCCTTGGGCTACTTTGCTGGACTTAGATTTTACTTAGGTGTGCCTGATTCTTCCCTTTGAAATAAGACAGTACTCGTTTTAGATCTATAAGAGCTCACAGTTAAGACTTTTATTTTTTATTTTATTTATTTATGTACTTATTTTAAATTTTCATTTTTTAATTGATGCTTTGTGTATTTCATACATCATTTTCCAATTCACTTCAGGCATATTTCCCTTTCCCTTCCCCCCACCCCACCCCACCCCATCCCAGATCATGCATTCTGTCATAACTGTCCTGCATCTTTCTCTCAGTTTTTTTCCAATTTTTAACAACAAGTGATAATTTATGAGTACAAGCATCCTTTTTGCAAAACCAATTCAAGACGTTGTGCCCAAACCCCACACAGTCGTGGGTCCACCATCCAGCAGGGGGGGGGCTTGATGTACAATCAATGGATCAAATGAGTGTCCAGACTACATTGCTGTAGTTTCACCATTCACCCCAATCGCAGCCCTTACATTCTACCACGCCCCCTCTTCCGCAGGTTGTTCCCTAGGCTTAGAAAAGGGGCACAGGTGGATGAGAGGTAAAACAGTCCACTCTCTCTGGAGCTGTTGTCTTGGACTTTGGTCAGTTCTGGCTGTTTCCTTTCATGGGCTGACAGTTTGTCCAGGAATAACCTTTTGATCCTACTAATGAAGCACAAGCAATTAGATATATAGGTATTTAAACAGTACTAATTGTTATGGTAGGTTACTTTGGTATAGACACAGATGTTTGGATGCCACAAGCTTACATCCTCTAGTGGTTAGATGTTATAAGCCACAGTAAGACCCTGTCATATTTAACAGAAAAAAATGTAATTCATGGATTAACAGTTAAGACTTTTAAAAGAGACTGTTAACTTTTAAGTGTTTGGATTTTTAAAGGACTGCGAGGCTTTTAAATTTGTACTTTCTTATGTTGTGATATTATTGTTAACATCATATCTCTCCCTAGTCTGCTGCCTTTTTCCTCATTTCTCATCATTCTTAATCAGTTTCAACTATCTGTATATCCTAAATATTTTTGGATCTCCATTTCTGTGCATTTCACAAATGGCCCTTCCATAAAGACAT
The DNA here is from genome assembly GCA_009823505.1 of Rhizomys pruinosus. Lineage (NCBI taxonomy): Eukaryota > Metazoa > Chordata > Mammalia > Rodentia > Spalacidae > Rhizomys > Rhizomys pruinosus. Next base: position 2,489,683 of record VZQC01011251.1, read on the forward strand.
CTTCTATCCCCGGTCCTTCAACTTCGTTTATAATCCCCACATGCCACCCCTTCCGAGTTGTCTTGACACTTCACTCCTGTGATGGCTGGTCTTGAGTGTCAACTACATGGGATCCAGAGTCACTTCAGAGACATACTTTTGGTTGTACATGTGAGGATATTTCCAGAGAAGCTCAACTGAAGAGGAAAGACCTTTGCTGAATATGGGCAGGACTGTCCTGCAGACTGGGAGTCCTGCAGACTTCCAGAATGAATACAAAGGGAAAGACGGTGAGGCTAGATAAATATCAGCATTTGTCTCTGTCTGCTGCCCAACAGTGGACACACTGTCAGAAGCTGCCTTGCAGTCCAGCTGCTACAACTAGTATTATTTTTCATGTTACTCCTTTCCTGAAGTGAAGGAATGTGACCTAAAACTGTGAGCCAAAATAACCTCTTTGTTTCTTTAAATGAATTTTGTCAGGTATTTTGTTATAGCAGCACGTAAAACAACTAATAAAACACTCAAGACCAGCAAAATATATGTGATACATGCCTCCCTAGTGAGACATGAACACTACCTTGTGCTACCTGTTCCCTGGTGTTATAATTGTAATGTATAGGCACAGGGTGTCTCTTTTAAAATTTCATATGTGGCAATTTGTATTTATCAAGCACAGAGAAGAGTCTTGGTAATTGAATGAAGGATAAATGGGAGCAGAGCAGCATATGGACAAATGGCTTTCCAGTCATGTTAAATTCCTTTTTTTATCAGCATGTTTTCTGTGGTCTTTTGCAATATTATGCAAATTGCTTTCTGAGCTCGCAATTACAAGCACAATAGCTATCCCCCCAAAAGAGTTACTTTTTTATTGGAACATTAAAGATTACAGCTTTGCAGAATAGAATTTTGGGTACTTTGGCAGTCTACAGAGATTGTCAGTTGTGGATGCTTCTCTTTCCTGCTGAAATCGGCACTCCTTTGATAACCCTGCTTCTGACAGTTATTACTAGGGTCATCAGGTTTCAGATATAGCACCCAAACTGGTATAATAGTATCATGAAAATCTGCCATGTGTGGGTTTCTAAGCTGATTGTCATTTGTATTATCTTACAGAAGAGGCAAATAAAGCATTGTTTGTGTATAGCACCCTTTGAAAATGAGATAGAATGGCAAGATACACAATTAAGTTTTATGGCACTAGGGTTTTGATTTATAATATCTATATGAAAGAACAAGATTAAAAACAAAGAAACCTTGATGAGGCAATGAAATGGGACAACACCCTATCAGACAGTAAATCTTGGCAGTGTATTCCCAAACTATCAAATGGTAAGCAGAGGTAAATGCATTGAAGGCAAGTTTGCTATTAAAGTAATTGCTCATTGGGATGTGTGTTTGCTTAGGAAAAACCTCTCTACCATATGTTAATGAAAAAGTCAGACTATCTAATGATTAAGCTAAACATCATTCAAGGTATGTTTAAATTATTTTTACTAGTATTATTATTATTATTATTATTATTAATTTTGGTCCATTTGAGACAGGGTCTTCCTATAGCCCAGGCTGAGCTGATCTTTACTCAGTTATAGAACTTACTGTTGCAATAGAGTCCACAAACTCTAAATCTTAGTTTAGGCCCCAGTGTATGCAATGGATGTTTTATTACATCTCAAATAGTCACAAATGTTAATTTTATTCAAAACTCGTGCTAAAGAATCCCTGATTTTCCTAAATTCCCAATACTATACAATCTTGCCCCTGAACGAGCCAGTGGTAATTACTGATTAATAGACAATGAGCATACACAAGAATCTTTACTATGAATCAAATTAAAACACAGGAAATGAAAATTACCTTTTATAACACAAAACAACAAAATTCTTTAGATATAAGTAAGATTTTCAAATCATTGTAATCTTTATATATATATTTTTCACATAATTCATGGATTTTTATTGAATTTTTGTGATTTTTTATATAATATAATTTGGTGATATTTCATTTGTTCTCCTGTGCTCCTCAGTGTGAGTCCATCCACAGCAGTCTAGTAATCCTATGTTTGAAATTTAGCTTTTTGCCCCGCCCAGCAGCAATTTGTTATCACAATTTCAAGGATTGTTTTAAGAAACATTTTGTGGGGAACATTTAGCAATGTATCACCTGTCAGCTATCTTTCTAAGCATAGATAAGCTGTATTTTTATAGGACTTCATGTTATGAATATAGCATAATTAAGTACATATTAATCATATTTTAGGTTTTTAATATTTGGAGTTAATACACTGCTTTAAGTATGATGGCCTTATTCTAGTTCCTCACATGGCCTATGCTCATATCTTCTAGTTTTCATATTGACCACATACATACATCTGTCTCTCATAGAGCTTGAAGCAAATCACACTTTCTTGCAGGATCCTATGCTGGTCTCACATAAAAGCTGGCTTTTATCTCTTTAGACTTATTTTTCTTTAATTTCTGGAACATTCCCACTTCCCCAATGATAGGCAGTATATAATTAATTCAGGAATCTTTTGTGTGACCACCATCGTGTTCTCATAGCAGACAGTATTTACTTTCATCTTTTTACTGTTTACATAAAATTATCTGTGCCAATATCTGATTGTTTTTTCTTCCTACCCCTAGAAGGAATGTGATAGGCCTATTTTACTCCTTATTTTATTCATTGTATGTGAAATGTTTCCTGATATGCTCAGTGATATGGAATGAATTAATGAATTGAAGGAGCAAATAACTTCCAATTACATCACTGAAAATCTCCATTCATACAGATGAACAAAACAAAACAAAATAAAACTAAACAAAAACCAAGAAAAAACCCCAGTTTCATCCTTGTAGGATCTTCTTCCTGGGGCATGGTGAGAGAATATAAAGCTAAGACAGTAAAAGCTAAATTCTATGTGGCACACCAAGAAGCTCCTACAGGGGAAGTTGCGCCAACATATATCCAAAGTTACCTACATCTCAAAGACCATTCTATGAACTCTGTGTAGCTAGGCTTGTCTCTATCCACAGAGAAAGATGGAATAAAATGAAATTCCACCTTGATTTTCTTTTTCTCAGCATATGTTTATTCTGCAAACAACTCTGTAATTGACTTAGGTTTCACTCTATTTTGATTTTGTCCTCTTTCTCCCTGATCTTTAATAATACAGAATTGTGCTGGGTGTGGTGGTGCACGCCTTTAATCCTAGCACTTGGGAGGCAGAGGCAAGCGGATCTTTGTGAGTTCAAGCCAGCCTGCTCTACAGGGTAAATTCCAGGACAGCTGGGACTACAGGGAGACCGTTTTGTCTCGAAACAAGACAAAAAAAAAAAAAAAAAAAAAAAAAAAAAAATACAGAATCATCTATCTCTGTAGAAACTAAGTTGGATATCATTGTCTCCCCAAAGAGACATGTCTTCCTTATAAGACTGACTAGCATGAAAGCTTGACACACAGACTTGTCAGTGTGTGTGTGGTGTGTGTGTGTGTGTGTGTGTATGTGTGTGTGTGTGTGTGTTTGTAGGTTTATGGTGTACGTGCACATTTATGTGTATGGTGGTACATATGTACCTATGGCTCATAGTGTACAAGTTGAAGTCTACAGGTTGAAGTCAGAGGACAAGATCAGGTCGTGGACCTTGTCTTCTACTTTGTTTAAGATAGGGTCTCTTTTTGGCTGCTTCTTTTTTAAAAAAAACTATTTGTTATTTTAATTTTGTGTGTATAAGTTTATTGGATGCAAGTATATAGGTACACCTAGGTCATTCAATGCACAAGGAGGTCAGAAGATTGCAGTGGATCCCCCTAAAACTGGACTTACAGATGGTTGTTCACTATTATGTGGAAGCTAGGAATCAAATTTGGGTCTTCTGCAAGAATAAGCAGGGCTCCTACTTGCTGAGCCATCTCTCCAGCCCCAGTTTGATGCTTCTTTTTTTTTTTTTTTTTTTTTTTGGTTGCATATATTAACATGTATTATAAGATTCTTTTCTAAGAAGCATTACATAATAAATGGATACTGTAAAAAGATCTGATTGGTTAGATGTAACAAGCATTAACAGATACATACAAAACTCAGCCTGTTCGGACTGGGTGGGAGCCTGTAATGGAGCGGGGCACCAGCCTTCCCACAGGATCTTCAAGGAGGGATAGGGGTAAAAGACCACACGACCGTTAAAACAATCAGGTAATTAGACACAGATGAACTGTGAACAGTTCTCTCACTCCACAGTGGACAAGGAGAGTAAGGTTCCATTATCCACTGTACCCCAGAACAGGGTTTCCAGCTGCCTGTCCTGCCCCACAGAGGGCTCATGGCAGGCAGCTGCCCTAGAAGCCATGACAGGCATGGGCTGGAGTTTGCTATCATTTGTGTGTGTATGTGTGTGTGTTTATGTTTGTGTGTGTGTGTGTCTGTGTGTAGGGTGGATTGGTCATATTTGGTGGAGTTTCTTTTGGCAGCTGGATGTGAGAGGTCATGTTCTCTTTTTTTTTGGTCTTTTCAAGACAGTCTCCCTGTAGCCCCAGCTGTCCTGGAACTCACTCTGTACAGCAGGCTGGCCTTGAACTCACAAAGATCTGCCTGCCTCTGCCTCCCAAATGCTAGGATTAAAGGCGTGCGCCACCACGCCCGGCAAGTTCTGTTCTTTTTTAGAGGAGGAGTAGGAGACTCATGTTGAAGGCCTACGTGTGTTCTTGGTCCGTGAAGGACTCTGTTCTCTGTGCTCACTGCCCCTTCAGCAACTGCAGCTCTCTGCGGAGGCCTTGGCTCGGTCATTCTTGTTCAATTTGATGGGTTCAGGGAATTCATTGTACAGCTCCTCCTCTGTTTCCTGTTTAAGTGCATTCCGAGCAATTGTCTGGAAGGCCTGCTCCACGTTGATGGCCTCCTTGGCACTGGTGTCAAAGTAGGGAATGTTGTTTCTGCTGTAGCACCAGGCCTGTGTCCTCTTTTCCGCCACTTGTCTGTTTACAACTTCAATCTTGTTTCCCAACAACAAAGGAGAAATTTTCGGGATCCCGGGGTCTGGCCTGGATAAGAAACTCATCTCTCCAGCTGTCAAGGGTTTTGAATGTATTGAGGCAGTCACATCAAACACCAGAACACAACAGTCTGCATCTCTGTAGACGGCCACACCAAGAGACTGGAACCGTTCCTGACGGGCTGTATCCCAGATCTTCACGATAACTAGTCTGTCATCCACCATTACCTCATTAGTCAGGAAGTCTGCTCCTATTGTGGCTTTGTACTGGTTACTGAACTTCTTATTCACATACTGGTTCATAAGAGATGTCTCTCCAACACCAGAATCTCCCAGGATTATAACTTTCAGCAACACTTTCTTCCTAGAGGTCATCCTTCAAGAGCAAGGTCCGCCGAGGAGAAGACGCAACGCAGGCGAGGCAGAGAGGTCAGACAGCGGGCTCCTTGGAGCTGTCCTGCTCCAACACCGCCAATGTCGCCGCCTCCGGGTTTAGGGCCAAAGCTCCGGCCCGCTGCCACCGCAGCCCCAGCCCAGTTTGATGCTTCTTACAGCAGCCTACTTTGCCTGTGATCTTCCTGGAATTCTCCTTTCTCTGCCTCTCATCTTGCAGGCAGACTCCCAGGATTACAGGCACACATGACTGTCCTGGATTTTCTCTGGGTCCAAGGTCATGACTTCATCCTAATGCAGCAAGCACTTTACTGCTGAGCTATCTCCCTAGCATGAAACATTGGTTTCTTCATACCTGAATCCAAAGGAATCAAAGAAAAAATCTACATGTGAACATTACTTAGAAATGGAATCAAGAATCAACAACCTTCTTCGCCACTGTTTGATATAGTAGTTTTAAGCAATAACTAACTCATACAACACTTAAGATAGTAATAAATAATTCTTAGACAATATTTATAAAAGGGATCTGAAGATAAAATATTCATAATAGAATCTACAGTAGGAGTCAAAAGTGGACTCCTCAAAAAAGGAACTGATATTTAAATAAATTAATATAGATTTCCTTCTTCAAGATAGTATATTACTTTGCCAGGGCTGCGACCATAACAATCAGAGATTGGGTATCCTAAACAAGAGACAAGCATTATGTAGATTTCTGAGGGCTAGTATTCCACTATCTAGGTTGGGGCTTGGCCAGGTTCTGTGAAGTCTCTATACTTGCTAACAGAGTTGTCTTGCTGTGTTGCTGTGTTCTGATGTGCTCTTTTCTGATGAGCAGGTACTTTGCTGTCTCAATATATTTAATGACACCAGTCTTACTAGATCAAAGCCCCACACTTATGGCAGCATTTTACTTGATTACTTCTTCAAATACTCTATTTTCAAATATAGTTGCATTCTTAGATCCTGGATTTTAGGATTTTGACATATTAAATACTGGTGAATCAGAAACATAATTTAACACATTAGGTGCCAAGGACATGATTTATGATAGAGGCTAGTTATATGAATCCAGGAGTATCTGTCAAAATTCTGACATGTGAGAGACAAAGAAAATTACATGAAACAGGCATGCAGAAAAGGGTTGTTTTATTTGTTTTTGAGGTAATTAAAAATATGCTCAGAGCCAGGCATGGTGATACACGCCTTTAATCCCTGCACTCTGAGGCAAAGCAGGTGGATTTCTATGAGTTCAAGGCCAAGCTGGGACTAGAAGGGGATCCTGTGTCATAAACACCAATAATAATTAAATAATATGTAAATAAAAAATACACTCAGATCCACAAATATAATCATAAGTTAGAAACGGATAACCTAGTGAGTGTCTAAAACTTACTAAAGCTTTTAGAGACTGATATATAATTGTTTGCTATCATAAAAACCTCGAAAATAAATATCCAAATGACAGAACTTAAAAAGTAAAAACGTTAGTTTCTCTGCGATAGCTAAGTATAAAGTCTATGCATACAAGTTGTCTTTTCTAAAATGATAATTCAGGGAAAAAAATCTAACCTATAATTTTGAAGGAATTTTAACTTTGATTTCAAAAGTGAAGGACTATGTGAAGGAGAGACAAACTTGTTTGTGTTAAAATCCAAACATCTTTCATTTTTCTCTTATATACACAAATTAATGAATTAAAATGCTTCTACACATTTTAGAGAGTCTCAACAGTGGGTGACAGATTTTATAGCTCTTCTCTAAGCTGTGAATCAGTTTAACATACAAAACCTATTTGTCTTCATTATTTGTAAGCCAGGAGAGTAGAAATTGAATACAGATGAATACACTGAATTCACCAGCAGACATATGTTGAGAAGGGATGTGTGCCTTTCTGAATTTAGAGCTGAAAGAGCTGACTCAATAAAAGCGAAGCCTTCCCTGGGAAGCTCAAGGCAATAAAATCTATTCTCTGATAACCCCTTATTTATCTCATCATGAATTTGATAATTAATTCACTTTAGGTATATTTAAAAATATGTGATGACTTTTCATTTTGATATGCTTCAGTGACATTGAGTGAGATATTTTATGATAATGGATATATGTTTACCAGTGAAACTTTCTAATCCAGTTATGAATTTTGTATACTTTAATTAGGGCAAATATTGTGTGTTTATGAAATTGAAACTATTCAGTAAAAAAATTAGAAGGAAAGGTAACTGGAAATAAAAATAAAGAATATTTTTATTCTAATAACTATACCTATTCCATAATACCATGATATCAACCGTAAATATGCACAAGACAACATATTTATTTTTATGATATTTTTTATTGTGTGTGGTGGGTTAGAGGAGGCACACATGTTACAATATGCTACAGTTGAAGTTAGAAGCAATTGGTAATAAGCACCTTTAGGTACTCAGCTATCTCCCTGACCATCATATGATATATTATTTAAATTATCTGAAAGTGTGTAATGAAATGTACCATTGGCTTAAATGTTAGTAGGATGGAGACAGTTTTGTGTGATTTAGTCTAAATACATGCACATTCAAGGCCCCCCATGTGTGTGAAAACTAAAGTAGAAATATTTTGTGTCAAGAGTTTCAGGAAGCCACATGTTTCTTCTTCATCCTTTTGTCCAACTTAATAGAAAGAAAAAAAAAAAAAACAAGAAAAGGGTGTCCCATGTATAGAGGAGGATCAGAAGGAGAAGAAGGCAAAGAGGAGAAAAAGGAAAACCAGGAAGAGAAAATCTGGAAATAAGGACAGTTCTAGTAGACCTGAGAAGCAATACACTAAAAGGGGAGCTGATAAAGTCAAAGAGTAACAGGAGGAAAGCCATGTTTAATTGGAAGGACACAGATACACAAAGGCAGAAAGGGGAAACAAGGACATGGGGGGGGGCGATGAGGAGTGTGGGAAAAGGAAAGAAAAGACAAAGTATCAGTAAGTCAAAAGACACAGTGGAGGAAGAAGGAGGAATTAAATAAAGGAGAGGAAACAAAACTCTCTAAAAAAGTTAAAATGGGGCTGGAAAGCTGGCTCAGCAATTTAGAGCAGTAGTTGTTCTTGCAGAAGACTAGAGTTCAATACCCAGCACTGACATGGTGTCTAACAACTGTACTGAGTCCAGTGATAGGGAATCCAATGTCCTTGTCAACATGGTCCTCTTACATACACTCAGGCAATACACTCATACACATAAAATAAAATTAATACAATATTTAAAAATTGAAAACAATCAATGAGATTCAAGAAGTAATTTGGATTTCCTATAACAATTCAAACTATAAAACCTACATTTATGAATCTTTACAACATAACTGTAAAATGTAATCTAATTATTACATAAATGAAGTAAAAACAAAGAAAGACCTTAGTGCATAGTACATCCACCTTTTAGAGAATGAAACATAGACTTTCATTTATTTAGGATGAGCGAATTATTTATTCTTGCTGTTCATGGGTAAATTGTTGCAATACAGTAACTATTTTGGCAACAACAAATTTGAACATTAAAACGTAATTAAAGGAAGCACAGTATTAAATGTTATTGAAAGATTTGTTAGGCTTCTTAAAAAATAGATTATTAAAAGAAAACACTTCGAAGTCAAATTTTATCAAGAAATTAAAAAGATTGTTTTTCAGTAGAAATCAAATCACTTTGGTGTGAATAAAAATGCCCTTTCTTAACAATTTACACAAACATAAAATGCAGAACTTAATTAGTGTGAAGGTTAGTGGGCCTTAAATATTTGAAATACTTAAAAGCCTCTTTGTGAAAAGTAGGTAAAATACATGCTTTATGTCTTAAATAGGAAATAATGCAGTTGCCTGTTACAGAAAGTATATATATTTTCCTTCACATTTAAAATTTTGACTACAAAATATATAAAAACTATTTCACTGAGTTTGTTTTGCTGACTGGGTTGGTAATTGCATCTAAAATGATAACTTGTTGATCTAGTAAAATATGTCTTCAGGCAGTATTTGTGGGAGACAAGTCCTATCTCAAGATGGATATTAGTTCCAGTACCTGGACAGTAAACCAGGAAAGGGGAAGGGAAACTTTTCAGTGTAACACATAATCTACACATCAAATGGAAGAGTGTTTTGCCTGTTCCAGCTTCAGAAACCCAGCACTATCTGGAGCATGGGTCATGTGACACTGGTCAAGCATTAACAACAGAAGGCTCACATCTAGGTTGCAAATGATTTTGTGTTTGTGTGAAGAAGATGAACAGAAAAATGCTGCAAAAATTTTGGCAACATTTTCCACATAAATTATTTAATAGACTGCTTGATTTTGTAAGTGATTCAAGTTTCAAGTCCTCAGACATTTAGTACTTATTTTTTTTTTCTGATTTAAAATGTTTTAACAGCTTTTAAGTGAAAAGCAACTATGATCTTACTTAATATATCAGCAATAATCTAAGAGACAGAAATGTGAAATTATGTTCAATGTTATTACAGTTAATTTGAAACCCAACTTGCTCTTAAATTATCATCAAAAATTTGTTTCATTGGCTTTCATTCCATTACAGTTTCTTCTGAAACATAAATGCATATCTTAAAATAATTGTATGATCATTTAATATAGTTACCCTAGGAAGGTACTAAGTTTTGATTACATGACATTACCATTATTATTAAAATTCAAACTATAAGAAAAAGCGTGTCACATAAAATAAAATGACTTCTTTCTAGAAGTCTTTTTTTAAAGATGGATTTTGTTTCTTTTTTATTTTATTTTATTTATGTGTATGAATGTACTGTCTGCATGTAGGTTTGTGCACCCCTGTCTTATTGTGCAATGCCTCAGAGGTCAGAAGGGAGTATCAGATTCCCCTGGAACTGGAGTTCTCCTGGAATTGGAGTTACAGATGGTTCTCAGCTGCCATGTGGGTGCTGGAGATCGAACCCGGGTCCTCTGCAAGAGCGGTTGGTGCTCTTAACCGCTAGGCCATCTCCCCAGCCCTAAAGGAGTCTTTATATAAGATATAGACCATTCTTGCCAGGTGTGGTGGTGCATGCCTTTAATACTAGCACTTGGGAGGCAGAGGCAGGTGGATCTTTGTGAGTTCAAGGCCAGCCTGGTCTACACAGTGAGTTCCAGGACAGCTGGGGCTACAGGGAGACCCTGTCTCGAAACAACAACAACAACAACAAAAAAGATATAGACTATTCTTAGAATAGTATAGACACAAATTAATATATATTACACTAAATGGATATTAGTGAGTATCTCTCTGATTATAATAATTAAAAATAAATTCCTAATAATGGCAGACAACCCTCATGTGTGGAGTGTTAGTGTCTCTGGGAAATAAAGGGAAACACGAGAAAATTCTTGATTTCATTAGCAAAGAAAGAAGGGAAACTTTCAAAAACTGAATAGGAAAAGTGTGTCTAGAGACTATTTAATTGATGACTGAGGTATGAGTTCTCTTTCCAGTGTGTGGATTTGCAAAGGTAGAGAGATCAGAACAAGGACTGACCACAAAGAAAGAACTTCAGAAAATCCCCACTTTCAGTAACAGATAAATTCAAAGCAGAGGAGGGAGGGAAGGAGAGGGAGAGAGAGAGAGAGAGAGAGAGAGAGAGAGAGAGAGAGAGAGAGAGAGAGATAAAACATAGCCTTGCCTAGTAGTCCCACTGGTCATACAGAGACATCATTCAGCTGCATGGGTGACTGCAGCTGTAAGGGCAAAGGTCCTTCCCTGAGCACTCTTGGAACTAGTGCAAATGTCATCAGAGTATACATACAGTAAGACCCGGCCTTCAGAAGATCTTTAGCTAACAACAGAAAACTTCCTGCAGCAGGCAACTTCTCAGGAGGTAGAAATCTGGTCTGAACCAAGTACTGGAGTGGACTTAACAGAGACTGAACCTGCACCCATGCCAACACCAGGTACTTCACAGAGGCAGACCCAGCATCCAAGGCTATATCAGGTATGCAAGGAAGCAGGCTAGGTACCTTCTCTTGTACCAGTTACTACACATAGCAGACAGGCATGTGCACCCAGACCAGGGAGTTATGGGGGCAGGTCTACCATGCACCTGTGCTGAGAATCAAATACTGACTCTGCTTCTACCCAGTTCCCTCTCCTCTGTTTTTATATTTCTCTTATTTGGTATCTAATTTCAGGTTGGTGGACCAATTTTGTTCTGTTCTCTTTCTATCATGTTCTTTTTTCTCATTTCATTTTAGTTTGTTTCTATGGACTTTTCCAAAGAACAAAGGTCATTATGCATATGTATGTATGCGTGTATGTATGTATGTATGTGTCATATGTGTGTATTTGTGTGTATGCCTGTTTGTACTAAGCAAATTGGGAGGCAAATTTAATGTGTGGCAACACTCATATCTGACAAAATAGACTTTAATCCAAAATTAATCAGAAGAGATAAAGAAGGACATTTCATATTGCTTACAGAAACAATCCATTTAGAGGATACTGTATTTCTAAGCATTTTTGTATCAAACCTCAGCATACCTGATTTTATAAAACAAACAGTACCAGATGTAAAGACACAGATTGATCTTAACATAGTAATATTGGGTGAAATTGATATCCTGCTCTCATCAATAGACAGGTCATCTGCCTATTGTGCATTAAATGGGTTTAAAAGTCATCTACAGAATATTCCACACCAAACTAAAGGATACTTTTCCTCTTTAGAAGCTCATAAGACTGTCTCTAAAATAGACCATATTTTGAGATACAGAGCAAGTCTTGACAAATATAAGATACTTTGAAGCCGGGTGTGGTGGCGCACGCCTTTAATCCTAGCACTTGGGAGGCAGAGGCAGGCGGATCTTTGTGAGTTCAAGGCCAGCCTGGTTTACAGAGTGAGTTCCAGGACAGCTGGGACTACAGGGAGACCCTGTCTCGAAAAGACCAAAAAAAAAAAAAAAATACTTTGATATTCATGTTTATTGTAACACTATTCACAATATCTGGAACCAGCTTAGGTGTGCATCAATAAATGATTAGAAGAAGAAATGTGGCACATGTGCATAATTTAGTTTTATTTAGCAATAAAAAATAAACTTATGTCAATTGCTAGAAAAGCAGATGAAAATGGAAATAACCAATCACACATTTTCCTTCATATGTGGATCCTGGGGTTTATGATAGAAAAAAACATATATTTGTGTGTGTGTGTGTGTGTGTGTGTGTGTGTGTGTGTGTGCATGTAGGAAGCATATGTTTGAAAAGAGGCTAATGTGGAGAACAGGAAGGATAGAGGATGTGGGGGTGGGGTGAATATGCTCAAAGTATATATCATATCTGAAATAAGTTATCCTTCAGAAAAGTAACACTATGTGAAGCAAATGTTCAGTACCAACAAAGGAATAAGTAAACAAATAAAAAAATATAAAATATAAAAGGAAACTCTGAGTTTAAATCAATGCCAGCATTTCTCTCATTATGGCAGATTTCAAGCTACCAACTTCACATTCTGAAAACAGAACTGAGAAAAGCTGTGCACAGCCAGTGAGCTGATAAAATGCTCCAGGGCACCAAAAAGAGCACCTCAATAAACTTGAGAGCCACCACATATCAGTGTAATAGAAGTTAAAATATTTATTTAAAAAGCAACTTTGTTAATTCAAGACTATACTACTTCAATAAACTTGAGAGGCACCACATATCAGTGTAATAGAAGTTAAAATATTTATTTAAAAAGCAACTTTGTTAATTCAAGACTATACTACCTATTGCAATTATAGATTTTAAGAGATGAGCATTAAACTAAATAACATCCTAATCAAATATTGATCCCAAACCAAACACCTAATAGTCTTATTTATAAAGTCCAACACTTACCACTGTCCTTGAATGATCCTGTTCTCTATATAATCTAACTGAACTAAAAATTTAGTCTTGTAACATACTTATTAATATATATGTCTATCTAAACATATATGTAAATAAATATATACATAAATACAGATGATAGATAAATCAAGTTACAATTTACATACTCTGAATAGGTACATCTTCCTTGTATTTTTTTTTCAACTTGTGCATATTTACTTATTTATTTACTTATTTTTGATATTTTTGAGACAGGGTTTCCCTGTAGCCCAGGCTGCCCTGGAACTTGCTTTGTAAACCAGGCTGGCCTTGAACTCACAGAGATCTGCTTGCCTCTGCCTCCTGAGTGCTGAATGCTGAGATCAAAGGTGTGTGCCACCATGCTTGGTTTCAATTTGGGCATGTTTATATGTTTCCAATATATGCAAAATAAAACCACATAATCTATGTATATATCCATTCAGTAACCACACAGAATTCCCTTTGCTACTGTCATCTAAACTATCAGCATTCACAGTATATTTTCCTTGTGTTGACATCTAACCTTTTTTAAAAAAATATTGATTCAAGGATTTCATACAATGTATATTTTATCATATTCAGACCCCTTCCACATCTTCACCCTTACCTTACCTCCCCCCTTTTCATGCCCTCTATTAGTAAATGAAAATCTCCATCCATCTCAGAATGAGGGCCCATTTGCTTTCTTTTGTTTGTTGTTTGGGTCAGAATATACCCAGGTTTCTTGAAATGGAATTTTCTCATTTGTTTTCTTTTTCTCTAATACACTGCTTAGGATTCTCATGGAGGGATTTCTCTCTACTTCAGCAATTAGAAAGCATTGAATTTACTCATCTCAAGTCAATTACTAGCAGCCAAATGATGCCTACACTTTCATAACCATGAGACAAATGTTTGATTATATTCAGAATTAAGGTACACAGTTTTTTTTCCTGCAAATTACAAATATATACCCACAAAATAATTTAGAAGCATTAATAAAATAAAAATATGAAATGTATTAAAAGGGAAAAACAGGTATCTAAACCTCAAGAACAGAAAACATGATTTATAGTAGAATCTGTTCAACACTGTTAGTAATTAGGGAAATTCAAATTAAAGCCACTTTAAGATTTCATCTTACCCAAGTCAGAGTGGCTAAGATCAAGAGAAAAAAATAATGATACCAAATGCTGGAGACGATTTGGGGAAAGGAGAATGCTCATACACTGATAGTGGAATTGTAAACTTGTGAAACCCTTATGGAAAGCAATGTGGAGAACTCGCAGAAAACTAAAAACGGGCCTGCCATTTGACCTTCTTAGTTGATTGCTTGGCATATATAAAAAGGAGTCATCTTATTGGAAACGTACTTATACATTCCTGTTTGTTGTTATTTTCTTTTTCTTTTAATTTTTCTTTATTTTATTTACTGATTTATTTATTTTTATTTTTATTGATCATTTGTGTATTTCATACATTATCTTTCAGTCCAATTTAGGCACATCCCTCTCTCCATGCTCCCCCACCCCACTTCATACCTTCTGCCATACATGTCTTGCATCTTTCTCTCAGTCTTTCCAAACTTTTTCACTGTAGAGACTTGTTGTTTTGTGCAGAATTTAACTGTTTCAGTCAGTTCATTGACCCAGTCTTTATGTTGTTATTCCCTCCCCCTTTATATTGCTCCCAAATATGCCTATATAACCATCACATATGTATCAAAATTATGACCTCTGAGAATAAACTGTATGTTAATTCCAAAATAGTTTAAGCATTCACATTTTCCCCCTTTAATTTTATATTACTCTAAGATATGAATATGTACCTTCCACCCATATAGAGTAATTACAGAGTCTGAAAATAAGTGGTAGGTCAATTCTAGAGCCTGTTAAGGATCTCATATTATAAGAGCACATTTGCTTTCAGATAAAAATAAATATAAGAATAATGTTGTTCACCTTGCCTTTCAACTGGGGATTTGGTGTTAGCATCCACAAATGAGGGTAAACATTTTTGGCACTCGCACTTTCCCCTTTAATTTAGCTTTATTCTAAAGTATGCATACATACACTCCTCCCATATACCACAACTACAAAGTCTGAAGATAAGTGGTACGTTAATTCTAGATCCTATTAAGGCATTCACATTATAATGGTACAGTTGCTTTCAGGTAAAAGAAAATGTTACTCAGTTTGCCTTACTAATAGGTAGTTGGGGCTAGTTAGCATCCACAGATGAGGGATACCATTTGTAGTTCGTTTTTCTGGGACTGTGTTACTTCACTTAGCATAATGGCTTCTAGTTCCATCCATTTACCTGCAAAGTTCAGGATGTCATCTTTCTTTATTGCTGCATAGAACTCCATTGTGTAGATGTACCACATTTCTCTAACCACTCATTTGTTGAGGGGCATTTGGGTTGGTTGCGGCTCTTTGCTATTGTGAAGAGAAGGGCAATAAACATAGATTTGCATGTATCTTTGCTGTAGGATGAGTCTGTGGGTATATACCCAGGAGTGGTATGACTGGGTCAGGTGGTAGACTCATTTTGAGTCTTTTTAAGGGTTCTCCATATTCCTTTCCATAGTGGATGAATTCGTCAGCTGTGGATGAATGTTCCCCTTTCCCCACATCTAAGTTTATTGTAGATCTTTTCACAATAGTGAAGAGCTGGGACCAACTCAAATGCCCCTCAACTGAGGAGTGTATAACAAAAATGTGGTCCATCTACACAATGGGGTTCTATGCAGTGGTAAAGAAAGAAAACATCGGGGCTGGAGAGATGGCCTAGTGGTTAAGAGCGCCGACCGCTCTTACAGAGGACCCGGGTTCGATCCCCAGCACCCACATGGCGGCCGAGAACCGTCTGAAACTCCAGTTCCAGGGGAATCCGAGACCCTCTTCTGACCTCCGCGGCATCGCACGACACGGGTGCACACACCTGCACGCAGACAGTACATTCATACACATACCGAAATAAATAAAAAA
>VZQC01011251.1:2506404-2531619 GCA_009823505.1 Rhizomys pruinosus
AAAAAAAAAAAAAAAAGAATAGCACCGGACAGTAGCATTTGAATGGGATACATCTTGAATATCTCAGAGAGAAATCATTTTACTTGTTAAGACACAGTCAAACTGAGTCAGTAATTTTATCTGACATAATACTCTCTAATATAATAAAATTTCTAACCAAACTTGACTGAGTAGTTCAGCACTTAAAGTGTAATTCACTGCACTTCTATTGAGTATATGGGATATACTATTACTCTGCTTTCTAATCCCCATATTTGTTTTAATTACAAATTAAGAAACATTTTTAACCACACCCATTTTTGCAAACTATGAAAATATCTTAGGCAGGCATGGTGCCACAGGGCTTTAATCCCAGCACTTGGGAGGCAAACACAAGCAGATCTTTGTGAGTTCAAGGCCAGCCTGGTCTACATAGCAAGTTTCAGGACAGCTAGGTCTATAAGGAGACCCTGTCTCAAAAAGACAAAAAAACAAAAAAAGAAAGAAAGAAAGAAAGAAAGAAAGAAAGAAAGAAAGAAAGAAAGAAGAAAAGAAATTAAGTAAAAGAAAATACCTTTATCTCTATTAGTTAATGGCATTAGAATTGCCAATAAAATGGCAAATGTAAAATGAAAGATAAGGTTATGTCACACCTTGGCATGTGACGTCAACGTCTAAGATTAAATATTTGGATATAAACTGAGTCAGTATATTTCTCAATAAACACATAAACATAAGATGCTTAAGATTTATGATCAAAAACTTAATTATTTATTACATTCTCAGCTCTACATATATTTAGGAAGTGAGGTGAAAATAGAATCCATTATCCATCTTTCTTTGGATAAAATGAAGAGACAAGCATCCCGTACAGTACTTTCTTACACCTGGATATTGGAGTAAGCACATTGCAGCACATTTTGTTGAGCTGTCAGTAATGTAATGGGCCTTATCCTCCTTTTCTGTTTGCTCCATTTCTGTAATTTGAGAGAAAGAAAAAGCACTGTGTTTACATCATTGTTTTCTCAACATATGAATTCTCAAAACAGCAAAGCATAGTGTCCCACAGCTTTCATACCAGGCAGATCTCTGAAAATTCAAGGTCAGCTTGGTTTAAATAGCAAGTTCCAGGCCACCTGGGGCTACAGAGAGACCCTCTTTCCAAAAGACCAAAAAGAAAAAGAAAATCAAAACAACTATTTTATTTAGGATACTAAGCAAGTCGAAGAGTATAAAATTTGAAATAATTTACTGTATTCTATCTGATCATAGTGGAATAAAAATAAAAAATCATCAAGAGATACTGCAGAAAATAATTTGAGGGAGACTGAACCCACTATTGAATGGTAAAAGCTACTCAAAGAAATTAGGGAGGGATTTTTTAAATTTCTAGAGGCAAATGAAAGTTAAAGCACAATAACTATACCACTAAGCAAGAAGTTTATAGATAAAAATTATATGCATTAAAAAGGCAAGGAGAGGGCTGGAGAGATGGCCTAGTGGTTAAGAGCGCCGACCGCTCTTACAGAGGACCCAGGTTCGATCCCCAGCACCCACATGGCGGCCGAGAGCCGTCTGAAGCTCCAATTCCAGGAGAACTCCAGCTCCAGGGGAATCCGAGACCCTCTTCTGACCTCCGCGGCATTGCACGACACGGGTGCACAGACCTGCATGCAGACAGTACATTCATACACATACAGAAAAAAAAAAAAAAAAAAAAAAAAGGCAAGGAGAAAACTGAATCTCCCTCCTCAAGCAGCTGTCATTTGTCAATAAATGCTTAACTAAGGCTTCAGTTTCTTGCCCAACATTAATGTGGATCAGGCCACAAGGGATGGAGATGGAGTTGAAAGGGTGCAGATGGGAGGAAGGTTCTGAATATTATTAAAATAAGTTGTATGACATTCTCAAAGAATCAGTAAACACATTTTAAAGGGTTTTTTGAAAATATAAACAATATTGGCATAGATACATAAGATAAAATAGACCCATAGATCAATGGAACAAAATCAAAGACCCAAACTTGAGTACATAAAGTTTCAGCTACCTTATATTTGACAAAGGAGCAAAAAATACTCAATGGAGGAAGGGTAGCATCTTCAATAAGTGGTGCTGGCAGAACTGGATCACCACTTGTGGAAGAATGAAAATAAACCCCTACCTTTTGCCTTGTACCAAAGTTAACTCTAAATTGATCAAAGGCCTCAATGTGAAACCTGAAACTCTGAATATGTTGGAAGTAACCTAAACATATAGGTACAGGAAAAGACTTTCTAAATTAGACAGAAGTTGCACAGAAACTAAGGTCCACAATCAACAAGTGGGACTTTGTTAAACTAAAAAGCTTCTTTATAGCAAAAGAAACAAAGAAGTGAGGACAAAAGCCACAGAATGGGAGGAAATCTTCACTAGCAATACATCTGGCAGAGGCTTAATATCCAGAATATATAAATAACACAAAAAACAAAGATCCAAGAAAGTAAATGATCCAATTAAAAGATGGGCTAAAGATCTGAATAGAGACTTCTCAACAGAAGAACTTAAGGTGGCCCAGAAACACCTTAAAAAGTGTTCAACTTCCTCAGTAATTAAGGAAATGCAAATCAAAACCACATTAAGATTTTATACCAGTAAGATTAGCTATGATCAAGAAAACAAATGACACTCATTGTTGGAAACAGTGTGGAGAAAGGGGAACACTTATTCATTGTTAGTGGGACTGCAAACTCCTGCAGCCCCTATGGAAAATAGTGTGGAGAACACTTAAAAGGCTAAAAATGAACCTACCATTTGACCGAATTATACCATTCCTAAGTATATTCGCAAAGGATGCATCCTACAGCAAGAGACACGTGCATAGTCATATTTATTACTGCTCTTTTCACAATAGCAAAGAGCTGGAAGCAACCCACAAGAACTCAAATGATGAGTGGATATAAATTGTGGTATATTTATATAATGGAGCGCTATGCAGCAATGAAAAAGGATGACTTCATGAATTTTGTAGGCAAATGGATGGAAGTGGAGGTTATTATGCTGAGTGAGGTGATGCAGTCTCATAAAAACAAACAACATATGTTATCCTTATTTGTGTTTTCTAACACTAAATCTCTATATGTGAATTAAATTGAGTAACCAGTGAATAAAGATAACATCAAAATAATTGTTATTGTCATAGATACACCTTGAAATATATATCTCCATGTTTTCACATCTAAGGTTTAAGACATTGTAAAGATGAGAACAGTTAAGAGATGAACTAACTTCAACAAAAGTTATTGCCACTTATATCACAGTACACAATTTCTATGTTAAAAACACCTAATGGAATCACAAAGTATAATATAATTTCAGTGTTTTAACTACATAAGGCCTCTTCCTAGTTACTGGTTATACTCCTTTGAAACTTGAGGCAAGGTTTTTGGTATTCTACTTGCTGATAAATAAAAGGCCATGTATGCTAAGAGTTTTAAATCGCAATAGGGTTCTTGATCCTCAGGGATAGTAATTAATTCAAAGGATTGATCATTTCTGCTCCAGGGTGCTATTC
Source organism: Rhizomys pruinosus (assembly GCA_009823505.1). NCBI lineage: Eukaryota > Metazoa > Chordata > Mammalia > Rodentia > Spalacidae > Rhizomys > Rhizomys pruinosus. Next base: position 2,509,934 of record VZQC01011251.1, read on the forward strand.
ATTTCAGCATTTAGTTATGTTTTATGTGTAAGACATTTGATCACTAAGTAAAGCATCTTTGGAGTGAACAGACAGGCTTTTTGCCAAACCCATGTAAAACATCTCTGAATAGCTGTAAACATTTGGTCATCTAGAAACCACACCAAGACTTGCAAGGACATTTCAAAGTTTATTCTTTATAATGGTATATATAAAATAACTGTTCCATTTATATATGGATATAAATATTTTGTATTTTATAAATTATAATAACTAGGGTAAAATCTCTCAGGACACATTACTAAGTCTCATGGCATTAACTAAAGGGCTTCGGTATAAGATTAAAATGGATGCCTATCTCCAGAATACAAAATAGTAACATGTTTAAGCTAATTAAGGATACTCCTGACTTGTACTGAAGTCCCAGATTAAATGGACACAAATATTCTCCATGTTTCCCTGTATTATGCAAGTGATAATTCTGACTCTTTTTTCTGCATAACAAGATAATTTGGTTCAGCAAACGCTGGGTCCTACCTCCTTGAACCAGCAGTATGCAGTCCAGGGGGAGGCTATCTGAAAGGGTGTGATAAACCTCTCCAGCTGGATTCCTGTTTATGGGTATGTTATACAACTCCTGCCTTGTGGAAAACTAGAAATCTGGATTTAAGGGTGTTGTAGTTTGTCTTCCATTGCTGTGGCAAAACACTCTGACCAACACCAACTTGGGGAGGAAAGGGTTTATTCAGCTTACATCTCCTGGGTCACAGTTCATCACTCAGGGAGCCCAAGGCAGGAACTCAGGGCAGGAACCTGGAGGCAGGAGCTGAAGCACAGGCCATGGAGGAATGCTGCTTACTGGCTTGCTCCCTGGCTCATGCCCAGCCTGCCTTCTTATACAGTACACAACAACCTGCCCAGGGTGGCACTACTCATTGTGGGCTGGGCCCTTCCACTTTGCTTGACCATCAAGACAATACTCCACAGATGTGGCCACAGGCCAATCCAATGGAGCCAATTCCCCAACTGAGGCTCCCTCAACCCAGGTGTGTCAAGTTGACACTAAAGTTATCCAGCACAGTTGACCCCTTGTCAACTTGACACACAAAACACATCACTACTAAACCACCACCTTTCCAGTTCTTGACCCCAAAGTATGATGTTAACATTAATCACAACCTAAGACAGTACAATCTTAAAATCCCCACAGTCCTTAAAATGTCCAAATGCTTAAAAGTTCACAGTCTGTTAAAATTCTCTTAACTGTGGGCTGCTGTAAAATCCAAAACAAGTACTGTCTTATTTCAAAGGGAAGAAGAAGGCACTGTCAAACAAAACCTAAGTCCAGAAAAGTAGCTCAGGGCTGGACACTTGGGATTCACTCAGATCTTCTGGGCTCCAAAGGGTCTCCACAGTTCCCCTTCTCTGACTTGGCCGTCCCTGGCACACACAGCTCATCTCGAAGGCCCAGGCTGACTCCATTTCACACCTGCCACTGCTCTTGGTGGTCATTCCACAGTCCCGGCATCTCCAAAAAGCTGGGGTCGCCACTGAAACTGAGGTTGCACTTCACCAATGGTCTCTTCTGACCTCTCCTGGTGCAAAGCCTCAGCTTCTCTCCATGACCCCTGCAATCCCAGGGTCCCCACTGCAACCAAGGTGCACCTCCACCATGGTCCTTCCTGACCTCTCACAGTGCCAGGCCTTGGCTGCTGCTCTTTGTGACCCCCCCAAATTTCAACACCGGAACCACATAGGAGACTCTTACACATTACCAAGTTCTGCTTCTGGCTTGACATGGATACCTGGGACTCATTCACAATCTTCTGGGCTCCAAAGGGTTTTGGCAGCTCCCCTTCTCTGACTTTGCCATCTGTGGCACACACAGCTCATCTCGTAGGCCCAGGCCGACTCCATTCCTCACCTGCTGCTGCTGTTGGTGGTTGTCCCATGGTCCTGGCATCTCCAAAAAGCTGGGGTCGCCACTGAAACTGAGGTTGCTTCTGACCTCTCCTAGTGCAAAACCTCAGCTTCTCTTCCTGACCCCTAGAATGCTGGGGTCTTCACTGCAACCAAGGCCACACTCTGACCAGTGGCCTTTCCTGGCCTCTCATAGTGCCAGGCCTCAGCTGCTCTGTGACCCCTTCATGCTTTCAACACTGGAACCATATAGGAGAATCTTACACATTACCAAGTCCTGCTTCTGGCTTGACATGGAGGCTTGTGCCCCTTCTGGAACATAGCTTCTGTGTGCTGACCCTGAAGAAATTCTTTGCAGAAGATTTTACCACAGTGATGCTGGTCTCTTGTTACTTACAGCTGATTTTTCAGCCCCAGCTAACCAGCATCAATTGTCCCAGTACAACAAAAATTTTACTTCAGGTTCTGGTCTCTTGTTACTTACAGCTGATTCTTCAGCCCCAGCTGACCAGAACCCACAGATTCCACAGTCCTGATGATCTCTGCTCCCCTCTGAAACTAGAAACTTCACAATCCAGGCCTCCATCTTCTACAATTCCTTCAGCAAAACTGCTCCAAGCTCCACCGCAACGATCTTTAAGCATTCAATGATCTTCCCAGCCCAAAGTTCCAAACGCCTCCACAATCCTTCCCCAAAACACCAAGGTCAGGTCTGTCACAGCAATACCCCACTTCTGGTACCAATTTCTGTTGTAGTTTGTCTTCCATTGCTGTTACAAAACACTCTGACCAACACCAACTTGGGGAGGAAAGGGTTTATTCAGCTTACATCTCCTGGGTCACAGTTCATCACTCAGGGAGCCCAAGGCAGGAACTCAGGGCAGGAACCTGGAGGCAGGAGCTGAAGCACAGGCCATGGAGGAATGCTGCTTACTGGCTTGCTCCCTGGCTCATGCCCAGCCTGCCTTCTTATACAGTACACAACAACCTGCCCAGGGTGGCACCACTCTTGTGGGCTGGGCCCTCCCACACTGCTCGACCATCAAGAGAATACTCCACAGATGTGGCCACAGACCAATCCAATGGAGCCAATTCCCCAACTGAGGCTCCCTCAACCCAGGTGTGTCAAGTTGACACTAAAGCTATCCAGCACAAAGGGTCTGAGAAACAAGCTCTGATTGTAGTGACAATTACAAGGAATGCACTTCCTCCCTCTAGGATGCAATTTTGCCCTACAGTTGAATATGAAACATTGGTAGATAAAGGTTTCAATGTTAGCTCTGGGCTGCCCTACCAGGAATTGTTGACCAGGTAGACTTTAAAAGCCCCCGAAAACAAGGACATTTGCCTATAACTTTGGGTGCACATAAGAAATGGACAGTAAGACTCTATTGTTGAAGATAAGGTGTAATAAGAGTATTAAAAACAATTATGGTGAGACCCTGAACTGCAAATCAAGACTGATCTTCATGATGTCAGAGAGAACTGTACAAACTTCTAGAAAAAAATGGTCTCTGAAGCTTTACTACAGATGTCTCATGCTATACTTTTACATCCCAAAGAAGATAAAGTGCAATAGTGGCAGCCTGGTAAATGTACACCTAGAAAGAAAAAATATCCCAGTTTGATTTGTAGCCCACTCCCTGGCAGAGTATGACACATGGCTACCACTGTAGCCTTGGTGCCTCCTAATCTCATAGGGATCTATTGACCATATTAGACAGCTATTGGCATCCCTTTGTCAAAGAGTTATGATGCCCGAACCAAATATTATCCAAGCATATGTGTCTGTGCCCATACAGTAACTTGCTATAATATTTGATATATGTTTGTGCTTTATTACTAGAGTTCAAAAGAGAGTGCTAAATGACCCACCAGTCCATGGCAAACAGAACTTGGACAGTCCCAAGAGTTCGATGTGGAATGTCAGAAAATAAATGGATCTTCTCACTCTCTTTCACCCTCCTCTCCAAAGCCCAGAGATTCCTGCAGAAGAGGTTGACACATAAGATTGTAAGGGCCAAGGAGAGGGGATGAATTACGAGTTCACAACAAAAAAGGACTGGATTTTCTTCTCTTTTCTTTTTATTTGATCAACATGTCTGTGTAAGCAAACCTCTCCACTGGACTTGGATACCCTGGATTGTACAAAAACTAGACTTTTATGTTAACTATTCAGGTTCATATGGACACTACTTATGTTTATTGCCTATGTGTGCTTACTGTTCAAATAAAAAACATAATCCTACTTGTGTCTTCAAGTCCTCATGGTTTAATCATGTTCAAAAATCCTACCTAATAACATCACCTTGGTTTTTGGCTTAAAATAAAAAAAATACTTAACAATTTTATTTTTGTTATGGTTTTATGTGTCTGACTGTATTGCTTGCATGCAGTATAAGTGATCTCATATCCTGCAATGCCCCACAGTGAGATCAGAGGAGGGTATTGAATTCCCCTGGAATTGCAGTTATGGACAGTTGTTAGCTGCGATATGGATGCTGAGAATTAGACTGGAGTCCTCTGTAAGAGCATTCAGTGCTCTTAACCACTGAGCCATTTCTCCAGACCTGCAAATAACATTTTTAAGAACACAAACACTCATTGTAATCCCCTGGAAGAACAAGAACTGTCAGGCAAGTACTACATTAGTTGAAATTGCCATTTGAATTCCCATAGAACTATTTTTGTTAACTTCTTCAGAATGAATTCAGATGGCTTAAGGGATACTATCTATGTTTAAGGAAGAAATTCATGCAGATGACTGAATAGCATCATATAAGCATTTAAATACACACATATATGTGTCTCTGTATATGCATGTGTGTATACACAAGGTTCATATATAGTCACATATTTGGAGCATAAAATAACTGAGTTGTATGGATAACTTGCTGTTAGTAATCAAATGTGAACTCACTAATCCAATTAGCTCATGGAACTTGGTTTTACATGCTAATGTTATAGTCCTACCCAGGAAGCACAGTTATTTCACATCTTTACTTAAACAATGAATAATTGAAGAACATAAAACTAGACACAAATATGTTTTCCTATTGAATAAGTCACAATTATAATAGTGGGAGATACCGACTTTGGAAAAGTAAGGGAAAATATATCTTTTATTCAACTGGTCAAAAATGTTCCTTTTATATATAAAAACAAGGAATATAATCTCATGACTTTTTCACAAGAAACAAAATAAAATAAACTTTACAGAAAAAAGTATACAACTAAAAATGCATACTGCCAAGAAACACCTTTACTAAATTAGGGGCATAAATGCTAATGTAAAAGGTTTATTCAAAGATGACTTTGTTTTTAGTTCTCCGAATGTACGGTGTTAGAATTCCTATCAGAAAAGTCATTATAAAGATAAGTGGCTTTAGATCCCAGGCCATTATTTCCATCATTCATAAATGATGCTTGTACTTGTTTTAGTACACATTTGCTTTGTTGATTTATTTTGCTATTTTCTCCCATGTGAGGGAATAAAGCTGCTACAAATGATTCCTCTCAGCCATTTAAACGTTATTTTGTAACAGAGTTTCCAATATAAAATAAGGGTATTGCTGTAGTACAGTGAAAAACAGCAGGGAAAAGGAATAACCAACTGTGTAAAGAGGTTAGCAGAACTGGCAAAAAAAAAAAATCTGTGTTTCTTGGTATTAAGAACATCTTAGTTTCTAAAAGTATTTTAAAGCTATCAAAAACAAACAAAATTTCAAATATGTTAATGAGTTTTAATTATTCCAAGAATCTTTTTGGCACTTTGGAAACCTGAGAGTGTTGCAATGTATTGTGATGAGAATAAACTGGAATGGGTGGGGCTCTTACAAAGAGTCACCAGAGTCACTAGAGACATCTAAGCTTCTGCCACTGTTCAGATATCAGAAGTTAAATGTTTTAAAGCAAATAAAAACTAAACTTTAAAGATAAATCCAGGGTTACAGAAGGTAAAATATAAAATATGTGACCATGACAAGAAACCCTTAATTTTCTACAAATATTATTCCTACTTTCACAATATGAAAAGTGTACATATTTACAAACTAAAAACATAAAATATTCAAATCATTATCTGTATCTCCTTTATCTTCCCTTCACTGTCATGTCTCATTTTTATAATACTTAGCATATAAGTTAATTTAACCTTTATGTGTACATGGAAGTCTCCAGAAAATGGTGCTTCTTTTTATTTCTACCAAGGCTTTCTAGCACTGAGTAACTTTTGTTACTTCTCTTTATTTTAAAATTATATGGTAAGAATGGTAAATCAAAAAATCCATGATTTATGTAAAAAGTTTAATAATGATAAAAAATAAATTTTAAAAAATCCCAACTCTAAATCAATATGTAAAAAAGTTTACATCACTTTGTTGCATAAGTTTTAAGGCTTCCTTTGTGTATCCAGGATTGCCTATGTCTTGAAATATGTATATGAAAGAGAAGGTAACAAAAACAACTGAATCAACTATGAACCCACAATCGATGGCTTTAGACTAGCTCCTGCCATATTGGCCCCATGTTCAGTCCCTGTATGTATCAGCTCACATAGGAAAGAATAGAAAGGCATTAGTGGGGTTGGAGAGATGGCCTAGCGGTTAAGAGCGCCAACCACTCTTACAGAGGACCTGGGTTCGATCCCCAGCACCCACATGGTGGCCGAGAATCGTCTGAAACTCCAATTCCAGGAGAACTCCAGTTCCAGGGGAATCCAACACCCTCTTCTGACCCCGCGGCATTGCACGACACAGGTGCACAAACCTGCATGCAGACAGTACATTCATACACAAATAAATAAAAATTTAAAAAAGAAAGGCATTAGTGTTTTATATCTAACAGAATACAAGACATAATAAAAATTTCCATTAATATACAATATATTGAGTAGTAGAGCCAAATTCTAACTGTATGATCATCATGTTTTGGACTCAAAAATAAAACAATAGGTTTTTTTATGCCTCTGGAGGGCTCACATAAGATATACAGTTACATATGTAATAAGTAATTGCTTATCTGGTTCTTTGTTTCAGTAGCTTACTTCACTTCTCTATAAATCTGCTTGCGTTGTATTGACTTTCCACTCTCAGTTATGCTATAAAGTGTTTCATTTCATAGCCTTACAATTTGTGACCTTCAGTTATCGTCTGTGAAGAAATGTGTAAGTATCAATTGCCTTTAAGGCTTGATTCAAGAGTAACAAACTTGGAATTTGATTTTTAGGCACTTTGATAGCTGTTGGAGTAACTAGCATCTACATGACTTCCCTCCCAAATGGCTTCTAGACAGGGAGAGAAGGGAAATTAGCCATTATTTAATTTTTAGGTTAGAAGACTGGGCTTGTCTTTCTTGGGTGTAGGCGGCCATTGCACTGCTTAATTAAACCAAGACTTGAGGCCTTACATCTGAATTATCATTAAGAACAAAATAATCGGGGCTGGAGAGATGGCTCAGTGGTTAAGAGCACTGACTGCTGTTGCAGAGGACCCAGGTTCGATTCCCAACACCCAATTTGTGGCTAAGAACCATATTTAACTCCAGTTCCAGGGGAATCTAACACCCTCTTCTGACCTCTGCAGCATTGCACGACACGGGTGCACCTACCTACAAACAGACAGTACACTCATACACATAAAATAATAAATAAAAAAGTTTTAAAAAAGAACAAAATAATCAATGAGAAATAATTTTCTAAATAATATTGGATGTGAGATTAAGCCTATAGCTTCTTCTGGGCTTTAAAAGAAATATACTGAATATTTTAATCTTTACTTATACTTTCCTTTTCAGTGGTTAAGACCACAGAATTGGCCCAAATAAGCCAATTTTTCAAGGTAACTTGAAAATGAAATTAGCTACAATATGCAGAAATATCCCCCCATAGAATACGTGCTACAAAGGGCACATCATACACTTATTCTTGCTTATTACATGCTTGAAGGCATCTTACACATATCTCAGGTATGAAGCTAATTCTTACATTACTCTCAGGTATGTCCAACCAACAGTCAATGAATGGATCACATGTATCCAAGTATTTTTATGAATGCAGCCTACCACTAAATCTTAAACATGTTTTTGTGAGTTTTTTTCAATTTTCATTGTCTTTTAAATTATTATTTTTGTCATTGTTATTTGATGTCTCTGTGTGTATAGTATGTGTGTGATATGTGTGATATATGTGTTAGTGTAACTATGTGCAATGGAGGTTAAAAAAAAACAAGTCTCAAGAGACAGATGTGGCCTTCCCCTTTGTTGAAGCACTGTCTCATTGTTTCTACCATTCATTGTACTCCACGAGCTTCTGGTTGATTCTTTCATCTATACCTCTGATCTCTGTGGAGGAGTGCTGGAATTGTACATGTGTATCCTCAAACCTGGCTTATTTGTTTATTTTTAATGTAGGTTCATCAATCTTGTGGCTCCAGGTGGTGCTCAAGTGCTCTCATCCACAGAACCCTCTCACCAGTCCTGCAGTTTTCAGTTGAAATTCCACTGTCTAGCGCATGAACATGAATTTTGTAAATGGCAAACTTGTATGGAGTTGAAACAATTGAAAACCCCACACACACATCATAATATTTTAAGCAAGCTTACTATTTTTGTTTTGGGGCACATTCATAGCTATTCTTGATCATAGGCAGCCTGCAGACCACAGGTCAACTTTATTAGTATTTATTATACTTATCATTATCCTTGAAGATATGCGCAAACTAATGGCTTGGAGAGATAGCTCAGTTTGCAAGTGCTTATTTCCCAAGCATGAGAATTTGCATTTGATCCCAGAACCCACATAGAAATGCCTAGAAGGATGAAACATGCTCAGTCCCCAACACTGCAGAGCTAGAGCCAGTGAGATCCCTTTCAATCATCCACATCTTATTCATGGAAGCCAGGCTTGGTCATAAAGGAATTGAAAATGACATCCGGGGTTTTCCTTTGGCTTCCACAAACAAGTACACACGTGGATGCAAAACAGCAGATACCCAAAACCTGCACACACATCTGAAAACATAAACATGTAAATTTAAATATGGAAATATACAAACAGGGTTAGAAGGTAGATGAAGTATTAGGATAAAATACACAGAGCTAGTGAGGAACAAATCCCTTCTGACTGTGGATTTATTGCTTTAAGCAACATGCTTTGTATTTCTCCACATAAATTAAATAAGGTATTATTATCTTTGATAACCATTCAGATATGAAAAATGCAGATCAAGTTTATGCCTTTGTTTGATGTTCATATTTATTTTGGAATAGAAAAGGATAGTGAATTCAGTGGTACTCTGGCTTAAAGAATATTAAGGTATCTTTTGTTCTTTATAACAGTGTTATCCCAGGAGTGCACAGAATGAAATTTCAAAAGTTGGAGCCAGAAAAACGTAGTACAAATGTTTTTTTTTTTTTTAACCAGTCTCTTCTCTTGTGCAGACATTGTTACAGATTGCTCTGGTTTAGAGACAATAATACTAAAATTGTATTACAATAAGCTCCTATATGCCATTAAAAACCAGCACTGGAAAATTTTCTGCAGATATGTGAATAATGAATCTGCTCTGAGAATTCTAATGCTCTGATTTCTGTCAGCTTCTTGAGTCTCCTGGTCTTTGGAGGAAGCAAGAGATGTGTGTCATCCATGATCAGAAGCAACTGACACCCTAGTGTGAGATGTATAGTGCTTTTAAGCACAGTATTCTCAGACACTCCTGATCTACAGAAATGATGGCTTCTTCAACTGCCATGTAATAGTTTCCCTACTAATTGCATTCATTGACTTAAAAAATTGAGCAAACTATGTAGAATCTTTTGTTTAAAATATGGAAATGTCTACAGAGAAAGAAAAGCAGCCAGAATCTTTCTCCCAGACACTGGAAGTCTGACATCTGCCCAAGTAATTTTCTATATTAAAAACATTCCCTTTTGGGAACTGCCTTTAAGGCCTCATATTGGTTTGGGTATTAAAATGCAGGGAAGAGACAGGAACAAGTAATGTAAAAGAGGTAATTTCAGAAGAAAATTGTCATTATCTAAACTAGGTGTCACAACTTTCCTCTCCATGTCATTTAAGATATGAAGAGGATAAATCACTACCTTAAACCCAGAACTCATAAGCTTCTGAGAAACCATAAGGTTTTCATAAGCCTGAATATTAATACTATAAGTCATAAAATTCCAGGCAATACAGTTACAGCCTCAACAAAACAAGATGTTCTTAGCACATCTACGGCAGCAGCTAGGGGACTGATAATGGAGAATCTGAAACAGTAAATATGAGATTATATCTCTATCCACTTCCTCCACAGCCAATCCATCTGCATGAGCAATTACGAGCTATGCTTCCTGGTATGCTCCATTAAGAATTCAGAAAACACTATTGATACCTAATGTGGAGTTCAGCTACTTGTTAATAATTTTTCCAGATGATGAGACATTTAAATGGCATAATTTGTTTCCTAGACCCATCTTAAACGCTCATGATAAAGCATTTATACCATCAGATGCATATTTTTCAGCAACCAGGTTATATTTTAAGCTGGAATTCATTTTTAAAATCTGCTTATTTTTCAGATGTAGAGACTTCCAAAAGTGAAAGCAGATTACCCTTCCTTCATCAACTGCTGCTTAGATATTATAGCCTACCACACACTGTATACAGGACACTTTGAATTTGCACTGAAAACATACTTCAGGTGTTTCTTCACTATCTGCTTTCCTAACACCACACTAATTTCAGTATATCTTTCTAAATATTTAGTTTCTAGAGCAATTGAGTTATTTGCTAAAAAATAATAGTTACAAAAACCTCACCTCACCCTCCAGAGTTGGTACTGACAGGGGCTGACACTGCTTGATTCCAAGCCTCTGTTTTCTTTCCTTTTCTCTGTGAAATCCATTCTCTAGTTTTCTCTAGGATTTCAGGACTGCTATAATGTACAAAAATGACTTCTCAATATATAGTTATCATTAAAAACTGACTGGTAGTCCCTTGACAGCTTTGGACCCAGGGAGGTTCCAATGCCTCTTCCCCATCTCTCTGGATTAGCTTGTTAACCCAGACAAGATTCATTTCCTAGCAGAGATTGCTATGTCCCTCCTCAGGTGGTGCCCACCCCCATCTTCCCTGGCTCCTGATCCACTTGACTGACCTGCCAACCTAGGATGCTGGTAAGTCAGATATTCCCCAGCACAGCTCTATTCCATTCCTGTCACCCATCCATATCCTGTCCCCTGCCAGCCTTAGTCCCAGGCCGATTCCAATTCCTGTGCCTCAGATATCTGGAGTAACTTGATAATCCAGACTAGCTAAACTTCCTAGAAGTGGTTCCTGACACCTCTGACCTGTCTTGACACAGGCCAGCTCTACTACTATCCTGACTAGCCTATCAACTCTGCTGTCCCAGGAACTACCCAGACTAGTCTACTAACCTGCAATAACCTGAAACACCAATTTATTTTTCATACCTGAACAAAAAGCAATCAAGCTATATAAAATTATAAACAGAACCAAAATTCAATTAAACAAAATCAGAATAGAATTTCCTACCAGAGACCAAAACACCAAAGTGACCGAAGGGCAGCTTAAAAATATAAATAGTTTGAAAAACTAAGAGAATGTCCCCAACAAAACCCATTATTCCCTACAACAGTGCACTGCAGTGAGAATTACCTTGAGGAATCTCAGGACACAGAATTTATAAAGAACAATCATGATCAAAGAACTTGAAGAAAACACAAAGAAATCAAAGAGGATGGGCATAAAGTTGTAATAGAAGTTCAACCCAAATGCCCCTCAGCTGATGAGTGGATAGAGAAAATGTGGTACATGTACACAATGGAGTTCTATGCAGCAGTAAAAAAAGACAACATCATGAACTTTGCAGATAAATGAATGGAGCTAGAAGATATTATATTAAGTGAAGTAACACAATCCCAGAAAAACAAACGACGAATGGTATCCCTCATCTGTGGATGCTAGCGCCAATAACCCAGTTGGAAATATTTCTTGTGGAGAGGGACGCATATTAAAAGAACAACAACTGAAAGACAGCATTAGAAAACTGACTGAAATGGTGAATCGGGAGGGGTGGGAGGAGCGGAAGAGGGACACGGGTCTATATTCGATTAATGTATATTTAATTGATGTCAGTTCAACAAGTATCCAATTTTGCCCAGACTCTGTCTACAGGTTACATGGTGTTTGAGGAGTTAGTAAAAGTAAATATGTATATATTAAACAACATTGGTTTAAAGGTTTTGATAAAAACGGTAATGCATTTGAGTTAATTGGAAATATAAATTGTTGTTGTCCACATTTGTTTTACTTAAATTCTGTATAACAATAATTTTGGGATTGGCACATACAAATGTTCTCTATAATTTTTCTATTGTACAGTATCATCTTATAGCATTCTCTTTTACCTGTAGGATGACTTAACTTAAGGAATTAAGTTTGCTTCCCAAGTTAACGACATACAGTCACTCAAAACAGCTTGGGTGAATTTGATGAAATCTGCACCTTGATTCCTGCCTATAGGTATGTGTACTACAACTGCTTTTTTGAGACTCATGGGTCAAAAAATAAAAGCCTATAATAAAAAGGGGGGGATACAGATATATATGAAACCTTTTTTGTCAAAAACTTTGCAATTAAATCTTAAAACTAACTACAGGAAAAGATTTATATGTTCCCACAGGTCAAAATGTCACCAAATTAACAGCTGAGAAAGAAAAGATACAGCTTTGCATTGTGTAGGATGTTCCAGGAAGTGCCAGCAGAAAGGTTGGCCCACCTGAACATTGAAAGGAAGAAAAGCTTCAGACTGCTACAGGCAACAAACCCCTCTATGGATCCTACTTAACAACTGTTTATAATGAGTCCTAATGAAACTTACCTTCTAGGTGCTGCAAAGTTTTAATACCAGAGAATTTCTTACCTCCCCTCCACAGAACAAGGAGAAATATGATGATGATGAGGTCATTCTCTAACTGTAAATTGGAGCCAACTGTTATAGATGTATGTAATCTCTTATAAAATTATAAAACTGCCTTCTTTAATTGATTAATAGACATAGGAACTGTGAAAAGGATTATTCTCTATTCAGAACCAAATATAATACTAAAGTCTCCTTAAGCTGTGCACTTAAGCAAAATATATTAATACAGGAGAGCTCTGATATCAGCAATGGATTATTCTACCAAGGAGATGTTGGTCAGGGGATCCAAGCCCCCACAAAAGTTAAAGGCTTCTTGCCTGTAAACTGGGATACCTGCAAGAAGAGATGTGATAAGGCCCTGCTGTCGAAGACCTGATGTAAGCATGGGAAAGATGTATTGAGACCACACTTGCAAGTGTACAGTTCATCTCTGGAATACCAGAGAGTGTTACCAAAGGCCACTAAACCAATAAAGCAAATATAGGTCTCCTTGAGTCAAGGAAGACTCCTCTGTCAGCACCAGCTACACCTCACCTGCCTGGAATACTGTGCAGCAGTGGCAGCCATATGTCTGTATATCACAAATCTAATTGGCTATTAGCTCTCTCCTTGGAGGAATAACCTATGGCTGATGCCACAAGCTTACATCCTCTAGTGGTTAGGAGATGTGATAAGCCACAGTAAGACCCTGTCATATTTTACAGAAGAAAATGTAATTCATGGATTAACATACCATCCAAACATCTGTGTCTATACCAAAGTAACCTACCATAACAATTAGTACTGTTTAAATACCTATATATCTAATTGCTTGTGCTCCATTAGTAGGATTGAAAGGTTATTCCTGGACAAACTGTCAGCCCATTAAAGGAAACAGCCAGAACTGACCAGAGTCCAAAACAACATCTCCAGAGAAAGTAGAATGTTTTGCTTCTCATCTACCTGTGCCCCTTTTCTAAGCCTAGGGAACAATCTGCAGGAGAGGGGATGTGGTAGAATGTAAGAGCTGTTTTTGGGGTGAATGGTGAAACTACAGTAATATAGTCTGGACACTTATTTGATCAACTTGATTGCACATACAATCCCCCCTCCCAGCTGGATGGTGGGACCCTTGGGCTGTGTGGGTTTGGGCACAACTGCTTGCAAATTGGTTTTACATGAAGGATGCTTGTACTCATAAATTATTACTTATTGTTAAAAAATGAAAAAAAAGAAGAAAAAAATAATTTAAAAAAGAAGTTGAAGAACATACAAATATTTGGCTTAATGAAATATCAGAAGCAATTCATGACTTGAAAAGTGAATTCACAAAAGAAATAGAAACAATTGAAGAAAACCCAAATGAAAATTAACACAGATTTGAAAACTCAGTTAGCCAATTTGAAAAACCAGGAAAAAGCCTCACAACAACAATGAATGAAACCAAAAATAGAATATCAAGACTGGATGACAAAGTTGAAAATCTGGACATTTTAAGCAGCTACTATGTAAATTAAAAAAAAACCCACAGGAATATAATACACAATAAATATGGGATGACATGAAAAGACCAAATCTACAAATTATTGGCATACAGTGAGGAGAAGAATCTCAGAAAAATTATATTGAAGAAAACTTCAACAGAGTTATAGAGGAAAATATCTGTAAATTAAAGAAAGACTTACCTATAGAGATTCCAGAAGCACATAGAACATCAATTACATATGAGCAGAAAAGAAACTCCCCACAGTATATCACAGTAAAAACATTAAATGTACAGAAAAAAAGAGAGCCCTGAAAGCTGCTAGAGAAAAAAGCAAGTTATATATAAAGGAAAACTCATCGTAATTACAGTTCATTTTCCCAAGCAAATTATGAAAGTCAGAAGAGCCTAGAGCAAGTGTTTCCAGTTTTAGATTACCATGGATACCAACCCTGAATACTTTATCCAGCAAAACTATCTATCATGATCAAAGGGGAACAGAAAAAAATCATGATGAATAATCATAAAGAATTGGTGTCTACCAAACCAATTCTATGAAGAATAATCAAAACAATACAAAGAACTGAAGATAGGAATGAGTATAACCATGAGGCTACATAAAGAAACCAACAATTACAAAGTATGATAATGGGAATAAAAAATATGCCAAAGCACAAATGACAAAATTAAAAACAAATGCTTTAATAATACTATTAAATACTAATGGAGTTAACCCCCTATAAAAATCAGGATAGCAGAATAAATCGAAAAAGAAAATCCATCTTTTTGTTGTTTTCAAGAAACTCACCTCACCTTCAAGGATAGACACCACCTTAATGTGAATAGATGACAAAAAATATTCAAAGCAAATGGCTCTAGGAAGGAAGCAGGTGTTGTAATTCTAATATCTGACAAACTTCAAACAAAAAGAATCAGAAGAGGTAAAGTGAGTCACTTCATTCTAATCAAGGGAAAAACCATTCAAGTAGCCATTACAATCATGAACATATATGCATGAAATTCTGGTGTACCCAATTTTGTAGAAACAACACTGAAATACTATAAAACACAGATCAACCTCCAACTCAAAAATAGTAGGCTACATCAATACATCAATATCTTCAATAGACAGGTCAACTGGGCAAAGAATAAAGAGAAAGACATCTGAATTAAATGGCATCTGATATGAAATGAACATAACATCTAGAGAATATTGAACTCAAGAACCAAAGATGCACTTTCTATTCAGCAGCAAGCCCATGCAAGTTTTTCCAAAACTGAACACATTCTGAAACACAAAATAAGTCTCAAGAAGTAAAAAAACAAAAAAATGACATACACAGGAAACCCACAGCCAATATCATCCTAAATGGGGAAATGAATGACAGAAACATTCCCTTTAAATGTAGGAACTCAGCAAGTCTGCCCCTGTCACCACTCCTCTTCAATATAGTGCTTGAAACACTTGCTAGGGCAATAAGGCAAAAAAAGGAAATTAAAGGAGTACTAATTAGAAAAGAGGAAGTCAAGCTATTCCTTTTTGCTGATGATATGATTGTTTACTTAAGGGATGCTAAAAACTCCACCACCAGAAAACTCCTAGAAACAATTATGAATTTGAGTAAAGTGGCAGGATACAAAATTAACCTAGAAAAATCAGTAGCCTTTCTTAACCAACAACAAGCAATTGAGGAAGGAATACAAGGAGAACTTTCCACTCACAATAGCCTCAAAAACAATAAAATACCTAGAAACAACCTAACCAAAGACACAAAAGATCTCTACAACAAAAATTTTAAACCCCTGAAGAAGACATCAGAAGATGGAAAAACCTCCCATGCTCATGGATTGGGAAAATTAACATAGTTAGAAGAGACTTTTCTATTTTATAGTAAAGTATATTAATTTGTTTCCAGTTTTACAATGAAGGACTGCTAATATTTCATAACTTAAAAAAAAGATTTTATTATATATATATTTATTTATAATGCTTTTATTGATGTTTTGTGCATTTCAGCCATCGTTTCTCAGTTCAGTTTAGATATATTCCCCTTTCCTTACCCCCAACCCCACCCCAGATAATGCACTCTGCCATTACTATCCCCCATCTTTCTCTCAGTCTTTTTATATGTTTAGGAACTCACATTTTCCTCCTTTAATTTTATATTACTCTAAAATATGAATGCATACCTTCCACTCATTCAGTAATTACAGAGTCTAAAAGTAATGTGGTGGATTGACTCTAGAGCCCGTTAAGAGATTTACATTATAACAACATAGTTACTTTTAGATAAACAGAAATATAACAATAATTTTGTTCAGCTTGTCTTTTTTTTTTAATTTTTATTATTTTTTTTTATTTATTTCCGTATGTGTATCAATGTATTGTCTGCATGCAAGTTTGTGCACCCATGACATGCAACGCCGCGGAGGTCAGAAGAGGGTGTCGGACTCCCCTGGAACTGGAGTTCTCCTGGAATTGGAGTTTCAGAAGGCTCTCGGCCTCCATGTGGGTGCTGGGGATCGAACCCGGGTCCTCTGCAAGAGCGGTCGGTGCTCTTAACCGCTAGGCCATCTCTCCAGCCCCCTGTTCTGCTTGTCTTTTATCTGGGGATTTGGCGTTAGCATTCACAAATGAGGAATAATAGTAGGATAATATTAAAAGTTTTTATTTTCTGTAATTAAATCTAATGTTACTATAAAACCAGAAAAATTCATTTTGTATGTACTACAAAATCATTGTAAGTTATAACTAGTAACTGTCTCAAATCTGAGGTGAGCTTTTTCAGGTGGCATTCACTGGCTTTGCATACCCCCTGCAAAGCTACCTGAAAATTTGTCATGTACTCAGAACCAAGGCAGCAGTGAGGAAATGTTTTGCACCTGAAACAAGTGCTGCCACATGGCTTAGATCCACAACATATTTAATTTTCAATCTATTTTTGGTTGTTGCCCCTTCAGGCAACATTGACTATTGACAATTTTAATAACATTTATATCTCTGACCATTCACTTCACACTGTAGGAAACTGGTAAGTAAAAAATTTCAATTCATAGTCAATATTCTCAATACTTTAGAGAAGTAATATATGAAACAGAACAATAGGTTGAAAAAAAGACTAATATTTCAGTGCTTGTTCTCCCAGCTGATACTTATATTTACTTACATACATATCAGCCAATTTATGTCTCACTCTTTTCATCCACCTTGATCATGAAAAGTTGGTACTCAACATCAGAAGTGAGGATTAAGTGTTATTTTATAGGAAGAATTTCATGATGTGCACTTTATACGAATGAGAGTTATTTCAGTGAATATGACATTTCATTGAAATTCATCTAGAAAAAATATTTCAAGTAAATCAAGCTTTCTGTCATTATCTAAACTAATTAACAGTATATCAACTTCAAAAATAATTAAAACAAGAAAAAAAAACTGTGTTCCAATTTGTGCTGTATGTTCAAGTCTATCTTAGAATGTTAGAATTTGTGCAAATGTATAACAAAAAATATATCAAACCTGACTGCAATAATAGAAAAGTTGTATGCCACATTACTCTGTAAATGAACAAATGTCTAGTTTCAAAGCAGAGTCAACCTGTTTTCAAAGGAGACTTCATGCACAGCCATAAACTGAAAACAATTCTGAACAATTTACTTTGGATCTAATGATAACTGCTTTACCACCTAATTATCTATATATTTCCAACAGGTTGAGTTGGGTACTGAAAGTGTGATAAAGGATCAGTTTTCAATTAAGAACATACTTAAGGATTCACATTTTAACAGTAAACTTGCATGCAGATAAAAAGAAATATAACTTTACATTCCTAAATTATATAACAAGTTGATATATGTTTTAATGTACTTTTAAGGAAAAGATTTATTCTTTTCCATAAATCTTTGAACTTAGGAAAATAGAGATATAAACTTCTGGAATTAACCTACAGTTTATTTTTCAGACTTTGTAATTTTGGTAATATGTATAGAAAGTATATATGGGTATTTGGAAATAATATAAAATTAAAGGGAACAAACAAACAAAAACCAGTCAATCCAGGTGTGGTGTTACACGGCTTTAATCCTAGCATTGGGCGGGGGGGGGGGTAGAGGCAGGTGGATCTCTGCAAGTTCAAGGCCAGCTTGAGATCCATGCCAGCTGGGGCTACAGGGAGACCCTGTCTTAAAACACACAAAAAATTGTTTAAATAAATATTATTCACCAAATAGTTTGAACTACATTTAAATTTCAACTATTTTTGTGTCCATTACTATACAATTTTTAATAAATTTTCTCTTTGCCCACATTATTTGAAAGCTGTTCTTCATTATATTTTTCACACTTCATGAAATATGATTTCATGTAGGTTTCATGCTACAGAAAGGAAGAGGATACAGAGAAAAATGTTCAACACACATAAAAGTACTTCTTGGTTCTTTATCAGTCATCCTATCTAGTTTAAGTTATGAAGTTGATGTCATTGTGACATGAAAATATGACACCTGAGTAAAAGCCAGTGATGTTCAAAGAATCTTCTCCCTCAGATAAAATATGAAACAGTGAGACTGTATGATGCATGAGTCTCAGAAAATATTCAATAACATTAGAGATAGTGTATCTCATGTACACAGACTGAATGTAAGCTACAAAAAAATTCATTGTCACTTCCTACTAAATTATTAATATCCATAATCTTGAAATTAGATGCTATAATGCTTTTAAAAATTCAGGAGGTAAAATAATAAATGCTCAAATGCATAAACATGAACACATCTTTAATAATATAGCATCAACTTTCAAGTTGCCATGGAGAGAGCACAGAAAGTAAAAATTTAAACATGATTTCATCCCAGAAATAAATGTTGAGAAATATTTCACAACTGGGCAAAGAAACTAGGTCAATGATAACCAAGCAACAAGATAATTATTTTACAGTGTAATAGATTCTTGATTTAATTAGCAAACATAAAACTTTTCTAAGATGGAATATTCAGACTTTAATTTTCTATATCCAAAGACTAGCTATGATTCATTATCTTAAATTTAGGACACTGTTGGAGGACTCACACAGTGTAACTTTAAAAATGCAAATAAAGTAGTCAAAATGTTGACTTCAATAAAGGACAGACCTTTGGACCAATGACATTGTAAGAGTTAATTTTTTTTATTGCTGTGATAAACACCATGACCAAAGCAACTTACAAAAGATTGGATTTGGGTTTATGATTCCATTGGGAGAGTCCATAGTGGAGGGGAGGAGGGCATCCAGCAGCCAGGGAAAGAAGCTGAGAGTGCCCATGTCAGCAGCAGGAGAGAAGCCTAACTGGAGCTGGACTGAGGCTACAAACTTTAAGAGTGGGTCTCAATGGTTTACTTCCTCCAGCAAAGCTCCACCTCCTAAAGGTTCCTTTACTTCCCCAAAATAACATCACCATGTGTTCAAATACATGACTGCATGAGGACACTTCTTATTCAAACCACAAGTATTAATGACTAAATCTAGAAACAGCCAAATCACATATTTATAAATCAAATAAAAAAAAAAAACCATAAGGTCAACTTAATTTTTTCAGCAGTTATTTTGTTGTTGTTGTTGTTGTTGTTGTTTGTCCTGAGGGCGGGGTTTTATTATTACTTTGTTACTTCAACCTAGGGAGTACTCGTCCTCCCCAGGCTGATCTGCAGCCCATGATGTCTGCAGTTGACTGTCTATCAAATGGATCTTTATGTATACAACTGGGAGTCTGCAAGCATACCATATATCAAATATACAAATCAATTCAAAATACATATAGCATAGGAGAACATTTCCCTGAATGTAGCTAAGCAAAGATTTCTTTTTTTAATTTTAATTTAATTTTATTTATTTATATATATGAATGTACTGTTTGCATGTAGGTCTGTGCACCCGTGTTGTGCAATGCCGCGGAGGTCAGAAGAGGGTGTCGGATTCCCCTGGAACTGGAGTTCTCCTGGAATTGGAGTTACAGACGGTTCTCAGCTGCCATGTGGGTGCTGGGGATCGAACCCGGGTCTTCTGCAAGAGTGATCGGCGATCTTAACCGCTAGACCATCTCTCCAGCCCCAGCAAAGACTTCTTATATCAGATTTCAAAAGCACAATTAAAGATTAATTTTATCAGATAAAATCATCAGCATTTGTTCTGTGAAATTTATACTTAAAGAATAAAGAATAATTCAATGATAATTATAGGCTCTTATTAGAAAAGTAATTTAAAAAATCATAACTAAAGGGCTGGAAAGATGGCCTAGTGGTTAAGAACACTGACTGCTCTTGTAGAAGACCCGGGTTCGATCCCCAGCATCCAACATGGCAGCTGAGAACAGTCTGTAACTCCAATTCCACGAGAACTCCAGTTCCAGGGGAATCCAACACCCTCTTCTGACCTCTGAGGCATTGCACTTCATGGGTGCACAAACCTACATGCAGACAGTACATTCATACAAATAAATAAATAAATAAATAAATAAATAAATAAATAAATAAATATTGAAAAAAAATCACAACTAATGTACAAAGTATATTCAGCAATAATATCTTAGTATCAAGTTCTAGTGGGTAACTAAGAGCACGGACAGTTGCCAATTTGAAAGAACATGGGATCTCTGGTCGAAAGCTTCAAGTGAGGATACCCAGCAATGTCTCTATTACATGGCAATTCTTTTAAATATCTTTTTATTATATCATCTATCTATCTATCTATCTATCTATCTATCTAAAACTTAAACAGCTTCTATAGTGGTACGTTTGCATATGGCTTTTTCTACAGTTATACATGTAGTATTAAACTGATTTCTACTCACTAGTAAGTTATATCCATGGATTAATGAATGCATCCTGCAGCTCTCAGAAGAGAGATTCTTTATAGAGCAGATGGTGATCAATACAGAAACCTTCAACTGTCAATGTGCAGAGAACAAGAGACTGCAGAGTGCTTGTCCCTCAATAAGTCATCTGTATCAAAGTTCTCCATCCCAAAGCTCAGGGACCCTTGTGGAAAAGGGGGAATAAAGATTGTAAGGACCAAAGGTGGCAAATGAAAACAGAGTTTTATTGACAGCTGATCAGAGGGATTCACAGCAGTACTAACTGTATGTAAAGGTCCCATGCAAGCTCAAAGCAGACAAAATCTCAGCATAGACCTAAGGAAGTTGGGAAGAAACCTGAAACTCAACATAAGAAATTTTAGGAAGTTTTGGCTGCTAGAAGGATAGAGACAGTCTCTTTTAGGGATGTTCCTTTTAGTAGGTTAAACATTTTATAGGAGACAGACCAATTTGACGGACATTTGTGGACAGAAATTAGACCCTGTAGGCCTATTGCCTTAATGTACTCTAATATATATATTATATTCATATTATTA
>VZQC01011251.1:2532041-2817034 GCA_009823505.1 Rhizomys pruinosus
GACATTGTAAGAGTTAATTTTTTTTATTGCTGTGATAAACACCATGACCAAAGCAACTTACAAAAGATTGGATTTGGGTTTATGATTCCATTGGGAGAGTCCATAGTGGAGGGGAGGAGGGCATCCAGCAGCCAGGGAAAGAAGCTGAGAGTGCCCATGTCAGCAGCAGGAGAGAAGCCTAACTGGAGCTGGACTGAGGCTACAAACTTTAAGAGTGGGTCTCAATGGTTTACTTCCTCCAGCAAAGCTCCACCTCCTAAAGGTTCCTTTACTTCCCCAAAATAACATCACCATGTGTTCAAATACATGACTGCATGAGGACACTTCTTATTCAAACCACAAGTATTAATGACTAAATCTAGAAACAGCCAAATCACATATTTATAAATCAAATAAAAAAAAAAAACCATAAGGTCAACTTAATTTTTTCAGCAGTTATTTTGTTGTTGTTGTTGTTGTTGTTGTTTGTCCTGAGGGCGGGGTTTTATTATTACTTTGTTACTTCAACCTAGGGAGTACTCGTCCTCCCCAGGCTGATCTGCAGCCCATGATGTCTGCAGTTGACTGTCTATCAAATGGATCTTTATGTATACAACTGGGAGTCTGCAAGCATACCATATATCAAATATACAAATCAATTCAAAATACATATAGCATAGGAGAACATTTCCCTGAATGTAGCTAAGCAAAGATTTCTTTTTTTAATTTTAATTTAATTTTATTTATTTATATATATGAATGTACTGTTTGCATGTAGGTCTGTGCACCCGTGTTGTGCAATGCCGCGGAGGTCAGAAGAGGGTGTCGGATTCCCCTGGAACTGGAGTTCTCCTGGAATTGGAGTTACAGACGGTTCTCAGCTGCCATGTGGGTGCTGGGGATCGAACCCGGGTCTTCTGCAAGAGTGATCGGCGATCTTAACCGCTAGACCATCTCTCCAGCCCCAGCAAAGACTTCTTATATCAGATTTCAAAAGCACAATTAAAGATTAATTTTATCAGATAAAATCATCAGCATTTGTTCTGTGAAATTTATACTTAAAGAATAAAGAATAATTCAATGATAATTATAGGCTCTTATTAGAAAAGTAATTTAAAAAATCATAACTAAAGGGCTGGAAAGATGGCCTAGTGGTTAAGAACACTGACTGCTCTTGTAGAAGACCCGGGTTCGATCCCCAGCATCCAACATGGCAGCTGAGAACAGTCTGTAACTCCAATTCCACGAGAACTCCAGTTCCAGGGGAATCCAACACCCTCTTCTGACCTCTGAGGCATTGCACTTCATGGGTGCACAAACCTACATGCAGACAGTACATTCATACAAATAAATAAATAAATAAATAAATAAATAAATAAATAAATAAATATTGAAAAAAAATCACAACTAATGTACAAAGTATATTCAGCAATAATATCTTAGTATCAAGTTCTAGTGGGTAACTAAGAGCACGGACAGTTGCCAATTTGAAAGAACATGGGATCTCTGGTCGAAAGCTTCAAGTGAGGATACCCAGCAATGTCTCTATTACATGGCAATTCTTTTAAATATCTTTTTATTATATCATCTATCTATCTATCTATCTATCTATCTATCTAAAACTTAAACAGCTTCTATAGTGGTACGTTTGCATATGGCTTTTTCTACAGTTATACATGTAGTATTAAACTGATTTCTACTCACTAGTAAGTTATATCCATGGATTAATGAATGCATCCTGCAGCTCTCAGAAGAGAGATTCTTTATAGAGCAGATGGTGATCAATACAGAAACCTTCAACTGTCAATGTGCAGAGAACAAGAGACTGCAGAGTGCTTGTCCCTCAATAAGTCATCTGTATCAAAGTTCTCCATCCCAAAGCTCAGGGACCCTTGTGGAAAAGGGGGAATAAAGATTGTAAGGACCAAAGGTGGCAAATGAAAACAGAGTTTTATTGACAGCTGATCAGAGGGATTCACAGCAGTACTAACTGTATGTAAAGGTCCCATGCAAGCTCAAAGCAGACAAAATCTCAGCATAGACCTAAGGAAGTTGGGAAGAAACCTGAAACTCAACATAAGAAATTTTAGGAAGTTTTGGCTGCTAGAAGGATAGAGACAGTCTCTTTTAGGGATGTTCCTTTTAGTAGGTTAAACATTTTATAGGAGACAGACCAATTTGACGGACATTTGTGGACAGAAATTAGACCCTGTAGGCCTATTGCCTTAATGTACTCTAATATATATATTATATTATTATATATTATATTATATATAATATATAATAATATAATATATATAATATAATATATTATATATTAATATATATATATATTAGAGTAATATATATATATTAGAGTAATATATATATATATATATTAGAGTACATTAAGTACCATCAAATTATATTGAAAATTGCAAAATTTTAATATTTTTTTCAAAAAGTTATCACAAGTAACTATAGATGACTCTCATAAATGAAAAAATAAACAAATAATCCCACATGAGAAGTGTTATCATATGTAACAGTCATGAAAAAGCTACATAAATGCCATTTCTTTTTCTTTTCTTATTAATTTGATTTTGCTGACATCTCAACTTTAAAAGTATTTTATTTATTACTTTTACTGTATGAGTGTATTGCCTGAATGTGTATAAGTAAGTGCACTCATTAAGGCATTGTCTACAGCAGTCAGGAGAAGGCACTAGATCCCCTGGAACTGAAGTTATACAAGATTATTAACTACCAGGTGGGTGCCGGGAATCAAACCCAGCTGCTCTGCAAAAGCAGCCAGTGCTCTTAACCACTGAGCCATCTCTCCAGCCTTGCCATCACAATTTAAAAAAAAATCTGATGTAATTCCTTAATATTATTTATATAGCTAATTTGTTATAAAATCAATATTATGCTTAATTTATTAATGCTTTTCAAATAACTATTTTCAGAGGATTTCATGCAAGTGTGCTTATTTGCATCATACCCATCTCTATGTCTTCCTACTCTAATTCCTACATGCCCCATCCTCCCTCTCAAATTTGTCATTTCCTCTTCTATAACTCTCTCTCTCTCACACACACACAATCTTTTACCCCCCCAACTAAGAACACATCTTTCTTTTAGAGAGACTGTCACAGCTATTCATGGAAATTGAAAGAAAACCTTCCTTTATTTGCAGTCCTTATGTACGCCTTAATGTGTAGGAAACACAACATTTGAAACATAAGACAATGGAGGCTGAATAATAAACAAGACTTTTAAGACAAGACTCACTGCTGATTGTGCTGAAGTACTCAATTTTCAGTTACTACACTGGATGACTTACTATTTCAGTGATTTCATTGTCAAGAACAAAGACTGGCAATCAAAGTAGACACCATGCATTTAAAAATGTACCATGAGTTCCTACCCTTAAGTGGAATGCTTCTGTTGTTTCCCCATTTAGGATGATATTGGCTGTGGGTTTCCTGTATATGGCTTTGATTACATTAAGGTATGATCCCTCCAATCCAATTCCCTCTAGGACTTTAAACATGAATGGATGCTGGATTTTGTCAAAGGCTTTTTCCATGTCAATTGAGATGATGGTGTGGTTTTTGTCTTTCAGTCCATTTATATGCTTGATGATATTTATTGATTTTCGTATGTTGAACCATCCCTGCAACTCTGGTATGAATCCAACTTGGTCATGGTGGATGATCTTCTTGATGTGGGTCTGTATGCGATTTGCCAGTATCCTATTTAGAATTTTGGCATCTGTGTTCATTAGGGAGATGGGTCTATAGTTCTCCTTTTTAGTTGCATCTTTGCCTGGTTTTGGTATTAGAGTGATGCTGGCTTCATAGAAGGAATAAAGAAGAAAAAAATAATTTAAAAAGAAGTTGAAGAACATACAAATATTTGGCTTAATGAAATATCAGAAGCAATACATGAATTGAAAAGTGAATTCACAAAGAAATAAAACAAGTGAAGAAAACCCAAATGAAAATTAACACAGATTTGAAAACTCAGTTAGCCAATTTGAAAAACCAGGAAAAAGCCGACAACAAACAATGACTGAAACCAAAAATAGAATATCAAGACTGGATGACAAGTTGAAACTGGACATTTTAAGCAGCTACTATGTAAATTAAAAAAAAAACACATAGGAAATATGGGACATCACAAAATATGAGGATGACATGAAAGACCAACTGACAACATTATTGGCTACAGTGAGGAAGAAGAATCTCAGAAAAATTATATTGAAGAAAACTTCAACAGAGTTATAGAGGAAAATATCTGTAAATTAAAGAAAGACTTACCTATAGAGATCCAGAAGCACATAGAACATCAATTACATATGAGCAGAAAAGAAACTCCCCACAGTATATCACAGTAAAAAACATTGAAATGTACAGAAAAAAAGAGAGCCCTGAAAGCTGCTAGAGAAAAAAAGAGTTATATATAAAGGAAAACTCATCGTAATTACAGTTCATTTTCCCAAGCAAATTATGAAAGGTCAGAAGAGCCTAGAGCAAGTGGTTCCGTTTTTGAGATTACCATGGATGCCAATCCTGAATACTTTTTTCCAGCAAAACTGCTATCATGATCAAAGGGGAACAGAAAAAAATCATGATGAATAATCATAAAGAATTGGTGTCTACCAAACCAATTCTATGAAGAATAATCAAAACAATACAAAGAACTGAAGATAGGAATGAGTACACACAAGAGACTACAAAAAGAAAACAATTAACAAAGTAGGATAATGGGAATAAAAAAATATGGCCAAAAGCCACAAATGACAAAATTAAAACAAATGGCGTTAATAATACTATTAAATACTAATGGAGTTAACCCCCTATAAAAATCAGGATAGCAGAATAAATCGAAAAAAGAAAATCCTCTTTTGTTGTTTTCAAGAAACTCACCTCAACTTCAAGGATGGGCACCACCTAATGTGAATAGATGACAAAAAATATTCAAACAAATGGCTCTAGGAAGGAAGCAGGTGTTGTAATTCTAATATCTGACAAACTTCAAACAAAGAATCAGAAGAGGGAAAGGAGTCACTTCATTCTAATCAGGGAAAAACCTTCAGTAGCCATTATACAAATCATGACATATATGCCAATGAATTCTGGTGTACCCAATTTTGTAGAAACAACACTGAAATACTATAAAACACAGATCAACCTCCAACTCAAAAATGTAAGTATGGGGGGGGGGGGGGGGGAGGCTACCTCAATACATCAATATCTCAATGATACCAGGTCCAAACTGGGCAAAGATAAAGCGAAAGACTCTGAATTAAAATGCCTCTGATATGAAATGAACATAACATCTAGAGAATATTGAACTCAAGAACCAAAGATGCACTTTCTATTCAGCAGCAAGCCCATGCAAGTTTTTCCAAAACTGAACACATTCTGAAACACAAAATAAGTCTCAAGAAAAGTAAAAAACAAAAAATGACATACACAGGAAACCCACAGCCAAATATCATCCTAAATGGGGAATGAGACGAAACATTCCCTTTAAAGGTAGGAACTCGAGCAAGTCTGCCCATCACCACACTCCTCTTCAATATAGTGCTTAAACACTGCTAGAGCCAATAAGGCAAAAAAGAATTAAAGGAGTACTAATTGGAAAAGAGGAAGTTCAACTATCCCTTTTTGCTGATGATATGATTGTTTACTTAGGGATGCAAAAACTCCACAGAAAACTCCTTAGAAAGATTAAAGCTTTCAGCAAAGTGGGATATACAAAATTAATCTAGAAAATAGAATTTTCTTTACACCAAAACAGCAATGGAAAGGAATTCAAGAGCCTTCCCACTCACAATAGCCTCAAAAACAATAAATACTAGAACAAACCTAACCAAAGACACAAAAGAACTCTACAACAAAAATTTTAAACCCTAAGAAGAAGAACCTCAGAAGATGGAAAAACCTCCCATGCTCATGGATTGGGAAAATGTAACATAGTTAAAGACTTTTCTATTTATAGTAAAGTAATATTAATTTTGTTTCCAGTTTTAGACAATGAAGGACTGCTAAGATTTTTAACTTAAAAAAAGATTTTATTATATATATATTTTATAGTTAATAGGCCTTGTAATTGTGTTTTTGTGCATGTCAGCCGATCGTTTCGCAGTTTCATTTTAGATATTTTATTTTTATTTTTATTATTATCCCCGTTTCCCTTACCGCCCCACACACGACCGCGCCCCAACCCCACCCCAGATAATGGCACTCTGCCATTACTATCCCCCATCTTTTCTCTCAGTCTTTTTATATGTTTTTAGGAAAACTCATTTTCCTCCTTAATTTATATACTCTAAAATATTAATGCATACCTTCCACTAATTCAGTAATTACAGAGTCTAAAAGTAATGTGGTGGATTGACTCTAGAGCCCGTTAAGAAGAGTTTACATTATAACAACATAGTTACTTTTTAGATAAAACAGAAATATAACAATATTGTGTTTCAGCTTTTCTTTTTTTTTTAATTTTTATTATTTTTTTATTTTATTTCCGTATGTGTATCAATGGAAAATTGGTCTGCATGCAAGTTTGTGCACCCTGACATGCAACGCCGCGGAGGTCAGAAGAGGGTGTCGGACTCCTGGGGAACTGGAGTTCTCCTGGAATTGGAGTTCAGAAGGCTCGCGGCCCATGTGGGTGCCTAGGGGAATCGAACACCGGGTCCTCTGCCAAGAGCGGTCGGATGCTCTTAACCGCTAGGCCATCTCTCCAGCCCCCTGTTCCTGCCTTGTCCTTTTATCTGGGGAGTTGGCGTTAGCAATTCACAAATGAGGAATAATAGTAGGATAATATAGTTAAAAGTTTTGTTTTATTTTCTGTAATAAATCTAATGTTACGATAAAACAGAAAAAGCTTTTGTATGTACTACAAAATCATTGTAAGTTATAACTAGTAACTGTCTCAAATCTGAGGTGAGCTTTTTCAGGTGGCATTCACTGGCTTTGCATACCCCCTGCAAAGCTACCTGAAAATTTGTCATGTACTCAGAACCAAGGCAGCAGTGAGGAAATGTTTTGCACCTGAAACAAGTGCTGCCACATGGCTTAGATCCACAACATATTTAATTTTCAATCTATTTTTGGTTGTTGCCCCTTCAGGCAACATTGACTATTGACAATTTTAATAACATTTATATCTCTGACCATTCACTTCACACTGTAGGAAACTGGTAAGTAAAAAATTTCAATTCATAGTCAATATTCTCAATACTTTAGAGAAGTAATATATGAAACAGAACAATAGGTTGAAAAAAAGACTAATATTTCAGTGCTTGTTCTCCCAGCTGATACTTATATTTACTTACATACATATCAGCCAATTTATGTCTCACTCTTTTCATCCACCTTGATCATGAAAAGTTGGTACTCAACATCAGAAGTGAGGATTAAGTGTTATTTTATAGGAAGAATTTCATGATGTGCACTTTATACGAATGAGAGTTATTTCAGTGAATATGACATTTCATTGAAATTCATCTAGAAAAAATATTTCAAGTAAATCAAGCTTTCTGTCATTATCTAAACTAATTAACAGTATATCAACTTCAAAAATAATTAAAACAAGAAAAAAAAACTGTGTTCCAATTTGTGCTGTATGTTCAAGTCTATCTTAGAATGTTAGAATTTGTGCAAATGTATAACAAAAAATATATCAAACCTGACTGCAATAATAGAAAAGTTGTATGCCACATTACTCTGTAAATGAACAAATGTCTAGTTTCAAAGCAGAGTCAACCTGTTTTCAAAGGAGACTTCATGCACAGCCATAAACTGAAAACAATTCTGAACAATTTACTTTGGATCTAATGATAACTGCTTTACCACCTAATTATCTATATATTTCCAACAGGTTGAGTTGGGTACTGAAAGTGTGATAAAGGATCAGTTTATTCATTAAAAATATTTAGGGATTCACATTGTTAACAGTAAAACTTGCATGCGAAAAAAATAAAATACCGTTTACATTCCTAAAAAGGATATAACAAGTTGAGATATGTTTTAATGGACTTTTAAGGAAAAGATTTATTCTTTTCCATAAATCTTTGAACTTAGGAAAATAGAGATATAAACTTCTGGAATTAACCTACAGTTTCTTTTTCAGACTGTAATTTTGGTAATATGTATAGAAAGTATATATGGGGGTATTTGAATATCTAAAATCCAGGGAACCAACAAAAAAACCATCACTCCAGGTGTGGTGTTACACGGCTTTAATCCCTAGCATTGGGCGGGGGGGGGTAAGAGGCATGTGGATCTCTGCAAGTTCAAGGCAGCTTGAGATCCATCCAGCTGGGGCTACAGGGAGACCCTGTCGTAAAACACACAAAAAAATTGTTTAAATAAATATTATTCACCAAATAGTTTGAACTAACATTTTAAATTTCAACTAATTTTTGTGTCCATTACGATACAATTTTTAATAAATTTATCTCTTTCCCACATTATTTGAAAGCTGTTCTTCATTATATTTTTCACACTTCATGAAATATGATTTCATGTAGGTTTCATGCTACAGAAAGGAAGAGGATACAGAGAAAAATGTTCAACACACATAAAAGTACTTCTTGGTTCTTTATCAGTCATCCTATCTAGTTTAAGTTATGAAGTTGATGTCATTGTGACATGAAAATATGACACCTGAGTAAAAGCCAGTGATGTTCAAAGAATCTTCTCCCTCAGATAAAATATGAAACAGTGAGACTGTATGATGCATGAGTCTCAGAAAATATTCAATAACATTAGAGATAGTGTATCTCATGTACACAGACTGAATGTAAGCTACAAAAAAATTCATTGTCACTTCCTACTAAATTATTAATATCCATAATCTTGAAATTAGATGCTATAATGCTTTTAAAAATTCAGGAGGTAAAATAATAAATGCTCAAATGCATAAACATGAACACATCTTTAATAATATAGCATCAACTTTCAAGTTGCCATGGAAGAGCACAGAAATAAAAATTTAAACATAATTTCATCAAGAAATAAAGGTTGAGAAATATTTCACAACTGGGCAAAGAAACTAGGTCAATGATAACCAAGCAACAAGATAATTATTTTACAGTGTAATAGATTCTTGATTTAATTAGCAAACATAAAACTTTTCTAAGATGGAATATTCAGACTTTAATTTTCTATATCCAAAGACTAGCTATGATTCATTATCTTAAATTTAGGACACTGTTGGAGGACTCACACAGTGTAACTTTAAAAATGCAAATAAAGTAGTCAAAATGTTGACTTCAATAAAGGACAGACCTTTGGACCAATGAACATTGTAAGAGTTAATTATTTATTTTATTGCGTGAAACACCATGACCAAAGCAACTTCAAAGATTGGATTTGGGTTTGATTCCAGGGGAGTCCATAGGGAGGGGAGGAGGGCATCCACAGCCAGGAAGAAGCTGAGAGTGCCCATGTCAGCAGCAGGAGAGAAGCCTAACTGGAGCTGGACTGAGGCTACAAACTTTAAGAGTGGGGTTCCTCAATGGGTTACTTCTACCAGCCAAGCTCCACCTCCTAAAGGTTTCCTTTTATTTACTTCCCCAAAATAACATCACCATGTGTTCAAATACATGACTGCATGAGGACACTTCTTATTCAAACCACAAGTATTAATGACTAAATCGTAGAAACAAGCCAAACACAATTTAAAATCAAATAAAAAAAAAACATAAGGTCAACTTAATTTTTTCAGCAGTTATTTTGTTGTTGTTGTGGTGGTTGTTTGTTTGTCCTGAGGGCGGGGTTTTATTATTACTTTGTTACTTCAACCTAGGGAGTACTCGTCCTCCCCAGGCTGATCTGCAGCCCATGATGTCTGCAGTTGACTGTCTATCAAATGGATCTTTATGTATACAACTGGGAGTCTGCAAGCATACCATATATCAAATATACAAATCAATCAAAATACATAAGCATAGGAGAACACTTTCCTGAATGTAGCTAAGCAAAGATTTCTTTTTTAAATTTTAATTTAATATTTTATTTATTTATATATATGAAATGTACTGTTTGCATGTAGGTCCTGCAACCCGTGTTGTGCAATGCCGCTGAGGTCAGAAGAGGGTTTCGGATTCCCCTGAACTGGAAAGTTTCTCCTGGAATGGAGGTTTTGGTTTTTTACAGAGGGTGTCTCAGCTGCCATGTGGGTGCGGGGATCGAACCCGGGTCCTTCTGCAAGAGTGATCGGCGATCTTAACCGCTAGACCATCTCTCCAGCCCCAGCAAAGACTTCTTATATCAGATTTCAAAAGCACAATTAAAGATTAATTTTATCAGATAAAATCATCAGCATTTGTTCTGTGAAATTTATACTTAAAGAATAAAGAATAATTCAATGATAATTATAGGGCCTCTTATAGAAAAGTAATTTTAAAAAATCATAACTAAAGGGCTGGAAAGATGGCCTAGTGGGTAAGAACACTGACTGCTCTTGTAGAAGACCCCGGGTTCGATCCCAAGCTCCAACATGGCAGCTGAGAAAGTCTGTAACTCCAAGTCCACGAGAACTCCCAGTTCCAGGGGAATCCAACACCTCTTCTGACATATGAGGCATTGCACGTCATGGGTGCCAAACCTGCATGCAGACAGTAACATTCATCAAATAAATAATAATAATAAATAAAATTAAATAAATAATAAATATTGAAAAAAAAAATCAGCCTCTAATGGTTAGGAGATGTTATAAACCACACGAAGACCCTGTCATACTTAACAGAAGAAAATGTAATTCATGGATTAACATACCATCCAAACATCTGTGTCTATACCAAAGTAACCTACCATAACAATTAGTAATGTTTAAATACCTATATATCTAATTGCGAGTGCTTCATTAGTAGGATCGAAAGGCTATATATTATACTGTTTAAATACCTATATATCTAATTGCATGTGCTTCATTAGTAGGATTGAAAGGTTATGCCTGGACAAGCTGGCAGCTCTTGAAAGAAAACAACCAGAATTGACTAGAGACCAAGACAACAGCTCCAGAAAAAGTAGACTCTTTTGCTTCTCATCCACCTGTGCCCCCTTTCTAAGCCTAGGGAACAATCTGCAGAAGAGGGGGCGCAATAGAATGTAAGGGCTGCGATTGAGGTGAATGGTGAAACTACAACAATATAGACTGGACACTCATTTGATCAATTTGATTGAACATACAAGCCCCCCCCCTGCTGGATGGTGGGACCCATGAGCTGTGTGGGTTTGGGCACAACTGCTCGCAAATTGGTTTTACATGAAGGATGCTTGTACTAACAAATTATCACTTATTGTTAAAAAAAATGAAAACAAAACAAAACAAAACAAAAAAAACCAGAAAGATGCAGAAAAGTTATGGCAGAATGCATGAACTGGGATAGGTAGGGGTGGGGTCGGGGGGGAAGGGAAGGGGATATACGCCTGAACTGAATTGGAAAATGATGTATGAAATACATAAAGCATCAATAAAAAAAATAAAAATGTACCATGAACTGGAATGCTTTAGTATGGCCTGCTTTTTCTGTGTGGTTAGTATAGAAAGCTATGTTCTTTCTTAGAAGCCAGATCATACAGTAAACTTATTAGTCATTTCACATTTACACAAAGTGAATTAATAAACTCAGATGCCCAGAAAACAACGTAATGAGAGGCTACATTTCTCTCACCTGAAACAAATCCTAGAATGACAGTTTTCTCATCCTAGGCTGCCCCTGTTAAATGTTCACTTTCACCTGTCAACACTTTCTATCTTTGTCAGTGTATTAAGTTAAATTACCAGTGGAGGCTTTTTGGAAATTTTTATTTTATTAAACAACTAATTCATGTGGTGCAAACAAAAGTTCTGTATTGTCAAAGAATTTAGAGTCTTTTAAAGACTGTAGATTTGGGGACATGGTTAATCACTGTGACTCCAATCAGAGTCTCAACCCTCAGATGTTGAGAGACAGTGAAAAATTTGAGAATTTCTAAAAAAAAAATGTGATTTTTCACTGATGGCTGACCTGGTTTTATCATATATCAAACAATACTGAGAGAAATGCCTTGAGAAAAACTATGTTTGCAAAAGGGAAGTGGTGACAAGAAGTTTCCATGAAGGAGAAACAGACTTGCTTCCCTAGGAACAGATTGGAATTTTAATTCATTTTTTAAGGAAGATGTATTTTAAGTTCTTTAGAAATTTATTATATAAGTTATTATTATAAATTAATGTTATTTTTAATTAATTCAAACATACATAATTAGCAGACGCAATGTGTAATGAGCTAATCAGGTATTTAGCTTACTAATCACCTCAAGAATTTACTTCTTTTTGTTAAGAACACTCAAAATCCTCTCTTCTATTTTTAAGTTCACAATATAATATTTATGACTGTCTTCAATTGCTGTGGAATTGAACTTCAGAACTTATTTCTCCTTCCTAATTGTAACTTTATAACATTAACCAGGGTCATCTCCTCTTCCTCTATCCATACTCTCTGATAACCTTAATTGTACATTATTTCTGACATATAGCTTTTTCAGATATCACAAGAATATTGATGTAATTGTTTTTCTGTGTTTGGTTTCCCAAAACTTCCACTGGTAATTTAACTTAATACACGGACAACATAAATCCCTTCTGTTTCATCCATGTTTCTGTATATGATAGAATTTAGTTTTCATTGGGTATTTAATATTTAACTATTCATTATATATTAAACATATGCTATTTATATTAATTATATATCACTCTTTTAATCTATCCTCTGTGGACAGATACTAATATGATCCAAACATTGGCTTCTGTGAGTGGTGCTGAAGCAATCACTGAGGGAGAGGTAACTCTATGTCATACTCGTTAATAATGAAAACAATCCAGAGACTGAAGCAATACTGTACAGAATGGGAGAAAATATTTGTATATCGTGATATGGACAAAACCTAGTGTCAGGAATATATAAGTATTTCAAATGATTCAACAGAAAAACAATGAATAATACAGTTTATAAATGGATAAAATAGGAAAATATATCTCAAAACATACACAAAAGATCAAATGGTACTGATTAAAATATCAACATCACAAACACCCAGGGAAATGCAAATCAAAATTGTAAGGGGTATTGCTTCAATCATATAGGATGGCTATTATCAAGAAGCCAAGAGAGTAAAAGCTGTGTGGATGTGGAGAATGATACCTCATATATCCAGTTAGGATGCAAATAAAACTAACTATGGAGGCCACATGTTATTTTTCTTGTTCTATGATAAAATGCTATGGCCAATGTAATTTATGGAGGAAAGAGTTTATTTGCACATATGGTTCCAGGGGGATGAGTCCATCATGGCAGAGGGTAAGGCAGCCATTGGCAGACATGTTAGCAGAAGCCCAATGCTGGGAGATCACATCTGTAATGGTGAACAGGAATCAAAGAGAGACAAAATAGAAGTAGGACCAAGCTGTGAACTCTCAAAATGTGGCAAAAGTCTTCCAGCAATGTCACACCTTCTAAACTTCTATATACAGCATCACCAACTGGGGACCAGTTGTTCAGATACTTGAAGCCTATGGGGCCAATTCTCATTTAAACCACCTCAGTATGGATGCGCCTTGCAAATTATAAGTAGAATTAACATATGACCTAGGAATCCATCTCTTTAAAAAATATTACCCATCACATCAAAATAGAAGGCATGGAAAATACTGCGTTCTATAAAAAATATTTTAACAATTTTTTTTTTTTGGTCTTTTTGAGACAGGGTCTCCCTGTAGCCCCAGCTGTCCTGGATCTTCCATCTTCTACTCTGTAGACCAGGCTGGCATTGAAATTTGGAAATGTTTGAAATAGTGGTATAATATTTTAGTACATGAAATTTGTTTTTTATTACACATTTCTCTTGTATCAAACTAAAACTATAGACTGGAAAAAAAAAACACTAGCTCTTTTTAAAAAAAATATATTTGAGGTTAATTAGATTTAGTTAAGTCGGAATTCCCATCGAATGTTGCAAAAGTGTCATGTGTCAGATCATTGCATATCCACACATGAGGGCCAGTGTGAAATTCAGAATCGGCAGCACATAGCTACAATTTGGTAAGTAGTATTTCAATGAATACTTTCTCTGTGTGTATGTACATGCAAATGCATGTATGCATGTATTATTACAATCAACTTTTATTTTTTATTTTTTTTTCACTTTTTTTTTTGAGACAGTGTCTCCCTTTAGTCCCAGTTGGCCTGGAGCTCGCTATGTAGACCAGGCTGGCCTTGAACTTACAGAGATCCGCCCTCCTCTGCCTCCCAAGTGCTGGGATTAAAGGTGTGTGCTACCATGCCCTTCGCTAAAGATGGTTTTTTTTTTTTTTAATGTATTTATTTATTTTTAACAAATCTAGACCCGTATTCCCGCTCATTCCCCCACCCCGTCAGAGCTCGTGCATTCTGCCAAACATGCTTTCCATCTCTTAGTCTTTCTCAATATTTTCCATGGGGACGTTGACTGTTTTGAGCAGAAGTTCACTGTTTCAGTCAGTTCTTTGATGCAGTATTTTCTGTTGTTGTTGTTGTTTCCAAAATGCATTATGTCCAACTGCTTTGTACAGAAGCTCAGGGGGCCCTACACAAGAAATACTTACAACTGGGTAATTGGCACTAGCATCCACAGATGAGGGATACCATTCGTCGTTTGTTTTTCTGGGACTGTGTTACTTCACTCAGCATGATGTCCTCTAGCTCCAGCCATTTTCCTGCAAAGCTCATGATGTCGTCTTTCTTTACTGCTGCATAGAACTCCATTGTGTAGATGTACCACATTTTCTCTATCCACTCATCAGTTGAGGGGCATTTGGGTTGGTTCCAGCTCCTTGCTATTGTGAAGAGAGCTGAAATAAACATGGCTGTGCATGTATCTCTGCGGTGGGGTGAGTCTTGAGGGTACATGCCTAGGAGTGGTATGGCTGGGTCGGGTGGCAAGTTCATTCCAAGTCTTCCAAGGGTTCTCCACACTGCTTTCCATAGTGGCTGTACGAGTTTACATTCCCACCAGCAGTGGATGAGTGTTCCCCTTTCCCCACAACCTCTCCAGCACTTGGTATCATTTGTTTTCTTGATCCTAGCCAGTCTTATTGGAGTAAGATGATATCTTAAAGTGGTTTTCATTTGCATTTCCTTAATGATTAGTGATGTTGAGCAGTTCTTGAGGTGTTTCTCAGACATCTCTAATTCCTCGCTTGTGAAGTCTCTGTTCAGTTCTTTGCTCCATCTATTGAGCGGGTCATTTGTTTTCTTTTTTCTTTGTTTTTTGAGTAGTTTATATATTCTGGAAATCAATGCTTTGTCAGATGTATCTGCAGTGAAGGTTTCCTCCCACTCTGTGGGATTTCTCTTCACTTCCTTGATTGTTTCTTTTGATGTACAGAAGCTTTTGAGTTTGATGAGGTCCCATTTGTCAATTGTCGACCTTAATTCTTGTGCAGCTGCTGTCTGATTTAGGAAGTCTTTTCCTACGCCTATGTCTTGTAGTCTGCTGCCAACTTTTTCTTCTATCACCTTCAGAGTTTGGGGTTTCACGTTGAGGTCTTTAATCCATCTGGAGTTGACTTTTGTACAGGGTGAGAGGTAGGGGTTTAATTTCATTCTTCTACAAGTGGTGATCCAGTTTTGCCAACACCACTTGCTGAAGATGCTGTCTTTTCTCCATTGTGGTTTCTTGGCCCCCTTGTCAAATATGAGATGGCTGAAATTGTATGTGCTCAGATTTGGATCTTCGGTTTTGTTCCATTGGTCAACAGGTCTGTTTTTGTGCCAGTACCAGGCTGTTTTTATGACTATAGCCCTGTAGTATAGTTTAAAATCTGGTATAGAGATCCCTCCTGTGTAGCTCTTTTCACTCAGGATTGATTTGGCTATTCGGGGTCTTTTGTTTCTCCAAATGAATTTAAGAACTTTTGTTTCCAAGCCTGTGAAGAAACTCTTGGGGATTTTGATTGGGATTGCATTAAATCTATACAAGAGTTTTGGTAAAATGGACATTTTTACAATGTTAATTTTCCCAATCCATGAGCATGGGAGGTTTTTCCATCTTCTGAGGTCTTCTTCAATTTCTTTCTTTAAGGGTTTAAAATTTTTGTTGTAGAGGTCTTTGGTGTCTTTGGTTAGGTTTGTTCCTAGGTATCTTATTGTTTTTGAGGCTATTGTGAGTGGGAAGGTCTCTTTGAATTCTTTCTCCAGTTGCTTGTTCTTGGTGTAAAGAAAGGCCATTGATTTTCTAAGGTTAATTTTGTATCCTGCCACTTTGCTGAAGCTGTTAATCGTTTCTAGGAGTTTTCTGGTGGAGTTTTTTGCATCTCTTAAGTAAACAATCATATCATCAGCAAATAGGGATAGTTTGACTTCCTCTTTTCCAATTAGTACTCCTTTAATATCCTTTTCTTGCCTTATTGCTCTAGCAAGTGTTTCAAGCACTATATTGAAGAGGAGTGGTGATAGGGGGCAGCCTTGCCGAGTTCCTACCTTTAAAGGGAATGTTTCCGTCATTTCCCCATTTAGGATGATATTGGCTGTGGGTTTCCTGTATATGGCTTTGATTACATTGAGGAATGATCCCTCCAATCCAATTCCTTCTAGGACTTTAAGCATGAAGGGATGCTGGATTTTGTCAAAGGCTTTTTCAGCATCAATTGAGATGATGGTGTGGTTTTTGTCTTTGATTCCGTTTATGTGTTTGATGATGTTTATTGATTTTCGTATGTTGAACCATCCCTGCATCTCTGGTATGAATCCAACTTGGTCATGATGGATGATCTTCTTGATGTGGGTCTGTATGCGATTTGCCAGTATTCTGTTTAGAATTTTGGCATCTGTGTTCATGAGGGAGATGGGTCTATAATTCTCCTTTTTAGTTGGATCTTTGCCTGGTTTTGGTAATAGAGTGATGTTGGCTTCATAGAAGGAATTTGGGAGAATTCCCTCTGATTGTATACTTCTAAACAGTTTCAGAAATAATGGTTGTAGGTCTTTTTGAAATGTTTTATAGAATTCTGCTGTGAAACCGTCTGGGCCTGGGCTTTTTTTAGTTGGGAGGCTTCTTACTACATCCTCTATTTCTTCATATGTTATGGGTCTGTTTAAGCTGCTGGTCTCCTCTTGGCCAAGCTTTGGTGATTCCCAAGATTTCAGATATTCATCCATTTCTTCTAGATTTTCAAACTTGGTAGAATATAGGTTCTTGTAATATTCCCATATAATTTTCTTGATCTTTTCCTTGTCCGTTGTGATATTTCCCTTTTCATCACAGATTGTATTGATTTGGAGTTGTTCCTTCTTTCTTTTTGTTAACTGGGCTAGAGGTCTGTCTATCTTGTTTATTCTTTCAAAGAACCAACTTTTGGCTTCATTGATTTTTTGTATTGTTTTCTTTGTTTCTATTTCATTGATTTCTGCTCTGATTTTTGTTATTTCTTCCTGTCTGTTGCGTTTAGGGTTCATCTGTTGTTGCCTCTCAAGTGCTTTTAGCTGTAGTGTTAGATCATTCACTTGTGCTCTTTCTGTTTTTCTAATGTAGGCACCCAGGGCTATAAATTTCCCTCTTAGGACTGCTTTTAAGGTATCCCATAAGTTTTGTTGTGTTGTATTGTCATTGTCATTCAGTTCCAGGAATGTTTTTATTTCTTTCTTTATCTCTTCCTTGACCCATTCATTATTCAAGAGTGTGTTGTTTAGTCTCCATGTGTTCTTGTAGGCAGGAGGGCTTGTCCTGGTGTTGATGTTGAGCTTCATTGCACTGTGGTCTGACAGGATGCATGAAATTATTTCAATCTTTTTGTATTTGTAGAGGTTTCTTCTGTGTCCCAGGATGTGGTCGATTTTGGAGAATGTTCCGTGGGGTGCTGAGTAGAAAGTGTATTCTCTGGTATTAGGATGGAATGTTCGGTAGAGGTCTATGAGGTCCATTTGGTGTATCATATCGTTCAGTTCAGATGTCTCTCTGTTTATTTTTTGTCCTGTTGACCTATCCAAAGGACTCAGTGGGGTATTGAAATCTCCCACTATGAGTGTGCTGGGGTTAGTCTGTGACTTGTGGTCCTGGAGAATTGTCTTTATAAAGTTTGGTGCACCAGAATTTGGGGCATATATATTCATAATTGTGAAATCTTCTTGGTGGATTGTTCCTTTGATGAAAATGTAATGGCCTTCTTTGTCTCTTCTGATTTCTTTTACTTTGAAGTCTATTTTATCCGATATTAAAATAGCAACACCTGCTTTCTTTTTGGTACCATTTGCTTGGAATATTTTTTTCCATCCCTTCACTTTAAGGTGGTGCCTGTCCTTGAAGGTAAGATGTGTTTCTTGCAGACAGCATATCGATGGATTCTGTTTCCTAATCCAGTCTCCCAGTCTATGTCTTTTGATTGGGGAATTTAGTCCATTAATATTTAAGGTTATGACTGATAGGTTTGTGTTGCTTCCTTTTGCCTTATTATCCATCTGCGGTTTTGATTTAGGTTTCTACTTCTGCAGTTATGCTTTTATTGATTTCTCCTTCTAGTTGCCTGGGGTTGGTTGCTCCTTTCTTCTGTTCTTTGGATTGCTTCAAGTATTCTCTGAAGGGTTGGTTTTCCGGACATGTATTCTTTCAAGTTGTTTATGTCATGGAAGATTTTCCTCTCTCCTTCCACTATGATTGACATTTTTGCTGGGTATAGTAACCTGGGCTGGCATCCATTGTCCCTCAACACTGGGAATGCTTTGCTCCAGGTTCTTCTTGCCTTCATCGTTTGCTGTGAGAAGTCCGTTGTTATTCTGATAGGTTTCCCCTTATAGGTCACTTGTTGTTTTTCTCTTGTCGCTTTAAGAATTTTCTCTTTGTTTTGGGTGTCCAGCATTTTAACTATGATGTGGCGTGGAGAATTTCTTTTCTGATCTTGTCTGTTTGGAGTTCTATGTGCTTCTTGTATTGGTATTGGTTTGTCCTTTTTTAGTTTGGGGAAGTTTTCATCTATTATTCTGTTGAAGATCTGATCAATACCTTTCTCTTGGGATTCTTCTCCTTCCTCTATTCCTATGATGCGGAGGTTTGATCTTTTCATAGTGTCCCACAGCTCCTGGTTGTTCCATTTTTGTGTATTTTTAAATTTTTCATAATCTTTCCTTGAGGTTTTTAGTTGTTCTGTGTTGTCCTCCAGGTCTGATATTCTTTGTTCTGCTTCCTCCATTCTGCTTCTGAGGCTTTTTTCATTCCTTTCCTCTTGAATGGATGAGTGTTTGATTTCCTTTTTCATTTCCTCTTCTGATTTCTTTAGTGTTTCTATTTCTTTTTGGAGCTTCTCGATCTCTTTTTGTAGCTCTTTTGTTTGCTGGTTGGTTTCTTTTTCTTTTTCAGCATGGGATCTTTTCAGTGTTTCTACTTCCTTCCGGAGCTTGTCATTCTCTCTCTCTCGGTCCTCATTCTCTTTTCTTAGTTCTTTAATTTGTTCTTTATGATTTTGTAGTTCTTTAAGTATGTTCCCAATTGTGTTTCTAATGTCTGTGTCCTGGGGCATCCCCGGGGGGATCCCACTGCAGGAGTTATCCATAGGGTTGGTAAAGCTTGGCGTGGGATTATCCTGCCCCTTTCCAGTGTAGTCTCTTCTTCGTGATCCTGGCATATGGGTTTCTCCTTGCCTGTATTCCAATGTGAGTCCTAAATGCCTCTTCACTGTGTTGAAGGCATGCTTTGCTTGCCTCCTTCAGATCCTTCTTCGTAATCTCAGTTGGCCGGCGGGGGGGGAGGTGGGCTCTTCAGCCCGCGCCCCGGCACCTGCTGCTGGGCTCAGGAGATCTCTACAATCAACTTTTAAAAGTATGGAAATCAGATAGCTAGAATGTTCTCAATATGATTTCTTTTTTTTTTTTTTTAATTATTGAAGGAGGTATTAGCAACTGATAGCTACTGAAGGAAGGAGAGTCCCTATTCTCTGGGAATGTGGCCATAGGCAGGGTGCTCAGGACCCAGTGGATGGCTACACACATTTGTTCACAAGGTAAGCACTAATTGGACTCAGGGGATTATCAGGAGGGAGATGGTATGGGGAGACACTAGAGGAGCCGGAAGGAGGTAGTTTTGAATGTATATAATCAATACACATTGCG
The DNA here is from genome assembly GCA_009823505.1 of Rhizomys pruinosus. Classification (NCBI taxonomy): domain Eukaryota; kingdom Metazoa; phylum Chordata; class Mammalia; order Rodentia; family Spalacidae; genus Rhizomys; species Rhizomys pruinosus. The sequence continues at coordinate 2,552,143 of VZQC01011251.1, forward strand.
TACATGGATGAAACTTCAAAGAATAAAATATTATTTTAAAAATTAAACATATAAAATTTCTAAAGTTACACATTGTCTTGAGAGAGGAGAAGTGAAGCTGTAAGAAAAATGTACCCTAAAATTTCGTAGAAACCATTATCATTCTTCAAAAGAAAAAAAAAAAAAAACAGAAATAGGTAACTGGCAGTTTTGCCTGTTCTGGAACATAAGAAGTAGTTGTAAGTTAATGGAAACTAGTAACTAACAAGAACTCTAAAATTTTAACCAATTGCTAAGAGTTCATTTTTGTTTTTTTTTTGTTTTTTTTTACAGACACTACAGAGTATTTTGGGGCAATGACAGAAGAGTTTTAACTTTTAATCTCACGTGTAACAGGAATCTCCATTAAGAGCTTTTGCAGTACTCACTCTTCGCATAATGTTCTGAATTAAGAGCACAATACTTCTTCATCAGTAGTATTTATCAGAGTCTGAGAGGCTCTGATAGAGGTTCTAAATTATCTTTTAGAGGAAATGTTAGTTAATTAAAATATATATTACCTTCTTGGGGGGACACATAAGACCAAGGGGGAGGTAGCTCACACCTGGAAGAAGCACATGTCTGTTACTGTAAACCTGTGCAAGAACTTATAGACAGGGAAAGGGGTATTCACACACCCTTGTGGTGTGAATACCCCTTTCCTACTACTACTATTATTCTGCTAAATCAAAGCAGTATCAATGTGCCCTTTACATTTGTATCTCTTTACATGTAGATTACTGCAGCTTTCAAACCTTATTTGAGAATTTTCTTTCTATGGTAGAGAAGGGTTAATTCAGAAACTCACAACAGGTCTAAGTGAGGAAAATATGTCAATGGAGTGCTCAGTTACAGATGGGGCATCTATATCATCCCCCTCAAAGAGGCTCAGGGTCCATTGCAGAAGAATGGTGATTGAAATGACTATAAGAACCCAAGGATGGGAAGACAAAACTGAAATTATCTTCTGGACATGACAGTATTTCAACATTCATGAACACAGAGTAGTGTAAAAGGGCAGCATATTATGGATTTAAAAACAAAAGTACACAACATTAGGAGAGATTACTGGGGGTTTATGGATGTGGTGTATCTAGGAGGGATAAGAGAGAGAAATAGGAAGTGGATATGTTCCAAATACATTGTATGGAATTCTTAATGAAATAACAAAAATATTATATTCTTAAATTATACCTGTAAAGGAGAACTAAGAAAATGGCCCAAGGTTAGGCACCTGTACCAAGCTATCAGACACTTTCTGACATATGGTGAACATAGAAAATTTTGCCATCATGAAAAACTCACTGCAGAAACAGGGTATAGATGCATAGATAGGTTAAAAAAAAAAAAGGATGCAGTTACCAAGACAGCCACATCCCTGAGAAATTTTTGCAAGAAACCTTGAAGCTTGCATCAACTGTTTCCTCACCCTAAACCAACAGTGTACCCCTATCACAAATGAGAGCAATCTGCATTTCTCGAGTCAAAGCAAGAGAAACACTTCTTGTGGAAACAATTTAGGAGAAAAGCAGAAATAAGAGAGGAGAGTTCTAACACAAAAGAAATGCATTTTACTGCATGCAAAATAATCACTGTAGACAAAAGCCCCATTGTTCATTAACTCTTGATCATGTAGATCAAACAACCTTCCTCATTGCTTGTAATCTCTTTAGATTACCAGTACCCTCTACATAAGATATCTGATACTTAGTGAATATTTCTAAGTCTGTCTAAAAGTAAAACAACAACAACAATAACAACAATCAATTCCGAGAACTAGATTGAGATATTACTATTTTGTAGGCAGTTCAAATAACATTTTATTAAAATGTTTAAGAACCAAGACTGGAGATCAGAGATCTCCCAAGACCTCCTGAAGCACAGGTAGGTAGGTAGGAGCTGGGTGCTTCAGCAAGGTGGATTGTTGTTTGATTTAATCTAGTTAATCTAGTTTTCTTTGGCTTAATTGGCCTTTGTGGCTGTGGAGGCAGAGTTATCCTCCTAGCTGGTATAAAATGTGGTGTTGTGTGAGTCTTGAGATAAGAGATCTCCCAAGACCACCTGAAGCACAGGTAGTGCATCTAAAGGAGGCAAGCAAAGCAAACCTTCACAGTGAAGAGGCATTTGGGACTCACATTGGAATACAGACAAGGAGAAGCCCATATGCCAGGAACACAAAGAAGAGACAATATGGGAAAGGTGCTGGATAATCCCACACCAAGCTCTACCAACCCTGTGGAATATTCCTACAGGGGAATTCCCCTACGGATGGCCCAGGACACAGATATCAGAAACACAATTGTGAACATACTTAAAGAAATGTAAGATTATAAAGAGCAAATCAAAGAATTAAGAAAAGAGAATGAAGAACTCAGGAAGGAAGTGGAAACACTGAGAAGACCACATGTTGAAAAAGATAAGGAAACCAATCAGGGAAGCAAAGAAGAAATTGAGAAGCTCCAAAAGGAAGTGGAAATACTAAAGAAATTAGAAGAGGAAAGGAAAAAGGAAATCAAACACTTATCCAATCAAGAGGAAAAGAATGGAAAAAGCCTCAGAAGCAGAATGGAGGAAGCAGAACAAAGAATATCAGACCTGGAAGATAACACAGAACAAATAAAAGTCTCAAGTAAAGATTATGAAAAATTTTTAAATACAGGAACTGTGGGACACTATGAAAAGATCAAACCTCCACATCATAGGAATAGAGGAAGGAGAAGAATCACAAGAGAATGGTATTGATCAGATCTTCAACAGAATAATAGATGAAAACTTCCCCAAAACTAAAAAAAAAAAAAGACAAACCAATACAAATACAAGAAGTACATAGAACTCCAAACAGACAAGATCAGTAAAGAAACTCTCCACATCATAGTTAAAATGCTAGGCACCCAAAACAAAAACAAAAATCCTTAAAGCCACAACAGAGAAACAACAAGTGACCTATAAGGGGAAGCCTATCAGAATTACAACTTACTTCTCAGTGCAAACTATGAAAGCAAAAAGAACCTGGAGCAAAGCATTCCTAGTGTTAAAGGACAATAGATGGCAACCCAGGTTACTATACTCAGCAAAGCTGTCGATTCCAGTTGAAGGAGAGAGAAAAACCTTCCATGACATAAACAAGATGAAAGAATACATGTCTGGAAAAGCAACCTTTCAGAGAATACTTGAAGCAATTCAAAGGAAAGAAGAAAGGAAAAAAAAAAAGAAGAAGAAAGGAGCAGCCATCCCCAGGCACCTAGAAAGAGAAATCAATAAAAGCATAACTGCAGAAGCAAAAACCTAAACCAAAACTGCAAGTGGATAATAAGGCAAAAGGAAGCAACACAAACCACACCATTATCTCAATTGATGCTGAAAAAGCTCTTGACAAAATCCAGCATCCCTTCATGCTTAAAGTCCTAGAAGGAATTGGATTGGAGGGATCATTCCTCAATGTAATCAAAGCCATATACAGGAAACTCACAGCCAATATCATCCTAAATGGGGAAATGACAGAAACATTCCCTTCAAAGGTAGGAACTCGGCAAGGCTGCCCTGTCACCACTCCTCTTCAATATAGTGCTTGAAACACTTGCTAGAGCAACAAGGCAAGGAAAGGAAATTAAAGGAGTACTAATTGGAAAAGAGGAAGTCAAGCTATCCCTATTTGCTGATAATATGAATGTTTACTTAAGGGATGCTAAAAACTCCACCAGAAATCTCCTAGAAATAATTAACAGCTTCAGCAAAGTGGCAGGATAAAAAATTAACCTAAAAAAAAAATCAATGGCCTTTCTTTACACCAAGAACAAGCAACTGGAGAAAGAATTCCAAGAGACCTTCCCACTCACAATAGCCTCAAAAACAATAAAATACCTAGGAACAAACCTAACCAAAGACACCAAGGATCTCTACAACAAAAATTTTAAACCTTTAAAGAAAGAAATTGAACAAGACATCAGAAGATGGAAAAAACCTCCCATGCTCATGGGTTGGGAAAATTAACATTGTAAAAATGTCCATTTTACAGAAACTCTTGTACAGATCTAACGCAATTCCAATCAAAATCCCCAAGAGTTTTTCACAGGCTTGGAAACAAAAGTCCTTAAATTCATTTGGAAAAATGAAAGACCCTGAATAGCCAAAACAACCCTGAGCAAAAGAGCTACACAGGGGGGATCTTTATACCAGACTTCAAACTATACTACAGGGCTATTGTCATAAAAACAGCCTGGTACTGGTACAAAAACAGATGTGTTGACCAATGAAACAAAACTGAAGATCCAAATCTGAGCACATACAATTTCAGCCATCTTATATTTGACAAGGGAGCCAAGAAGCCACAATGGAGAAAAGACAGCATCTTCAGCAAGTGGTGTTAGCAAAACTGGATCACCACTTGTAGAAGAATGAAATTCAACCCCTACCTCTCGCCCTGTACAAAAGTCAACTCCAGATAGATCAAAGACCTCAACGTGAAACCCCAAATCTGAAGGCAGATAGAAGAAAAAAGTTGGCAGCAGGACTAAACAAGGCATAGGAAAAGACTTCCTAAATCAGACAGCAGCTGCACAAGAATTAAGGTCGACAATTGACAAATGGGACCTCATCAAACTCAAAAGCTTCTGTACATCAAAAGAAACAATCAAGGAAGTGAAGAGAAATCCCACAGAGTGGGAGGAAACCTTCACTGCAGATACATCTGACAAAGCATTGATTTCCAGAATATATAAACTACTCAAAAAACAAAGAAAAAAGAAAACAAACGACCCGCTCAATAGATGGAGCAAAGAACTGAACAGAGACTTCACAAGCGAGGAATTAGAGATGTCTGAGAAACACCTCAAGAACTGCTCAACATCACTAATCATTAAGGAAATGCAAATCAAAACCACTTTAAGATATCATCTTACTCCAGTAAGACTGGCTAGGATCAAGAAAACAAATGATACCAAGTGCTGGAGAGGTTGTGGGGAAAGGGGAACACTCATCCACTGCTGGTGGGAATGTAAACTCTTACAACCACTATGGAAAGCAGTGTGGAGAACCCTTGGAAGACTTGGAATGAACTTGCCACCCGACCCAGCCATACTACTCCTGGGTATATAGCCACAAGACTCACCCCACCACAGTGATAATGCACAGCCATGTTTATTTCAGCTCTCTTCACAATAGCAAGGAGCTGGAACCAACCCAAATGCCCCTCAACTGATGAGTGGATAGAGAAAATGTGGTACATCTACACAATGGAGTTCTATGCAGCAGTAAAGAAAGCCGACATCATGAGCTTTGCAGGAATATGACTGGAGCTAGAGGACATCATGCTGAGTGAAGTAACACAGTCCCAGAAAAACAAACAATGAATGGTATTCCTCATCTGTGGATGCTAGTGCCAATTACCTAGTTGTAAGTATTTCTTGTGCACAGCCCCTTGAGCTTTTGTCCAAAGCAGCTAGGAGTGATACGTATTGGAAACAACCACAACAACAACCACCACAACAACAACAACAGAAAGGAATGCATCGAAGAACTAACTGAAACAGTGAACTTCTGCTCAAAACAGTCATCTTCCTCATGGAGAATATTGAGAAAGACTTAGAAAGAGATGAAAATCATGTTTGGCAGAATGCATGAGCTCTGGTGGGGTGGGGGAATGGGGGGGCACAGGTCTAAATTTGATAAAAAAATAAAAATAAATGAATTAATTAAAAAAAGAAATATCGACAATTACAAAGGATTGAAATTATTCCATACATTCTCTCAGTCCACAGTGCAATAAAGCTCAATTTGAACACCAAAGTAAGCCCTACTAACTATAAGAACACATGGAGACTAAACAACACAATCCTGAATACTGAGTGGATCAGGGAAGAAATGAAGAACGAAATAAAAGCATTATTGGAACTAAATGAAAATGACAATGCAACACAACAAAACCTGTGGGATACATTAAAGTCAGTCCTAAGAGGGAACTTTATAGCCCTAAATGACCACATTATAAAACAGAGAGAGCATGTACCCACAAGACTCATCTTACCACAGAAATACATGCACAGCCGTGTTTATTGTAGCTCTTTTCACAATAGCAAGGAGCTTGAACCAACCCAAGTGCCCCTCAACTGACAAGTGGATACACAATGGAGTTTTATGCAGCAGTAAAGAAAGATGACATCATGAAGTTTGCAGGTAAATGGCTGGGGCTAGAGGATATCATGCTGAGTGAAATAACACAGTCCCAGAAAAACAAACGATGAATGATATCCCTAATCTGTGGATGCTAGCACCAATTACCTAATTGTATGGCAAACTGAGCATTTTCAATGTGATCTGAAAACAACTGTGCTCTTATATTGTGAACCCCTTAAAAAATAGTAAACAAACGAACAAAAAATAAGAAAAAAACAGAAAGAACAAATAAATGATCTATCACTGCAGCTAAAAACACTTGAGTGACAATAACACTGAACCCTAAAGCCAACAGACAGGAAGAAATAACAAAAATCAGAGAAGAAATCAATGAAATAGAAACAAAGAAAGCAATAACAAAATGAATGCATCCAAATGCTGGTTCTTTGAAAAGATAAATAAAATAGAAAGACCTCTAGCACAGTTAACCAAAAGAAAAAAAAGAGCAACTCCAAATCAATAACATTCATGATGAAAGGGGAAACATCACAACAGATAAAGATCCAGATAATCATATGAGAATACTTAAAATACCTATCCTTTACTAAATTTGAAAACCTAAGAGAAATTGATTAATATCTAAATCCTGTGATTCGCCAAAGCTTAACCAAGAAGAGATTGAGACCCTAAACAGACCCATAATACTTGAGGAAATTGAAGAAGTAATAAAAAGCCTCCAAACTAAAAAAAAATTCCAGGCCCAGATGGTTTCACAGCAGAATTCTATAAAACACTTAAAGAGGTCTTACAACCATTACTACTCAAAATTTTCAGAAGGATACAGAGGGAAATATCCCAAGTTCCTTCTATGAAGCCAGCATCCCTCTAATACCAAAACCAGGCATAGACACAAACAAGAAAGAAAACTATATACCCATATGATTAATGAACACAGATGCAAAAATTCTCAACAAAATACTTGCAAATCACATACAGACCCACATCAAAAAGATCATACATCATGATCAGTTTAGATTCATACCAGAGATGAAGAGATGGTTCAACATACATAAAACAATAAATACCATAAAACACATAAATGGACTGAAAGACAAATACTACATGATCATTTCAATTGATGCAGAAAAAGCTTTCAACAAAATCCAGCATCCCTTCATGCTTAAAGTCCTAGAGGGAATTGGACTGGAGGGATCATTCCTCAATGTAATCAAAATCATATACAAGAAATCCACAGCCAACATCATCCTAAATGGAGAAAAGTTGGAAGCATTCCCCTTAAAGGCAGGAACACAGCAATACTGTCCACTATTGCCACTCCTATATAGTGCTTGAAATGCTTGCTAGGGCAATAAGTTGAGAAATTGAAATTAAAGGAGTACTAATTGGAAAAAAGGAGTAAAACTATCCCTTTGGGCAGATGATATGATAGTTTACCTAAGGGGTGCTAAAAACTCCACCAGAAAACTCTTAGAAACTATTAAAAGTTTCAGTAAAGTGGCAGGATACAAAATAAACCTAGAAAAATTGGTGGGGCAGGTAGGCTCGTGGGGAGTAGAGAACCCTGGGAGGTGAGGCTAGCAGACTTTAACCTGAATTGGATAGAGGTTGCTTCTGAGGCCCAGCACAGAAGAACTGGCAGCAGAGGACCTACAGTGCTCAGAAGGTGTCATTTGGATTGTTGCCCACCCAGTTCTTGCAAAACAGAAAGGGAAGAGTGAACTATACCTTCCAATATATAACCAAAATTGAAAACCTGAAACCTAAGCAAGTCAACACTCCATAAATAAGGAGACTACAAGGTAGGTACCTGAAGGAATCAAGGAAAGCAGTCCTCCATCATGGTGAAGAGACACTAGAGATTCACAGCAGAACACAGGCAAAAAAAAAAGGACATGCCAAAAGCATAACGCAAAAAAAAAATCCTTAAGTTCATATGGAAATACAAAAGATCATGAATAGTAAAGCAACCCTAAGTGAAAAGTGCAATACTGGGGTGGGGGGGTTACATTATAAGACTTCAAGCTATATTATAGGGCTATAGTCATAAGGACAGCCTGGTACTGGCAATAAAACAGAACCATTGACCAATGGAAAAAATTGAAGATCCAAGCTTGAGCTCATATAACTTCAGCCACCTCATATTTGACAAAGAGGCCAAGAAAGCTCAAGGGAGGGGCTAGAAAAAAATCATTGAATGCCTAAAGATCATTGCTGTGGAACATGGAACAGTTTTGCTGAGAGAGTTGTAGATGATGGAGGCCTGGCTTGTGAAGTTTTAAGTTTCAAAGGGAAGCAGAGATCATCAGGACTATTTAATCTGTGGGTTCTGGTCAGCTGGGGCTGAAAAATCAGCTGTAAATAACAAGAGACCAGAACCTGAGGTGAAATCTTTGTTGTACTGGGGCAATTGATTCTGGTTAGCTGGGGCTGAAAAATCAGCTGTAAGTAACAAGAAACCAGCATCACTGTGGTGAAATCTTCTGGGAAAAATTTCTTCAGGGTCAGCACACAGAAGCTATGTTCCAGAAGGGGCACAAGCCTCCATGTCAAGCCAGAAGCAGGACTTGGTAATGTGTAAGATTCTCCTATATGGTTCCGGTGTTGAAAGCATGAAGGGGTCACAGAGCAGCTGAGGCCTGGCACTATGAGAGGCCAGGAAAGGCCACTGGTCAGAGTGTGGCCTTGGTTGCAGTGAAGACCCCAGGATTCCAGGGGTCAGGAAGAGAAGCTGAGGTTTTGCACTAGGAGAGGTCAGAAGAAACCTCAGTTTCAGTGGCGACCCCAGCTTTTTGGAGATGCCAGGACCATGGGACAACCACCAGCAGCAGCAGCAGGTGAGGAATGGAGTCGGCCTGGGCCTACGAGATGAGCTGTGTGTGCCACAGATGGCAAAGTCAGAGAAGGGGAGCTGCCAAAACCCTTTGGAGCCCAGAAGATTGTGAATGAGTCCCAGGTGTCCATCCTTGAGCTAATTTGCTGGACTTAGGTTTTGTTTGAGTGTGACTGATTCTTCCCTTTGAAATAAGACAGTACTTTTTTGGGATTTTACAGAAGCCCACAGTTAAGAGACTTTTAATAGACTGTGAACTTTTAAGTGTTTGGACATTTTAAGGACTATGGGGCTTTTAAGTTTGTACTGTCTTAGATCGTGATTAATGTTAACATCATACTTTGGGGATAAGAACTGGAAAGGTGGTGGTTTAATAGTGATGTGTTTTGTGTGTCAAGTTGACAAGGAGTCAATTGTGCTGGAAAGCTTTAGTGTCAACTTGACACACCTGGGTTGAAGGAGCCTCAATTGGGGAATTGGCTCCCATTGAACTGGCCTGTGGTCACATCTGTGGAGTATTGTCTTGATTGTCAGGCAGTGTGGGAGGGCCCAGCCCACTATGGGTGGTGCCACCATGGGCAGGCTTTCGTGTACCTTATAAGAGGACAGGCTGGGCATGGGCCAGGGGAGCAAGCCAGTAAGCGGCATTCCTCCATGGCCTGTGCTTCAGCTCCTGCCTCCAGGTTCCTGCCTTGAGTACCTGCCTTGGGCTCCTTGAGTAATGAACTGTGACCCAGGAGATGTGAGCTGAATAAACCTTTTCCTCCCCAAGTTGGTGTTGGTCGGAGTGTTTTGTCACAGAAATGGAAGACAAACTACAACATTTGCCTCAGCTGGACTCAGGAGATCTCAGATTTCAAGACTCAACACAACCTTTTATACCAGCTGGGAGGATAACTCCGCCCCCACAGCCACAAAAGCCAATTAAGCCAAAGACAACTGGATTAATGGATTAACTATATTAAATCAATCAGCAATCAACCTTCCTGAAGCACCCAGCTGCTGCCTACCTACATGTGCTTACCTCAGCTGGACTCAGGAGATCTCAATATTTCTTTTTTTTTTTTTATTTCATTTATTTCTGTATGTGTATGAATGTACTGTCTGCATGCAGGTCTGTGCACCTGTGTCGTGCAATGCCGCGGAGGTCAGAAGAGGGTCTCGGATTCCCCTGGAGCTGGAGTTCTCCTGGAATTGGAGTCTCAGATGGTTCTCGGCCGCCATGTGGGTGCTGGGGATCGAACCCGGGTCCTCTGTAAGAGCAGTCGGTGCTCTTAACCACTAGGCCATCTCTCCAGCCCCTCAATATTTCTTTTGTGTCCCAGTATGTGGTTGATTTTGCAGAATGTTCCATGGGGCACTGGGTAGAAAGTACATTTGCTGGTGTTTGGGTGGAATATTCTGTAGATATCTGTGAGGTCCATTTGGTGTATTGTATTGCTCAGTTCTGATGTCTCTCTGTTTATTTTTTTGTCCAGTTGACCTATCCAGGGGGGCTCAGTGGGGTAGTGATGTCCCCCACTATCAGTGTTCTGGGATCAATTTGTGTCTTGAGGTCCTGAATGGGTTGTATTTATAAAGTTTGGTGCACCAGAGTTTGGTGCATAAACATTTAAAGTTGTGAAGTCTTCTGGTTCATTGTTCAGTTGATAAGGGTATAATTGCCCTCTTTGTCTTTTCTGATTAATTTTAATCTGAGGTCTATTTTGTCTGATATTAGAATAGCCACCCCTGCTTGCTTTTTGGTATCATTTGCTGGGAATATTTTTTCTATCCTTTCACTCTAAGGTGGTGTTTGTCCTTGAGGGTGGAGATGGGTTTCTTGTAGGCAACATATTGATGGATTCTGTTTCCTAATCCATTCTCCCAGTCTATGTCTTTTGATTGGGGAGTTTAGACCATTAATATTTAAGGTTATTATTGAGAGATGCATGTTCTTTCCTTTCAACTTATTTTTTGTTTGCATTCTTGGTCTACATATTTATTTACTCTGTTATGCTTTTGGTAAGTTCTCTCTTGGGTTGCTTAAGGATAGTTGCTTCTTTCCTCTGTTCTTTGAATTGCTTCAAGTATTTTCTGAAGTGTTGATGTTTTTTTGTTGTTGTTGTTGTTGTTTTTGACATGTGTTCTTTCATTTTGTTTATGTCATGGAAGATTTTTCTTTCTCCTTCAACTATGATTGATATTTTTGCTGGGTATAGTAATCTGGGTTGGCATCTAAAGTCATTTAGCTCTGGGAATACTTTGGTCCATGTTCTTCTGGCTTTCATAGTTTGCACTGAGAAGTCAGCTATAATTCTGATGGGTTTCCCCTTATATGTAACTTGTTGTTTTTCTCTTGCAGCTTTCAGTATTTTGTCCTTCTTTTTAGCATCTAGTGTTTTAACTATGATATGATGTGGCAAATTTCTTTTCTGGTCTTGTCTATTTGGTGTTCTATGTGCTTCTTGTATTTGTATGGATTTGTCTTTTTTTAGTTTGGGGAAATTTTCTTCTATTATTTTATTGAAGATCTGATCAATACCATTCTCTTGGGATTTTTCTCCTTCCTCTATCCCTATGATGCCAGGGTTTGGTCTTTTCACAGTGTCCCACATTTCTTGGTTGTTTCACTCGTGTTTTGTTTTAATTTTTTATATACCTTTTTTAATTTTTATTTTTTTATGTGTATGAATGTACTGTCTGCATGCAGGTTTGTGCACCCATATTGTACAATACCACAGAGGTCAGAAGAGGGTGTCGGATTCCCCTGGAATTGGAATTAAAGATGGTTCTCAGCCACCCTGTTGGTGCTGGGGATTGAACCCGGGTCCTCTGTAAGAGCACTCAGTGCTCTTAACCGCTAGACCATCTCTCCAGCCCCATACTTTTTTATATTCTTTACTTGAGGTTTCTAGCTGCACTGTATTATCCTTTAGGTCTGATATTCTTTTCAGAGTTTGTATTTCTCTTCCTCTAGTTCTTTTCTGAGTTTGTCAATCTCTCCTTTTAGTTCTTTCTGGAGTTTATCATTCTTTCCTTCTAGTTCCTTCATGAGTTTTTCATTCCCTCCCTTTATTTCTCTGATTTGTTCTTTACAGTCTTTGAATATGTCTACAGTTGTTCCTCTAAGGTTGGTCTCTTGGTTTCCTTTCAGGGAGATCTTTTTGTTGGGATCTTCTACAGGATTGGTTGAGTTCAGTGGGGATTTATTTTGAGCTTTTCCCATATTGCTCCCCCCCCACACCGTGGTATCTTTGGCATGTGTACTTGTTGTTGTTGTTTCCCCCTTTGTTTGTTTGTTTGTTTGGCTTCTGTTGTTAATCTCAAATGTTAATATGGATGATTGGTTGGTCACTCAGTATGCTCACTGCTGGTTTCTTCCTCAGTTTTGGCTATGCAACCTCAAATCACTGACACTGCTGGATCCTCCCTACCACAGTAAAACAGCAGCAGCAACAGTTCATACTTTCCAACACAGTATCAGTAGCTTAAGCAGAGGTGGGGGTGGGGGCTTGCTCCTTTGGCCCACATGCTAGACCACACCTGGGCAACTGGGCACAGAGTGTGTGCAGCCTGGCTCTCCTTCTAGCCACGCACGCAGTTCCTCTGCATGGTTCTAATGTTGGCAGGTGCTGGGATGGGCCTGCACAGGCCTGCATGCCAGAAACCCACCTGGGGAATTGGGCATGGAGTATGTGCGGCCTGGCTGTCTGTTTTCTTGATCATCACTTATCTTACCAGGGTAAGAAAAATCTTAAAGTGGCTTTAATTTGCATTTCCTTAATTATTAATGATATTAAACACCTCTTAAGATGTTTCTTATCCATCTTTACTTTTTTTGAGAAGTCTCTGTTCAGATCTTTAGCCCATCTTTTAATTGAGTTATTTGTTTTCTTGGTTCTTTGTTTTTAGAGTAATTTATATACACTGTATCTTAAACCACTGTCAGATATGTCACTGGTATTGGAGTGTCTCCCTGTATTTCTTCTTCAATTGCTTGTTGTTGGTATAAAGAAAGGCTGCTTTGTAGATTAATTTTGTACCCTGTCAATTAGCTGAATCTGCTAATCGCTTCTAGGAGTTTTCTGGTGGAATTTTTACAAAAAGGTATTAATTGACCGCCTCTTTGCCTCTTTCCTATTATTACTCCTTTAATTCCCCTTTCTTCTCTTAATACTCCAGCAGGAGTTTCAAGCACTATATCGAAAAGCAGTGGAGCGAGTGGGCATCCTTGCCGGGTCCCTGACTTTAAAGGGATTGCTTCTAATTTTTCTCCATTTAGAATGCCCACCCACATTAGAAAGTATTTTAATCAAACTGCTTTTCCATTGCCTTCTCTCTGATTAAATGAATGCTACTTCAAAATAAAGTTAAATTTAGCTTTCACTATTTAGTATTTTCATTCCACTTTCACTTAAATTATACAAAATATGAGTCAAACAAAATGTGCAAATAAAGCTGGACATTTTTATATATATTATTTAAATTTAAAACCATGAACAAAATAAAGTTTGCTCTTTATATGTTTGTGCAATTTACATTATACATAAGTGATCACACTCGAAAGTCTAATAGAGAAGTTAAATAGCAAAATGTTTTCCAGCATGTATCATTATCTTAAAATGATTTTAGCATTGATATTGTCTGTATATTCTTTGGTAGATTGCATTAAGCCTCAGGAACTACACTTTCAGGATTTAAAGGCAGATTTACAAATCTCTTAACCAAATTGGGGGGGTATACACTCTTGATCGATGCAGGATAACAAAACACTTGGTTTTCTCATCCAACTGCTTAACAGTCTGCCAAGGGAGAACAAGCAAACAAACAAACAAACAAACAAACATAACAAATTCAATGAAGTTACTCCAAATTTAACATAATTATCTATACTTTCAAGTTTAAATTAATTGAAGTCAGTTGCAAATGTGAGGATAATTACATCAATTATTAAGTTAATGAATAATTATGTCATCAAATGAACAAATTCAAATACTAAGAAATTCACTTCATAGGGGGCTGCTGAAGAGACAGCTAAGTAGTTAGGAGCACTGTTGCTCTTGTAAATGACTCAGTATACTTCCCAGCATCTACATAGACCCTCACAGCCAACTGTAATTACAGTTCCAAGACATCTACACAGGTGCCAGCCTCTTCTGGTCCCCAAGGACACCAAGCACAGAAGTGGCACACATATATACATGCATTAAAAATAAACATACACATAAAATAAAAATAAAATCTGACCTCTGAAAGCACTGAGAAGATACATAGCACACATGTAGGTATGGAGAAAACATACTCATATACATAAAGTAAAAATATATAAATCTCAAAAATTACTACCATCCTTGTAAACTATCAGATCTACTTCCTAGGCATTTGTGAATAACCTGTTCTTATAATTTTATTTGTTGTAGAGATTGAACATAAAAATAATATAGTATTGCCTTCCATTGGGAATATGCTTTACAAATATACATTCACCTGTGCTACAAATTACTCTTTAATCAAGTTGTGATGAGCTATAACTCAAATGTAAAAACATATAGATATTGGATTATATTTATGTCAAGTGCAATGCCTTTAAAATGTATTATTATTATTATTATTATTATTATTATTATTATTTTCTCATTTTTGAGATAGGGTATCCCTTTATTCCCTGCTAGCCTGGAACTAGCTATGTAGACCAGGATGGCCTTGAACTAAGAGAGATCCGTCTGTCTCTGCCCCCCAAGAGGTGGGATTAAAGGCTTGAGCTACCACACCTGGGTCACAAATTATTTTTTTTTTGGTCTTTTTGAAACAGGGTCTCCCTGTAGCTCCAGCTGTCCTGGAACTGACTCTGTAGACCAGGCTGGCCTTGAACTCACAAAGATCTGCCTGCCTCTGCCTCCCAAGTGCTAGGATTAAAGGTGTGCACCACCACGCCCAGCGGTTCACAAATTATTTTTAATCTACCAAATCATGCACATTTTTTGTATGATAGGTTGTTTTGAATTAAAGGCCTATATTTTACAACAAGCGACTATATTTAATACTGGTATATTGTATTTTTGAAAATTTCTAAGAAAATAAATTTGCATTTTAACATGAGTTAATACATATACTAATTAGCTTCATTTATACACATTCCATGATTACACATATTCCAGAATAAATACACTGGCATGGATCATTATCACTAATGTATAAATTCTTAAATTTCCCCTATAAAATTTCATACAGTGTAAGACTGACTACCATGAGTAATTTGTACTCAGATGTACAAATCTGTACTCAGATGACTCAAATCTGTCTGATTTAAGTGCAGAAGTTAAGTCTGCCATAAGCAGAAATGTTAAAGCATATATAAATTTCTTATGTGTATTTTGATGGATCAACTCTTAATTGTATGCAATAATTTTCATTTTTTCCAATTTTCACAACAATTTTATATCTCAGATATGTTAAATGCAGCACAATGTCACATTAGTTTTTCTTCTATGGTATGTCTTTATATTATAAATCATAAGTAAATTAATAACATTATCTGAGTTTGTAGACAGGAGTGTCTTGTGGTGATGTTGAAATTCTGATTTATTTATGTTTTTGGTTACATTCAGTTTAGTATAGGTCAATGATTAACATTTATTATGCTGGTTCTGGCTGAAGAGTCTCAATATACTACTATTGGAACACAGTCAAAATCAGTTATATATAAATATGTAGGTCCATTAATGTGAAATTGAGTAGAATTGTTTTGTACTATGAGTGCAAAGCTACAGAATGGCAGGCGCTTACCATTTATATTACTGTCATAAATTTAGCTAAATTGTAGACTACATAAAATAATGATCTTAGGTAGAAATGAAGAAAAAATATTCCATGACATATTATTTTATCACCTGATTTATGCATCTGTTCATTAATTAATTGATCAAGCTTTTATTGGCTAATCTGTGAATATTAGGCCCTGAGGAATTGTGAAAGTATGTATAATTAGAACTATTCTTAATCAGTTTCTTTTGAGTTCTTTTTCTTCTTATGAGTAATAATTACTGGTTTAGTGTAGATGCAAATAGAATCCACAAGTGATATAAGGAGTGACCTGAGAACTGTGTATGGAAAGCCTGAGTAAGTATTCCCTTAGGATATGTTAGTCAAGGAAAAGTGGAAAAAGAGAGAAAACATAAATCCAAGGCTGACTAGATGAACACAACGAAATGAACAGATCCCCAGCAAACAACAGAATAAAATAAAAGAAAATTTTAAAAAGAGGTCAAACAAACAATGAAATAAGCAATGTTTCAAACAGCCAGTCAATGTCAGAGGGCCAAATTTTACTCCCAGTGTACTTGAAGGGCTTTAGGAAGAGGTTCATTCACAACTAGGATTCCATAGTGCTTTTCTTTCTTCATATAATATACAATGGAAAGTTTATCTTTAGTATATATATTAAAATATTAACAAGATGATCAGTTAATTTTGTAGATTATTCTAAAAGAATTTTACAAGTTTATGCTGATGTGTATAGTTTTCCTACTGCTTAGTGTTCCCTTCTAGATATTCAATGTATATGTCCTAAGTTTACATGTATAAATCAGGTGCATAACAAGAACAATCCCCGTTTCTGATTTGTGAAGCCATTTTTGTACTAACACCATGTCATTGGTTTATTATGATCCAAGTTCTCAGTATGGACAGGAAGCACATTTTATGACTTCTATTCTGTTTTGTTGCTTATTCTTTTTTCATTGGTTGGATGACCCAAACTGTGCTTAGCATCCACAAATATTAAGTATGAAAAAACTTGTGATCTGCTGATGTGTAAAGCATTATATAGATATCAACTAAATGCCAATGATTAGTTGGGCTACTCAGTTCAACCATGTCCTTATTGATTTTCTGACTCCTAGATGTCAATGACTGAGAGAAAAGTTGTGAAATGCTCTGGTATAATAGTGAATTTGTCTCTCTCTCCTTGCAGGTCTATCACTTTATGTGTCAGATATTTGGAGGCTGTGTGATAAGTTATAGACATTCATAATTGTTCTGCCTTCTCTTTTATCCTCTAAGCATTGATCATTATCACTATTAAAGCTCCTCTTTATCCTTACTAACTTAGAGTTTATGTTGCTCTGAAATTAATACCAGCTACTTGAGCTAACATTTAATTAGTGATAATGAGGTTAACTTTTGGTTTCTCATCATTTAAATGTTTTTTTCTTTATATTTGAAGTGGATTGTTTTTAGACAAGTGTGACAGACAGATAACACATTTCTTTGGTAGTGCCTAAACAAAGACAGCCTGAATCGTGTCAGCCAGAATCACATGAGCCTGATGTGGTCTGAAAAATTTGATCCTCTGATGTCTCTTGAAACTGTTAGTTGAACAAAAGACCTGCTCTTTGCTTTACTGAGACTGGCCATCTATCACAATATGGGAAATGAATGAGAAACGTGTTTTATCAGGGAAAGGGTTTCCCTTTCTGATCCCCCATTTTCCCAGAACAGCATATACAACCACAGGCAAACATTATCAGGGTAGTAACAACTGTCATTTGAAATATAAACTGAAGTTAATTTGTTGCTGTCAACAATATCCATTGTTTTCCACACTGATATTTTCACAGCATAAACATGTATACATTATTCTGTGCCAGAGGCAAAGAATTGTCAGGAAATAAAATTATATTTTGGGGTTACAAAAGGAGCCCAAGTACTAATAATGAACTTGAAATCTAGGATGGGCTGGTTATAGCTCTTCTTTCAGGATTGTTTAGGATTGGATTACAGAATAGTGAGCATCTTTTTGCTGCTTCTAAGAAACACTCCTTACACCACAATAGATATCACCTTAGAGGAAAAATATGGAAAAAATATTCCAAGAAAACAGACTTCAGACGCAAGCAGACAAAGCTAATCTAATATCTAACAAAATTACATTAAATATCAAATGAATTACCACCACCATCACCACCACCACCACCACCACCACCACCACCACAACAACAACAACAACAAAACAGATTTTTAAATGAAGGTAACTTATAAAGAGAAGCCTGTAAATTTCCAACATAGAGACATACCTCAGAACTGGAGTTTGGCAAGTTGTACGTTTCTTAGGCCAAAGGATTCTTCAGTTATGTTACATTAGATTCTTAACTCACCATTAGGGAAAAAGTTTCCTTCTGGATTTATAATTTGAAATGGAGCTCTGCTGAATTAATGTAGTCACAGACATTTTTTCCTCTGGCTTTAAATTCACACTTAGAAGATTTAAAATATGTATGCCTTCTTCATAATTGTCAAAAAAGAGAGTAAGTTTAAAAATATAAGGAACATTTTAGACAATTCTAATTAAATGTATATATTTAATAAAAGTTGGATTAAAATTCAGTAAATAAAGGTAAATGTTAAAAGCATTTGTAATTTTCCTAAAAATGATTTCAATTTTTCCAGAGCAGAATCTTTAATGAGTCTGTAAGCATACTTTCAAGATATTACTTAGGGAATGGGTAAATTGGAATGTGATTCACTGTTATTAGTGTTATGGATATACTCAATGTGTTGCACAGATTGCCATAAATTTTCCATCAGCAGTTCATAAACCAAATGAAACCTTCACATCAGATATGGCTGAATACAGTCACTGGTCGATTTAATTAACTGGGAAATAGTAATGCATCAAAATTAAGAGAAATGAGTCATAGACTCTGCATCCTATTTCTCAGCAGTAATGTAGATACCATGGCTCTAAAAAGTGGTTCATAAAAACTTGGAATTATAGCTGATTTTTGCATGTGACTATCTCAAAAAAACTGAGAGACTGGAAAACAAGAACATGTATTTGAGGCTATCCAGTGTTACACAGAGAAATTCTGTCTCAAAATTGAACTTCACAAAATATTAATAAAAATATACACACTCCCCAAGAAATAAATATTGAAGCATCTTATAAAATAGCATACTAATGTCAGAACAAACATTTTCTTTAAAGAATGACATTTTATCAAATATTCTGTTACTCTGTCTTTAAATAATTAAAGGTCATATGAAATGCATTTTAATAATTTCAAAAAGTTATTTTTCACAAACCTTAAGGAATTCTGAAAATGGTTCATATACTTTTATATATCTAAATGTTATAAATGCACACAAGAATTCACATTCAGTACTTCATCAAAAAGACTTCTGGAAAATAAATTTACAAGCTCATGACCAAATTATGAAATTTCCACTCAAAATCTAAAATAATATCCAAAATGAAATGTGTCACATTTTATCCTTGCTTAAATGAGCATAGCCTTACATCAACATATATGTTAAGAGTAATCTGGAATTGCATTGAATCTGTGTATCAATTTGGGTAGAATGGACATTTTTACTATATTAATTTTTCCAATCCATGAGCATGGGAGGTCTTTCCATCTTCTGATGCCTTCTTCAATCTCCTTCTTCAGGAGTTTATAATTTTGTTGTAGAGATCTTTGGTGTCTTTGGTTAGGTTTATTCCTAGGTATTTTATTGTTTTTGAGGCTATTGCGATCGGGAAGGTCTCCTTGTATTCCTTCTTCAGTTGCTTGTTCTTGGTGTAAAGAAAGGCTACTGATTTTTCTTTTTTTTTTTTTTTTTTTTTTGTTTGATTTTATTTTTTGCTTTCTGGTCTTTTTCCCCGTGTCGTGCAAAGCCGCAGAGGTCAGAAGAGGGCATCGGATTCCCCTGGAACTGGAGTTCTCCTGGAATTGGAGTTACAGACAGTTCTCAGCCGCCATGTGGGTGCTGGGGATCGAACCCAGGTCCTCTGCAAAAGCAGTTGGTGCTCTTAACCCTCTAGGCCATCTCTCCAGCCCTGATTTTTCTAGGTTAATTTTGTAACCCACCACTTTACTGAAACTCTTAATCATTTGTAGGAGTTTTTGGTAGAGTTTTTAGCATCCCTTAGGTAAACTATCATATCGTCTGCAAAAAGTGATAGTTTGAATTCATCCTTGCCAATTAGTATTCCTTTGATTTCCTTTTTTGCCTTATTGCCCCAGCCAGTGTTTCAAGCACTATATTGAAGAGGAGTTGTGACAAGGGGCAGCCTTGCTGAGTTCCTACTTTTAAGGGGAATCCTTCTAACTTTTCTCCATTTAGGAGGATGCTGGCTGTTGGTTTCTTGTATATCGCTTTGATTATGTTGAGGAATGATCCTTCCATTTCAATTCTCTCTAGTACTTTAATCATGAACAAAAAAACCCAAATAGCCAAAACAACCCTGAATGGAAACAGCAGTAGATGGAGAATTTCTATACCAGACATCAAGCTATACTACAGGGCTATAGTCATAAAAACAGCCTGGTACTGGCAGAAAATCAGAACCGTAGATCAATGGAACAAAACTGAAGATCCAAACTTGAGCACATACAACCTTAGCCACCTAATATTTTGCAAGGGGGCCAAAAAGACTCAGTGGAGGAAAGACAGCATCTTCAGCAAATGGTGCTGGCAAAACTGGATCACCACTTGTAGAAGAATAAAATTAAACCCCTACTTCTTGTAAAAAAATCAACTCCAAATGGTTCAAAGACATCAATTTGAAACCCAAAACTCTGAAGGTGTTAGATGAAAAAGTTGGCAACAACTTACAAGACATAGGTGTAGGAAAAGACTTTCTAAATCAGGACATCAGGTCAACAATTGACAACTGGGATCTTATTAAACTCAAAAGTTTCTGTATTGCAAAAGAAACAATCAGGGAAGTGGAGAGAAAACCCACAGAGTGGGAGGAAGCCTTTACTGCTGATTCATCTGACAGAGCATTAACTTCCAGAATATATAAACTACTCAAAAAACAAAGGAGTAAGAAAACAAATGACTCACTCAAAAGATGGAGTAAAGAGCTGAGCAGAGACTTCAAAAGTGAGGAAATAGAGATTGCTAAGAAACGTCTTAAAAAGTGTTCAACATAAATAATAATTAAGGAAATGCAAATTAAAATCACTTTAAGATATCATCTCACCCCAATAAGGCTGGCTAGGATCTAGAAAACAAATGATACCAAATGCTGGAGAGAGTGTGGGGAAAGGAGAACACTCATCCCCTGCTGGTGGGAATGCAAACTTGTACAACCACTATGGAAAGCAGTTTGGAGAACCCTTAAAAGACTCAAAATGAGCTGACTATCTGACCCAGCCATACCACTTCTGGGTATATATCCATCAGACTCTTCCTAGAGCAGAGATACATGTACAGCCATGTTTATTGCAGCTCTCTTCACAATAGTGAAGAGCTTAAACTAACCCAAGCACCCCTCAACCGATGAGTGGATACAGAAAATATCGTACATCTGCACAATAGAGTACTATGCATCGGTAAAGAAAGATGACATCATGAAATTTGTGGGTAAATGGATAGAACTAGAAGATTTCATGCTAAGTGAACTAACGCAGTTCTAGAAAAACAAAAGACAAATGGTATCCCTGATCTGTGGATGCTAGTACCAAGTACCTAGGCATAAGACAAAATGAGCAATGCTATTTTTATATTCCTTACTATCTAAAGACAACTGTGCTCTTGTACTGGGAATCCCTACACAGGTTCTAGAGCTGACCTAACACTTATATTCATACCTTGGATTTTTAGAATATGATGGAGGGTATGTGTGCATCTTTTAGAGTAATATGAGATTAACATGGAAAGATGTGAATCAACAAATATGACATGGAAATAGCATACAGTTTGTTTCCAAAGGATACAATGTTGATATAGGTGCAATGTAACAGGCTGGTGCAACTTATCCTTTCTGGGTGCTTGACGTCCATACCAATTTGGCTGAGGGACCTGAGGGATAACTTTGTTACTTGCCCTCAGATGTCAACCAAGTCTTAGGGGATTATGCATGACGGCATCTCTTGAAATGTCCTGCAAATGTGGGTCACCATTCTTCCTGTTCAGGGAGGTCTTGGGAAAGCCACTAAGGGGACTTCAGCCAGTATCCAGTCTGTAAAGAGGAAAGTCTGCTCATGCGAAAAGGAAGCCTGGTCTAGTAAGACCTGATTTTGTCCTCAAATGGATGGAACTGGTGGATGAGGAGCTGAAAGGAGCAAAGGGCCCCCACCCTCCGTCACCCCAAAAAACCCCGAGAGACCCCTGAGGACTAGATCCTCAACTGACCTCAAGAAAACAAAACCTTGGTTAATCTGGGCAAACTGTGTGGCCTTAAGCATCCAGAAGGAAAGTACAACCAGAAATAAATAATCAGTAAAACCAGAGAAGCTGTATGCAGACATAAAACTTGAGATCTTAGTAAAAAGACAAAAAGAAAAAAAGAGAGCACTGTTGTTTATCCTGTCTTCAATTTTTACAGTCAGGTGCATCTGCACCGTAGCTGTCACTGCTTTTGGCACTCCTCCAGGACACGAGATACAGCTTTTTAACCTTCCAATGTGGCCTGAGGACTGCTGAGATACCCAGCTTGTGAACAAAGCAGATAATGGGAATTCAGCCTCATCAGAATATGGAGTCCCATTGTTAGACTACCTCAGCTGTATCATGGAAGCCAGTAGAGTAGGATCAAGACAGGATATGTGCTTATTGGACTTCAATTTGGGGACGATGGGAGGGAAAGACCCCAATGTAGATCACAAGTACAGGATTGATGGTTATTTGGGCTTGCCAAGGAGGAGCCTTCCAGCACTTCCTTAAGGAAAATATGAAATCTTTTAGAAAATAAATTCCTCCAATTCAAGTGATATGTGTATGTATATATACGATTGTATTTATATTATATATATATATAAACTATGTATATATATATAAAATATATATACTGAAGCAATACAAGTAGGACAGAACAATAACAATAAAAGTACTGGAAAAAAAAAACTCTGGAACGACTCAGAAAAAGATTCATGACCTGTTCAGATTGCAGGGACTCAGGTAATGTGGGGGGCATGGAAAGGGATATGACTCTAGATTCAACCTTGAAAGGATGTAAGACTTATGGCAAAAAGTTTAATAACAATAAAATAAAATAAAATAAACTCCAAAAAAGAGTAAGTTGACAAATAAACTGTTCATAATATATTTTAAATAAATTATGAAAGATGACTCACAATTTTGTTTACTACAATTGTGGCAAGAAAAAATCTACCTAGACAAAATTAGATGAATCATTTCTAATAAAAATTGTTCCCTGTTAAGTCTAATTGAAATAGTGAAACAATATGTGCCAGATTTGTGAACGTGGAGCACAAAATCTGAAAAGGTAGCAGGATATCTAATTCTTCAGTTAGTAAGTAATTACTAATTATGAGGTATGGATCCTTTTTTGATGTGTACTGTCCTATAACGGCTACATCATAATACTAGCATCAAATGGCACAAACCAGAAAAATGTAACTTGGTGCAGAGCTCCAGAAGTCGCAGGTCCAAATTCCAGGTGCTGCCATGACCAAGTCTCAAGTGAAAACTTCAAGACTGAATTCTACCTTATCTCTCTGTCCCAGTGTCTTGCCTGAAATTCAGTGACATCTTCACTGGCAGCACTTCAAAGTCTGCCTAGATAGTCAAGTATCATATTCCCTGGATACACTTTCACTTAGTGTTTTTTACTTAGTACAAGATCCTGCTGGATTAGAGTTGACCTCAATGACCTCGTCTAAAATTTATTACATCTGCTAAGACCATTCACACATAATGTCACATTCAGTTATAGGGATAGACATCAACATATCATGACACTGGGGTTATGTCCTTGTGGCAGACTGTGTTATGGGAAAGTATTTGAGAAGGAGGCTCTTCCTATAACACAAAAGAAAGAACCCATCATTTCAAGTCCATCTGAGCATGTTTGGCTTTATTTAACTTCATGAATAAGGGAGAAAATGCCTTAATACTTATTTTAAGAAAATATACAGCAAAATGTAAAATTAAAGCTAATGTTAATTGTGATTTAAAAACTGGCAGAAAACAGAATGAAAGAGAAAGCAATAAAATACTGTTTAGAAAAATTTCTCAAACTCCGATTCATGTGCCACTAAAGAACAAAGAGACAAAGTGAGACAATGCCTTTTTATTGTTTTCTTGTTGAGACAGGGTCTCCCTATAGACCCAGCTGGCCTGGAACTCGCTTGTAGACCCGGTTGGCCTTGAACTCACAGAGATCTGCCTGCTTTCTGCTTGAGTCTGGATTAACGGTGACTTTCTAGTATAATATATATATATATATTTGAGTGTTTCCCCTGCATGTGTGTAAAGGAAACCTGTGTGTACAATGCTGATGGAGCCAAGAAGAGGGTGTTGGATCCCCCATGAACACAAGTTACAGAAAATGGTGAGATTTCATGTAGTGTGAACTAAACCCATGTAGTCTGCAAAAGTATAACATGAACCAGTGATCCATTTCTCCAAACCCAAATGAACACTATGAAAAATATGAATATGAAAATCTATAAGACTTCTTAATTCAGATCTTTTAACATCTATGTAATATGTTTCACTCAGCAAAGAACAAAATTAAATACTTGTGAGGCAACACCTTCATACACATAAAATGAAAATAATACATAAAATATAAAGCATGTAAAGAACACAAGGTAAAATAACATCTATTATATTGTAGGACACCTAGTGACATGTATATAGAAAGAAAATCATAGTAGAGAAACATATCACTAACGTAAATTTAGAAATGCTGCAACATGATAAAAACAGCTTGGTTTCTTTATTTTTTAATTTTATTTTTATGGTATTTTCTTTAAAAAATCTTTTATTGAAGTTTTGTGCATTTCATACATTGCTTCTCAGTTCAGTCCAGACTCATTTCCCCTCCATTCCCCCCTTTCCTTCCCCAGATCATGCAGTCCACCATACATGTCCTGTTTCCCCTTCTGAGTCTTTTCAATATTTTTCAAAGCAGAAGATTATTATTATTATTATTGTTATTATTATTGTTATTATTGTTATTATTATTATTTGTGGGGAAGAACTCTATTGCTTCAGTCAGTTCCCTGTCTCAGATTTTTTGTTGTTGTTCCCTCCAATCCGTAGTTTCACCATATGCATTTATGTATGTCACACATGTACTAAAATCTTGTCCTCTGAAAATAAGTTCTATGTTATTTCCAAATCATATTTTGGGATCCACATTTTCCCTTTTAATTTTATATTGCTCTAAAATATCCAAACATACCCTCCACTCTTGTACAAAAATTATAAAGTCTGAAAATAAGTAATAGGTTAATTCTAGAGTCTGTTAACAGATTCGCATTGTAAGAGCACAGTTGCTTTGAGATAAAGAGAAATATAACATTAATGTTACTCAGTTGGCCTTACTTGATGCTAGCATCAACAAATGAGGGCTACCATCCATCGTTTGTTTTTCTGGGACTGTGTTACTTCACTTAGCATAATATCTTCTAGTTCCAACCATTTACTCGCAAAGTGCATGATGCCATCTTCCTTTACCGCTGCATAGAACTCCATAGTATAGATGTACCATATTTTTTCTATCCACTTCTTGGTTGAGGGGCACTTGGTTTGGTTATAACTGTTTGCTATTGAGAAAAGAGATGAAATAAGCATGGCTATGCATGTATTTCTGTGGTAGGATTAGTCTTGTGAGTATATACCCAGGAGTAGTATGATTGGGTCAGGTGGTAAGCTCATTTTCAGTCTGTTTTTCATAGTGGTTGTAAAAGTTTACATTCCCACCAGCAGTGGATGAGTTCCTCTTTCTCCACCTCTCCAGCATTTGGTATCATTTGTTTTCTTGATCCTAGCCAGTCTTATTGGAGTGAGATGATATCTTAAAGTGGTTTTTAATTTACATTTCTTTAATTATTAATGATGTTGAGCACATTTTAAGATGTTTCTTGACCATCTTTATTTCCTCACTTGTGAAGTCTCTGTGAAGCTCTTTACTCCATCTCTTGAGTGGGTCATTTGCTTTCTTCTTTGCTTTTTGAGTGGTTTATACATTCTGGAAGTCAATGCTCTGTCAGTTGTATCATTGGTGAAGGTTTCTTCCCACTCTGTGGGTTTTCTATTCACTTCACTGATTGTTTCTTTTGCTGTGCAGAAGCTTTTGAATTTAATGAGGCCCCATTTATAAATTGTCAACCTTATTTCCTGCACAGCTGCTGTCTGATTTAGGAAGTCTTTTCCTAGGCTATGTCTTGTAAGTTGCTGCCAACATTTTCTTCTATCTCCTTCAGAGTTTTGGGTTTCACATTGAGGTCTTTGATCAATTTGGAGTTGATTTTTGAACAGGGTGAGAGGTAGGGATTTTATTTTCTACAAGTGGTGATCCAGTTTTGCCAACACCATTTGCTGAAGATCCTGCCTTCCTCCATTGTGTCTTCTTGGCTGCTTTGTCAAATATGAGGTGGCTGAAATTGTATGAGCTCAAGTTTTAATCTTCAATTTTGTTCCATTGGTCTACAGGTCTGTTCTGTGCCAGTACCAGACTCTTTTTATGACTATAGCCCTGTCACATAGCATGAAGTATAGTGATCCCTCTGTATTTCTCTTTTCGCTCAGGGCTGCTTTGGCTATTTGGGGTCTTTTGTTTTTCCATATGAATTTAAGGATTTTTTTCCATGTCTGTAAAGAAACTCCTGGGGATTTTATTTGGGATTGCATTGAATCTGTATATTAATCTGGCTAGAATGGACATTTATTCTATATTAATTTTTCCAATCCATGAACATGGGAGGACTTTCCATCTTCTGATGTCTTCTTCAATACCCTTCCTCAGGAGTTTAAAATTTTTGTTGTAGAGATCATTGGTATCTTTGGTTAGGTTTATTCCCAGGTATTCTATTGTTTTTGAGGCTATTATGAGTGGAAAGATCTCCTTATATTCATTTTTCAGTTGCTTGTTGTTGATGTAAAGAAAGGCTGATGATTTTTCTAGGTTAATTTTGTTTCCCCACCACTTTACTGAAAGTCTTTATCCTTTCTAGGAGTTTTCTGGTAGAGTTCTTAGCATCCCTTTGATAAACTATCATATTGTCTGCAAAAAGGGATAGCTTGACTTCCTCTTTTCAAGTTAGTACTCCTTTAATTTCCTTTTCTTGCCTTATTGCCCTAGCAAGCATTTCAAGCACTATATTGAAGAGGAGTGTTGATAGGATACAGCCTTGCCTGGTTCCTTCCTTTAAGGGGAATGCTTCTAACTTTTCTTCATTTAGAATGATATTGGCCATGGGTTTGTTGTATATGGCTTTGATTATGTTGAGGAATGTTCCCTCCAGTCCAATTCCCTCTAGAACGTTAAACATGAAGGGATTCTGGGTTGTGTCAAAGGCTTTTACTGCATCAATTGAGATGATCATGTTGTTTTTGTCTTTTGGTTCATTTATGTGTTTTATATTTATTGATTTACATATGTTGAACCATCCCTGCAATCTCTGGTATGAATCCAACTTGGTCATGATGGATGATTTTTTTTATGTGGGTCTCTATGCAGTTTGCATGTATTTTGTTGAGTATTTTTGCATCTATGTTCATTAATGAGATGGGCTGATAGTTTTGTTTTTTGGTTGTGTCTTTGCCTGGTTTAAGTATTAGGGTAATGCTGGCTTCATAGAAGGAATTTGGCATCAGGTGTGGTGGCACTTGCCTTTAATCCTAGCACTCGGGAGGTAGAGACAGGTGGATCTTTGTGAGTTCAAGGCCAGGCTGGTCTCCAGAATGAGTTCCAGGACAGCTGGAGATACAGGGAGACCCTGTCTCAAAAAGACAAAAAAAGAAGAAGGAATTTGGGAGATTTCCCTCTACTTGTATCCTTCTGAACAGTTTGAGTAGTAATGGTGGTAACTCCTCTTTAAATGTTTTATAGAACTCTGCTGTGAAACCATCTGGGCCTCTGCTTTTGGGGGTTGGGAAGTTTTTATTATATTTTCAATTTCC
This sequence comes from Rhizomys pruinosus, assembly GCA_009823505.1. Taxonomy (NCBI): domain Eukaryota; kingdom Metazoa; phylum Chordata; class Mammalia; order Rodentia; family Spalacidae; genus Rhizomys; species Rhizomys pruinosus. The sequence continues at coordinate 2,579,990 of VZQC01011251.1, forward strand.
TCAAATAATGTGGGTGTCTTTAAGCTGTCAGTTTCATCTTGGTTAAGCTTTGGTGAATTCCAGGATTTTAGATATTCTTCTATTTCTCTTAGGTTTTTAAATTTAGTAGAGTATAAGTTTTTGAAGTATTACTGTGTATGATTGTCTAGATCTTTTTGTTGTCCATTGTGATCTTTCCCTTTTGATCAAATTTTATGATTTGGAGTTGCTCTTTTTTTTTTTTTTTTTTTGGTTTGTTAGTACGTTTGGTGTGGTTTTAGAACTCCACAGGAGGTGAAGAGATAACTTAGTAGTGAAGAGCATTAGCTACTCCTATAGAGAACTCAGATTCAGTTCCCAGTACCCACATCCTGGCTAACAACTGTCTGTAACTCCAGTTCTAGGACAGCTAATGCCTTCTTCTGGCATTTGCAGGCATAGCATGCCATGGGTGTATTTATGTACGTGTAGGTGAGACACTCATACACATAAAGTAAAATAAATATTAAAAATTGAATTCAAAACCCTATTGCAAAACTATCACACTATTGTCTGTTTTAGGGATACACCAGATTCCACACACAGTTTGCAAGGAAATATCAAACAGTGATAACAATATACAGTTGGTAATCTGTTCTAGAAAGTTTCAATATTATATAATATCACTTTGACCAAAATAGAGGCATGGATTTAAAACTGTTTATTTGTTATTTTTTGCATTTGGGTATGTATCTATAGTGGGTCTTTGCATGTGTGTGTGTGTGTGTGTGTGTGTGTGTGTGTGTGTGTGTGTGTGTGTGTGTGTGTGTGTGTGTGTGTGTGTGTGCCACAGTAAAAGTCAGAGAATAATTATTTCATGTTGGTTCTCTACTTCCACTATGGGTTCCAAAGACTGAATGATATTATTGAGCTTATGAGAAAGTAACTTTATGCACTGAGCCATTTATCTGGACCCATTTTCATCCATTTTAATTTGAGTCCAAAGACATTTAACAATTGTCCAGGGAAGGAGAGGATATTAAATTTTGGAATTTATCTCAAATTTCATGTCCATATTACCAGTGAAAATGATAACATTTAGAAATTTTATTTTAATTGCATGCCAAATATTAAAATATCCTAATTATCATTTTCAAACTAATATGATATTAGCATAACTAATTAGAGGAGCATGTCAAAGGAGAAAAATGCCGAGTTCAAAAATAAATGAGAACAATTTTGATAATTTTATTAGATGAAAATATTTGAGTAAACAATTCATAAAAATGGAAATAAATTGTTAATGGAATCCTAGTTTATTAAAAATACATAATTAGAGGCATGCTAGTCTTTGAGACAACATTGCTCAGGAAAAGTAGTGTGTTATTAGCTGTGTCCAGAAACAACACGACAATATCGGCTGTTTTACCTAGGAAACTCAAGAGCACTTTGAAAATGTTATGAACACATAATCCATGGAGGAACATAATTCATGCTAACAAGCAAAGGAATTAAGATGTGGAAGCCTTTCCTTAATGCTAATACATATTAAAATTAATATTTACAAGGAACAAGGCCAAATGTAAAATACTATCATTACAGTCTAAAATGAAGGCATAAGGACAATTTAGAAACTGACTTAGAATGAATACTCTCCTATGATATAACTTCCCTTAGTTGTTGTTCAAGTCTGTGCTGTTAAGTATCTCCCACTGAATTCCCCACGCAAACTGTTGATGGAATGTTTTCACTACAGCATTAGAGTTTATGTTATCCTCCCCAAAGAGATGCTTGGGTTCCTTCTAAGAATGGGCATACTCAACCTTTTTTAACCAAAATTGCCAATTATAAAGTTATATTGCCAGTAGAATCATATTAGTAAATGGTTCTTTATTACTAATGTAAATTAACTAATAAAAATGTCTATGACTTACTCCTAAAATGAAATATTTAATATTTAATCATGATAACAGTGCAGCTTTGTGGAATATACACATACATACTTGGAGGGCATACACACATATAAGTTGTTTGTTAGTTTATAGAAACAGGAAATATTACTCTTTAAATATTTTGGATTTGAAAATGGAAGAAAAGGGGCTGGAGAGATGGCCTAGTGGTTAAGCGCATTGACTGCTCTTGCAGAGGACCCGGGTTCGATTCCCAGCACCCACGTAGTGGCTGAGAACAGACTTTAACTCCAGTTCCAGGGGAATCCGACACCCTCTTCTCATCTCCGCGGCATTGCATGACATGGGTGCACAAACCTACATGCAGACAGTACATTCATACACATAAAAATAAATAAAAATTAAAAAAAATTTAAAGAAAATGGAAGAAAAGAACCTTGAATTTATGATACAACTATTTCTGATACAACTTTTTCTACATTGTAATTTTATTTTATTTTATTATTCATTTATTTATTTATTTATTTATTTATTTATTTATTTATTTATACTAATGTACTGTCTGCATGTAGGTTTGTGCACCCATGTCGTGCAATGCAGCGGAGGTCAGAAGAAGGCGTCAGATTCCTCTGGAACTGGAGTTCTCCTGGAATTAGAGTTACAGACTGTTCTCAGCCACCATGTGGGTGCTGGGGATTAAACCCGGGTCTTCTGCAAGAGCGGTAGACGCTCTTAACCACTGGGCCATCCCTCCAGCCCCACATTGTAATTTTAAACACATACACACAAACAGAATCTTTTGGAATGAATGAAAATAATGGTTGATATATAGAGATAGCAGAAAGTAAAAATATTGATTTTTACATATGCATTCATTTGAGGTACAATATTTTCAAGCCAAGACTAAAATATATGTTGACCGAATTTAAATGCACCATCTGGGAACTCCTACTGAAAATCCAGGCTTAAATCAATGTTTAATTTTACTGTGGAACTATAAGCTAATGGACAACCTAGCTTCAGTTATATGGGAAAATCTCTTATAATAGATTCTAGTTGCAACTCATTTTCTTCAAAAATTATGTTTCGTTCTTATGCAGACATATCTTATCCTTCAGAGATAATCACCTGCTGCTAGTTTTTTTATTAATTTGGTCCATTTTTACATGCTACATTCTGTCTTATAATAACTTGTTCATTTATTTATCCCTCAGATCAGACTGTAATCTTATTAAAATAAATCCTTAGGGATATGGTTTAACAGTTAACAGTGTTTTTTAAAGATTTATTTTTATTTGTGTGTATATGTTTCTATGTGAGTGTTTGTGTGTGTGTGCGTATTTGTTGATAAGAGTGCCTGTTTGTACTCAGAGGCCAAGCATTGAATCTCTAATGTCTGACTATCTTATGTTACAAAGTCACACCTTAAATGATGAACAATAATAAATCAAAAATTCTTTAAGATTTGCAAATAAAATATGAAAACTAGTTCAAATGACAGAACAACAGATAAAGAGAAAATTCCATTTGCTGGCTTGAGGAGTCACAATGTAGTTACTGGTCAAAGAGAAAGGAGTCCTCATTCAATCTAAATTGAAATTTCCTGACAGAAGGGAGAGCTGGCTGTACTGTCATGGAGGAATCCCCCATGTGCTTTAGTCTATCATCAAAAAATCCAATTGATTATGACAGATGGGCATGAAGTCTACCCCAGTTCTGACTGATGTGAGAAGGAAAGGCTGGATAAATGCTTAGAGACAGATTATGCCTTGATTATTTTGTGAAGCCAGTCATCTTTGTACTGGTTACTTGCTGGAATATGCTTCAGGAAATTGATTTTACCCATTAATTGGCATATGTTTTCTTTCCCCTTTTTCTTAAATGTCAATAAATTCTACCCTGAGGTAGCAATTTATAGACACATCTAATCAACTTTATGGTCTACACATCTAAATTGTAAAGACATTCTAAGGTTCAACTCCACCTAATGAATATTTACATTGAAATCCTCTGAAATATGGGACTATGAAAGAACAGATATGTCCTAACTGGGACTATAACCTAACAACATTAAAATATCATTTTCTATTAATATAACAACACACTTTAATAATCATTTCCATGAAATTCACATTTAAAAATAAGGGAAACTGCAAATTCAAGGTCCTTTTGATTTATAAAACAGCTGTGTGGGCTGGAGAGATGGCCTAGTGGTTAAGAGCGCCGACCGCTCTTACAGAGGACCCAGGTTCGATCCCCAGCACCCACATGGCGGCCGAGAACCGTCTGAAACACCAATTCCAGGAGAACTCCAGTTCCAGGGGACTCCAAGACCCTCTTCTGACCTCCGCGGCATTGCACGACACGGGTGCACACACTTGCATGCAGACAGTACATTCATACACATACAGAAATAAATAAAAATTAATAAAAAAATAAAAAAGAATAAAATAAAACAGCTGTGTAATTTAAGATAGTTTTATTTATGAAGAGTTAATACTGGAGGATGTGCAGGTTTTTCCAATATAGAGAGTATGCCAGTTTTTTCCAGAGAAGCAATTTAAGAAAGAGACCCACATATGTGGAAAACTCATACTTACATATTTCAGTTTTGATCATCATTACATTTTGGAAAATGTTTTTATTTTATAGTATTTCTATTTTTAAAAAATATTCTCTTTAGGGATTATTAATGTAGATAAATATTGCAAATATTTAAATCAGCCCTCCCTCTTGTGAAATATCCTCATTTTGCCAGTTCAGAGATAACTGCTTTTAGATCACTTCTTTGCCCTCCTTGCTCTGATAAGTTCAGCAATTGGTCTGAACCCTGCTGATTAGATGTCTTTAGCTTCAGTTTTAACAGATTCTGTCATGTTGGGGTTAATAATGGGGGCTAGGTAATATTTGTTACATTTGAAATTTGGTGGATGATTGTAGGGAGAAGGAAGGAGATCTATGATCCTATAGATGCTTCAAAGTTTCTTTATTGCCTCTGGCTCAAAAGTGAAAGTTCAAGCTCAGTTCCCAAAAGGCAAGACCCTCCAGTCAAAATCTTTTGTTTGTCTCACCAGCTTAGAGGTTGTACTTTTGTGTTTTTTTCTTGGTTCGTTTGTTTGTTTTCTATTATTTTTTTTTTCATTTTTTAACAATATGCAATAATTTATGAGTACAAGCATCCTTCATGTAAAACTAATTTGCAAGCAGTTGTGCCCAAACCCACACAGCTCAAGAGTCCCACCATCCAGCTGGGGGGGCTTGTATGTTCAATCAAGTTGATCAAATAAGTGTCCAGACTATATTGGTGTAGTTTCACCATTCACCTCAATCGCAGCCCTTACATTCTACCATGTCCCCTCTTCCACAGATTGTTCCATAGGCTTAGAAAAGGAGCACAGGTGGATGAGAAGCAAAACAGTCTACTTTCTCTGGAGCTGTAGTTTTGGACTCTGGTCAATTCTGGCTGTTTCCTTTCATGGGGGCTGACAGTTTTTCCAGGAATAACCTTTTAATCCTACTAATGAAGCATGAGAAATTAGATATATAGATATTTGAACAGTACTAATTGTTATGGTAGGTTACATTGGTAGACACAGAAGTTTGGATGGTATGTTAATCCATGAATTATCTTTTTTTCTCTAAAATATGACAGGGGCTTACTGTGGCTTATAACATCCCCTAGCCACTAGAGGATGTAAGCTTGTGGCATCAGCCATGGGTTATTCCTCCAAGGAGAGAGCTAATAGCCTATTAGATTTGGGATATACAGGCATATGGCTGCCACTGCTGCACAGTATTTCCAGGCAGGTGAGGTGTAGCTGGTGCTGATGGAGGAGTTTTGTTTGACTCAAGGAGACCTATATTTGCTTTATTGGTTTAGTGGCCTTTGGTAACACTCTCTGATATTCCAGAGACCAACTGTACACTTGTAAGTGTGGTCTCAATACATCTTTCCCATGTTTACATCAGGTCTTCGACAGTAGGGCCTTATCACCTCTCTTCTTGCAGGTATCCCAGTTTATGGGCAGGAAGCCTTTCCCTTTGGTGGGGGGGTCTTGGATCCCCTGGCCAACATCTCCTTGGTAGAATAATCCATTGCTGATATCAGAGCTCTCCTGTATTAATATATTTTGCTTAAGTGCATAGCTTAAGGAGACTTTAGTATTATATTTGGTTCTGAATAGAGAATAATCCCTTTCACAGTTCCTATGTCTATTAGTCAATTAAAGAAGGCAGTTTTATCATTTTATTAAGATGATTACCTCGCTATAGACAGTTGGCTCAATTTTTAACAGTTAGAGAATGACTTCATTACATCATCATACTTTTTTCTCCTTGTTCTATGGAGGGGAGGTAAAGAAAGTCTCTTGTATTAAAACTTTGCAGCACCCTAGAAGGTAAGTTTCATTAGGACTCATTATAAATAGTTGTTACAATAGGTTCCACAGGGGGGTTTGATGTCTGTAGCAGTCTGAGGCTTTTCTTCCTTTCAATGTTCAGATGGGCCAACCTTTCTGCGGCACTTTCCTGGTACAACCTACAACAGTGGAAAAGCTGTATCTTTCTTCTCCAGCCGTTCCAGTTAAGGTGACATTTGACCTGTGGGAACAATACAAGTACTTTTCCTGTATTATATTTAAGATGTGAGTTGCAAAGTTTTTGACAAAAAAAGTTTTCATATTTATCTGTATCCCCTTTTTTTTTAGTTTTTTGTTTTTTTGACCCATGAGTCTCAAAAGGCAGTTGTATTACACATACCTATAGGCTTAAATCCAAGGCGCAGATTTCATCAAATTCACCCATCGGCTGTTTTGGGTGACTGTTCTGGTTTTGGAAGCAAACTTAATTTTTTAAAGTTAAATCATCCTACAAGATAAAAGAGAATGCTACAAGATGATACTGACGAACAGAAAAATTAATAGAAGAAACATTCGATATGATGGCAATCACAACGTCTTATTTTATTACTACAGACTTTTTTCTCTTTTAGAAAAGTATATTATTTTTTTATAATATTTTTTATTATTAAATTTTTAATTATAATTATCTGTATGAATGTACTGTCTGCATGCAAGTCTGTGCACCCGTGTCGTGCAATGCCGCGGAGTTCAGAAGAGGGTCTCAGATTCCCCTGGAACTGGAGTTCTCCTGGAATTGGAGCTTCAGACGGTTCTCAGCCGCCATGTGGGTGCTGGGGATCGAACCCGGGTCCTCTGTAAGAGCGGTCGGCGCTCTTAACCGCTAGGCCATCCCTCCAGCCCTATTATACAGATTTTAAGCAAAACAAATGTGGACAACAATTTATATTTCCAATTAACTCAGGTGCATTACCAATTTTATCAGAACCTTTAAACCAATGTTGTTTAATATACACATATTTATTTTTACTAAGTCCTAAAACACCATGGCTGTAGACAGAGTCTGGGCAAAATTGGATATTTGTTGAACTGATGTCAATTAAATATACATTAATCGAATATACACCCATATTCCTCTCCCGCCCCTCCCACCCCTCCTGATTCACCATTTCAGTCAGTTTTCTGATGCAGTCTTTCTGTTGTTGTTCTTTTAATATGCATCTCTCTCCACAAGTAATATTTATAACTGGGTTATTGGCACTAGCATCCACATATGAGGGATACCAGCTGCAAAGCGAAGGGCAGCTCTGCCTGGACAGCCACCCCCTACAAAAGGGTTCAGAGTTAAGACCCTTTTCCAGCAGCCCAGGAGACAATATACCCTAAAATCTACCTGCCTGTAGAGACTTCCAGGTTCCTGTGCCTCAGGAGCCGGCCCGCACAAAGCCACAGAGGCACCAAACCCGACCCACCAGTCACCAGCTACAAAGGTGAAGGGCAGCTCTGCCCAGATAGCCACCCCCTACAAAAGGGTTCAGAGTTAAGACCCTTTTCCAGCAGCCCAGGAGACAATATACCCTAAAATTTACTTGCCTGGAGCGACTTCTAGAGGTTGTACTTTTGAATTCTCTGACTAATCTACTAAATTTCCCCAATTCCTTCTAATTAGTTTCTCTTTAATCATCTGTGGTTTCTATATTTCTCAATGGATTCTGGATAGTGTACATTGTGACAGTAGAACAGAAGTGGCTGTTGTCACTGGCATGTAGAAATGTACCTGAAGAGTACACAGTGGTTGTGATTCAGTCTTAGAATTCATCTATGCTATGTGCGCAACCATATATTATGTCTCACATGTGATACAACTGCTCTATTAGACATCTCTGAATGTTTAAGCTAAGGATACATTGCTATCATGATTTCTCAGTTTATAATATATACTTTGTTTATTTACTTTTGCAAGAGACCATAACTTTGTTTTGATGGCTACCCTTATAAGTTTTTGTTTTGTTTTGTTTTTGTTGTTGTTGTTGTCTACATATTTTATATTTGGTATTTATGTCTTTAAAATACTTTTTCAGTTTATTTTTTTTCCTTTAAAAAAGCAACCAAAAAAGAATACTCTATACAAACATTAGAAATAGGCATCATTCCAAAATAGTTACAAGAAAATTATAGTTTAGACTTTATAAACTTTCTATTCATATGTGCCCCCAAGGGAGAAATGCTACAGTATGTTAAACACACAATTGCTACACGGTAGTCTGAAATCTTAGAGTTTGGACTTTTTAGGCAAATCAACATCAGTCACCTAGACTTGCTTAGCTCAACAAAAGAAATCAAACATTTCAAAAGAAACCTGGGAGTCTCCATCCCAGAAAACAAATATGAATCAGCTGCATCGTTGACCACTCCCCATGTCATCCCTGCCCCCACACCCCAGAGCCTCCAACTTCACAAAACACAAACCCAGTGGGTCCGGTGGGCCAAAATCTGGCTGGAGGTCACCATGTGGCCACAGATAAGACACACCAAATGTCATCTCCTACTCATCACAAGATTCAGCTCTGGAGGAAAAGTTCCTAGAAGAGATCAATGGGCCAAGTCCTCCAAAGCAGCTCAGAGTCTGTAAGCCTTTCCTTGACAGCAAACCCCACACTGGCTGCTTTTCTATAATCCAACTGTCACATCTGAATAGGGAGCTCACCATCCCCACAATTCCACTGGACTCTTCAAACTTTAGTTCATGGTTCACAGAGGCTTGGGACACTTACTTGAGAAGCATCTCCCTCTTCCCTTTGATGAATCCCAGCCTGTGTCCTTCCTTTCCACCCATTAATCTTCCCTTTCCAATGACCCGGCTATAAATACCTTTGCCACACCCAGCAGTCCCATCCCTAGTCCTTCTCAGGATGCAGAAAGTCAGGGGGACCTTTCTATACAAAACAAGCCCAGTTGCAATTACAGACCTCTCAGCCACAAGCCCTCCTCCTGGGCTTGGGAATGTCAGCAGAGAGCAGCTAAGTACTTCCCAAACCCTAAAGGCAGAAGGAAGGAGGTTTCCCTGTTCATTTTTTATGCAGTGTGTTCTCTCTTTTTTCAACAACAGTGCTCTCTCTTTTTGCTTTTTGTCTCTTTACTAAGATCTCAAGTTCTATGTCTGCAGTACAGTTTCTCTAGTCTTACTGATTATTTATATCTGGTTGCACTTTCCTTTTGGATGCTTAAGGTCTCACAGTTAGGCCAGATTAACCAAGGTTTTTGTTTTCTCAAGGTCAGTTGAAGATCTGGTCCTCAGGGGTCTCTTGGTTTTTTTTTTGGGGGGGTAGGGTGGGAGTGCCTTGCTCCTTTCAGATTATCATTTACCAGTTCCATCCACTCAAGGACAAAATCAGGTCTTACTAGATCAGGCTTCCTTTTCTGAAGCATGAGCAGACTTTCTTCTTTATAGACTGGATACTGGCTGATGTCCCATTAGTGACTCTCTAGACCTCTCTGAAGAGGAAGACCGGTGACCCATATTTGCAGGACGTTTCAAGAGATGCCCCCATGCATAATCCCCTAAGACATAGTTGACCTCTGAGGACAAGGCTGCTTTACATTTTTAGAGATTCAAATCTTGGGCTGGCGAGATGGCCTAGTGGTTAAGAGCATTGACTGCTTTTGCAGAGGACCCGGGTTCGATCCCCAGCACCCAGATGGCAGCTGAGAACCCTCGGTAATTCCAATTCCAGGAGAACTCCAGTTCCAGGGGAATCCGAGGCCCTCTTCTGACCTCCACAGCATTGCACAACACTGGTGCACAGACCTACATGCAGTCAATACATTCAAATAAATAAATAAATAAATAAATAAATAAATAAATAATTAATTTTAAAAAAGAGATTCAAATCTTTTGAAGGAATTTATTAGCGGCAAGTCCTTTCCTCCGCTTTTCTCATGTCAGTGGAGTCAGACCTTAGGATCTACAAGGGATCTGACCCCTAGGCATCCACGCAATGATTTCTTACAGAGCAACCTTATAAGTTTGTGTGTGTGTGTGTGTGTGTGTGTGCTTTTATTGATGTTTTGTGTATTTCAAACATCATTTTTCAATTCAGTTTAGGCATATTCCCTTTTCCCTCCCCCCCCACCCCAGATCATGCATTCCATCATAACTGTCCTGCATCTTTATCTTGGTCTTTTTTTATGCTTAGAAATTCACATTTTCCTCCATTAATTTTATATTACTCTAAAATATGGATACATACTCTCTACCCAGATATAGTCATTACAGAGTCTGAAAATAAGTGGTGGGTAGAATCTAGAGCCCCTGGAGAGATTTACATTACAACAACATAGTTGCTTTCAAATAAACAGAAATATAACAATAATGTTGTTCAGCTTGTCGTTCATCTGGCAGGATTTAGTGTTAGCATCAACAAATGAGGGAAACCATTCACTATTTGTTTTTCTGGGACTGTGTCACTTCACTTACCATGATGGCTTCGAGCTCCATTCATTTACTTGCAAAGTTCATAATGTCATCTTTACTGCTGGATAGTACTCCATTGTGTATATGTACCATATTTTTGTCATCCCAAATGCCCCTCAGCTCATCCGTTGAGGGCCACTTGGGTTGATTCCAGCTCTTCGCTATTGTGAAGAGAGCTGCAATAAACATGGATATGCATGAATTTCTGTGGTAGGATTTATGAGTCTTGTGGATTTATACCCAGGAGTGGTACGACTGGGTCAGGTGGTAGGTTCATTTTGAGTCTTTTAAGGGTTCTCCACACTGCTTTCCATAGTGGTTGTACAAGTTTACATTCCCACCAACAGTGGATGAGTGTTCCCCTTTCCCCACAGCCTCTCCAGCATCTGTTGTCTTTTGTTTTCTTGATCTTAGACAGTCCTTATTGGAGTGAGATGATATCTGAGAGTGGTTTTCATTTGCATTTCCTTAATTATTAATGATGTTAAACACTTTTTAAGATGTTTCTCAGCCATCTTTAATTCCTCAGTGGTTAAGTCTCTGTTCAGCTCTTTACCCCATATTTTGAGTATGTCATTTGTCTAAGAAGAGAACCTTATAAGTTTTTAAAATCCAAAATACCACCCCTTTAAGATAACTCAATCAGTTTTCAAAATCTATTATTTTTATTATTGTAACTTTTTTTGAGACAAGATCACATTGTAGAACCCTGGCTGGCCTCAAATATAGGGTGTTGCCCAAACTGGATTTCAAAATTTTCCTGCCTAGTAGCCTGAACAGATATTACATCATGCCTGACATATTTGAATTTATTTTTAACCGATTCCTTAAAATATATGATTGAATATATACTGATGTGCCCATTAACTAGTGAATAAGAAAGGAAGATGTGATGCATATATGTAATGTAAGATAACTCAAACCATGGATACTATATTTCCCATTATAACTAGTTGGAAATAAGATTAATATCTATTTACGATCCTACTGATACTGTAGCATGCCAACTAAGAGTTAAAACTCTCCAAATTTATTATCATATTTCTGGAAAACAGAAAACCTCTCAGGCTAAAATCCATTTGTCCCAGAAGCTGCATTCATATGTTGCCTTGTGAGTCTCTACCATGTTTACAGCCAGCAGTCATATCACTCTGGCTTCTATTTCAAACATCCTTCTGTGACTGTGGACATTGGGACTAGGCAGATAGAATAAGATCCACTATCAAAAACCTTAAGGTAATCATAAAAATAAACTCTAATTTATCATTTCATTGTAAAAATGAAATGGTCACATTTGAAGTATTGCTGTTGACATAGCTGGGGTCCAACACTTCATTTTCAGGAATCTACATGCATTTTAAGTCATGGCATGTGTTCTAAGTCTCTAAGAAATAAAAACTTGGGGGCTGGAGTGATAGCCTAGTGGTTAAGAGCACCGACTGCTCTTGCAGAGGACCCAGGTTTGATCCCCAGCACCCACATGGCGGCTAATAACCATCCGTAACTCCAATTCCAGGAGAACTCCAGTCCCAGGGGAATACAAGACCCGCTTTTGACCTCTGCAGCATTGCACGACACGGGTGCACAAACCTACATGCAGACAGTACACTCATACACATACGAAAATAAATAAAAATTAAAAAAGGAAATAAAAACTTTAACCAAATGTGGGAAACTCGACTGCATAATTTGTGGTAGTGGGGGACTGTGTTCACGCTCTCCCCTGTAAAAAAAAAAAAAAAGAGTCATTTAATCTCCAAATGCATGTTATTATGAAAATAATACCAATTTTATCATTGGTGGAGAATCCAATGAAAAATTGATGCCTGGAGCTAAAGCAATGACTCAGCAATTAAGAGTACTAGCTACTCTTGCAAAGGTCTCTGGGTTCGGTTCCCAGCCCCCACATGGATGCTAACAACCATCTTTATCTCCAGTTCCAGGGGAATCTTACATCCTTTTCTGACTTCTGTGTTCAAAGCATGATATGTGTGCACTTACATACACGCATACAATAAATTCATGCACAAATACTGGAAAAATATATGAATACTTTTTGAAAATATGTCCCTGCCTAGAATCATTATACAACGTATAACCTGAACTTTTATAATTACTGTTAACAAAATAGGTAAAAAATAAGCCCAAATATTTAACTTCATATTGGTATTAATAGAATGATTGCCTCCATAATAAAACATGGATCTTAATTCAGGTACTGAATTGGCACCCAAAATTTCAGAGAAAATGTGTTCAAACTCTCATGTTATATTCTGATACAAAGTATGATGTAGTCCATTTAATATGTATAAATCTTTTCAGACTCATAATATGGTATCTGGGTAAGTCATAAATACCATGGGAGATCATACTACTGTTATTTTGCTAAGAATACATAGTAGTTTTTTGTAAATTTCTTATTGTGTATTTCCAAATGGCCACAGCAAAGAGAGTAAGATTCTGGAGAAGGTGGGTCTTTGGGCAGGACCCCTATATTATACATAGTGTTGAACTGCCTTAAAATATTTATCTTTTTTAAAATACAGGGTCTCCCTATAGCCCCAGCTGGCCTGGAACTCACTCTGTAAACCAAACTGTCCTTGAACTCACAGAGATTCGCCTGCCTCTTCCTCCTGAGCACTAGGATTAAAGGCAGATGCCACCAGGCCAGGCTTATAGACAGTTTTTAGCTTCCATGTGGGTGCTGGGAATCAAACTTAGGTCCTCTACAAGAGCAGTCTCTTAACTGCTGAGCCATCTCTCCAGGCCCTCAATATTTATCTTTGTATACACAGATTAGTGCAGCTATAAGTGGCAGTGAACAGTGGTTAATGCAGAAACGTAAAGCTGGCCAAAGTGGAGAAAATAAGTGATCAGCCTTAAATATGACATCTGTGTTTATAGCCATTTACTTTTAGACTGTACCTGTCTTTGCTAATGAAGTGTGCATTTTTTTTTAAATTTTATTTTGTATGTGTATGAATGTACTGTCTGCATGTAGGTTTGTGCACCCGTGTCGTGCAATGCTGCGGAGGTCAGAAGAGGGTCTCAGATTCCCCTGGAACTGGAGTTCTCCTGGAATTGAAGTTTCAGACGGTTCTCAGCCGCCATGTGGGTGCTGGGAATCGAACCCGGGTCCTCTGTAAGAGCAGTCGGTGCTCTTAACCGCTAGGCCATCGCTCCAGCCCTGAAGTGTGCATTTTTGTAAACACCAACCAGTTATTATTGTTTTGTAAACAAATAGGCTCCTTTGAGACATTGAACTGGATAATGAATACCTTTTAACTTTATGATTATTATAGAATAATATATTTTAGAATACTTTTATATGTTCATTTTTATGGTTTGAATAATCTGTATTCTTTTCTTTCTCTCTTACTTTTTTTATAATTTTAATCTACAGAGTAAATTATCATATATACATTGGAACCAGTTAATGCCCTTAGACAATGTATAATTGTTTCACAAAGCAGGAAAGACAATGTGGGGACACAGATGCCCAAAAGCACAGTCACGAAGGCTTCAGAAGTTCTAGAAACCACTACTAGTCAGTGCTGGAGACCACTCTCTTACTTTTTTAAAGGTTATTGAGTTGGTCTCATTTCAGTCTGTTCCTAGGTTTATCTATTTCTATTTCCTAACAAGTTATCCAGTGAGATTAACTCACTCCTTTGCTCTAATAGCTAGAAATTACTTCCTCTTTTGTAGATATGATTATGTTGTCATCTGCAATAGTGGATTAGGGGGTCATAAAATGCTTTGGTTTCTACTTATTTTTGAATACTTTTTTTCTTCATCAATTTTAAAAGACAGTTTTGATGGATATAGCACTCTTTATTGGCAATTATTGTCTTTCAATTATTCAAATATATTACCTCAGACTCTGCTGGCACTTATTGTTTCTAAGAAAAAAATCTGCTGCTATACGGTTTTTTTGCTGTTGTAAACACCTTGGCACATCCCTTGCACATTTCAATTTTCTTTCTATGTTCTTTGCTATTTTAATTTTAACTATAATATAATTTAGGTAGGTTTTTATATTGCCAGATCTATTTGGTTTCTTAAATGACTTGCACTTATATTCCCATATCATTGCCTAAATTTAGAAAAATGTCTGCTATAATTTCATTGTTTAGGCTTGTGTAACTTTAATCTATTTTTAATTGTTCCCTTAGAATTAAGTGTTTGTTGCTTTGAGTTTTGTGTCTTGGAAGACTTAAAGCTGTGGTGATTACTGCTTTCTCTTTACTTTTCCCTATTCCTATTAGAATGTAATAATTCCCTAGCTTTGTCTTCATTGTTCGATTTATTTCTCTGATTCATTTAATGTATCAGTGATCCTTTCCATTGAGATTTATTATTTGATTTACTGAGCTTTCAATTCCAAGATTTCCATTTTCAGCAGAATCTATGTCTTTGTTGTGTTGTTTCTTCAAATATGTAGTTGAATTATTTACATCTTCTGTTATTGGTATTTTACCTGAGGATATTGTCCATTTTAGATCTATACTTTAATTTACATATTTACTATGTCAATATGTTTAAATTTGATTATTGAAGTTTTATAAACTTTCATGTAGTTATGTTGTCTTCCTTTTCATAAATGCCATGTTACTATGTTGTGATAAGATAGAACTCTGTACTATTTTTGTTTATTTGCTTTGTTTCTCTTTTCATTTTATAGGAATTTTCTTAGTGAGTATCCTTCTATTGAATTCTGACTCTCTGGTACTATATAGCAGTTAGAAATTAGATCATAGAAACTGCATGAAAAATCAAACAAGACATTTAAATAATTTTAAAAAATGAATACAACCATGTTGCTCCCAATATAGACATAAAAGAAAGTAGCTAATACAGAGGAAATATGGAAAAAACATCAAGAGATGAAGTGCAGAACAGATGCATCAGTGGGTTAAGAGCACTCTTACAGAAGACCCAGGTCCAATACCCAGTACCGACATGCAGCTAACATCAGTTAAGAACACCAATTCCAGGAAATCCAACACCTACTATAGGGCATTGCATGACATGGGTGCATTTACACACATGTAGGCAAAACACTCATACACATAAAAAATAAACAGAATTTTAAAAACTTAAGAGATGAAGAGGGGGTTTCAATATGATCCAAATATATTGTATAAAATATGCAAACCTCAATTTAAAACCCCAAACAAAAAACAAATAACAATTAAAAAAATGAAGTGTTAAAAAAATAATAGGAAAGGGAAGAGAGATAAATGTGAACTCAATTAAGAAAGGGAAGAAAAGCATTTGGGAAGAATTATGAGAAACAAACATGGGGGCTAAAGAGATAGATCAGTGATTACAGTTACTTTGCAGATCTTCCAAAGAACCTGAGTTCAGTTCCCCATATCCATGGCTCACAAACACCTGTAACTTCAACTTCAGGGGATTAGAGGCCCGATTTGGCACCTACACACATATGGACATATTTACACACACACATACACACACACAAGGTCACACACATGTGCACATCCAAATAAATAATAAAAACAAATCTTAAGAAAAGCAATAATAAGAGACATATAAAATAAAATAAAAAGATGAATGCCAAATAGTAGATTGGTGAATATCTCCTCCAAGGAGAACATGAGGAAGCAGATATTCAGCTTGTTGTTGAAATTTACCAGGTGTCTAAGTATGTGAGGAAGGGAGTGAGGTGTTTTTCTTACCTATGTCTGTATAGGTCAAACTCGAAGATGGTATGTGGAGTTTGAGCTGTTTCCTAGTTTTTCTGTAGGTGGACAATCTCAGACAACAACAATTGTACTTCGTGTGATCACCCTACATGGATCTTGCAACATGGCCAGTAGAATTTGAACACACCCAAGCTTCATAGCCCTTGCTCAGAAGTGCTCTCAGTGCATTCATGACATTGGGTTGTGCCCAAACCTCAGATGGTTTTCTGCTAAGTATCCCTTGGGCTCTTGAGGGTATAGAAAGCAGTCAAACAAAAGCACATTGTGTTTTAGTACTTCTTTTCACTTAGCTGTGATAGTTAATGGTAAAGTGACTCTAGATTCCTGTATTTCACCACTGAGCAAGCACCAAAGCACACTGATACACTTCTATTGTTTGCTCTTACTTTTTCCCTGTAGGTGTCTCATGTTATAATACCCTGTTAATACAGAGGACCAGATTCCATGTATTTGAAGCTCACTGAATTAGTTATTTTCTGTTCTGTTTAGAGAGGAAGCTTTTCCACATGCCCACCATGTTGCACGGCACCTAATCTTTTAATCTTTTACAAATATAAACTCTAATGCCTGGATTTAGCCTAGTTCTGTCTGCTTTTAGTTACTGTTATTGTTATGTTTTCCTGCATTTCCTTTCTACCCCACTTTTCCCTGGAAAAACGCACCTTTTTGTTTTTGTTTTTCTTTTTTTATGTTTTATTGATGTTTTTTGTATTTTAGACATCATTTTTGGTTCAGTTTAGGCATATTCGCTTTTCCCTTCCCCACACCCAACTCCAGATCATGCATTCTGCCATAGCTCTCCTGTATCTTTCTCTCAGTCTTTTTTTATGTTTAGGAATTCACATGTTCCTCCATTAATATTATATTACTCTAAGATATGGACACATACTCTCCTCCCATATACAGTAATTACAGAGTCCGAAAATAAGTGGTAGATGGATTCTAGAGTACATTGAGAGAGTTACATTATAACAACATAGTTGCTTTCAGATAAACAAAAATATAACAATAATGTTATTCAGCTTGCCTTTCAGCCGGGGATTTGGTGTTAGCATCCACAAATGAGGGAAACCATTCATCCTTTGTTTTTCTGGGATGGTGTTACTTCACTTAGCGTGATGATTTCGAGCTCCATCCATTTACCTGCAAAGTTCATGATGTCATCTTTCTTTGTTCCACTTCTTAGAAGTGCATGAATCTGCTGGATAGCTCTAACTGGGTCTTTACTTCCATAAATGACCTCTTTCTGAGCAGGAAATAAAAGCTTAAGAACCACATTTTCATATTAGTTCAAGATTACATTCATATCAAAATCTGATGAAATATATCCAGAATAACACATTTCAGGTCTATCTCCAATGCCAACAGATGCTGCAAAATATTTCAACTGTAGTTGCAAATGAAATTCATCATAGAAGAGAAATAATAAGGAAATACCAAGTAGATTGATCCCTGCTACTCAAGACTGTTTCAACAAAGTCACATTCAAAGTTTATTTAATGTCTCATTACAGCACACTAAAGAAAAAAATCATATTTATTGTTAAATGCAAAATGGAATGGTTGACAAAATCTAAAATATTCATGAAAAATTCTGAGCAAAGTATCAGCAGAGGCAAATTTCCTAATCCTAACAAAAGCAATCTACAAAAACCTAGCCAGTAAAATCACTTATTGGGGAAAAGCTAGAAACTGGATGGACCAAAGCAGACAACACATTCTTACTTCTTAGTACTCCCTTTCAGCATCTTACTGGAAATAATAACTAATGCAACAGAACAAGAATAGGGAAAAGTAGTTACTATTTATAAGGAATTAACAAAACCATCCTTTTCCTAGTTAACATCGTTGGGAATGTAAGATGTTATGAGAGAACAAATGTTTCTGAGACTAAACTTCATTATAACAGATGTATAGGAGAAAAAATAGAAGTATAGGAGAAAAAAACCTAATATACAAAATAAACCTCCTCCATATATATTGAAGTTACACATGTGAACTTGTGGCAATGTAGACATCAGGCCCAGGACCCATGCCAACTGGGAGGAGGTCTCAAAGTAGAGCAAGAGAAAGGGGTGGGGGACTGTCCTTGGACTGAGAACTACAAAAGACTGAATACTGTTGAGTGAGGAAGAGTGTGCCTTACCTAGGATACTAAATATGCTAACTATACTCCAGTGGATCTATTTGCACAGAAAGATGTCTGGGTTTGGGAGCTTGACCAGACAAGGGCTTGGCTTGGATGTTGTAATATATGGGTTCTGATGGAGGTTTGGGGCATGGGGGTATTAGGTTTCATTGGGAACTATTATATGAGTTGTACAAATGCTCAAAAAATTATATATAAAATGAAAAATTAACTTTTAAATTGAAATCATATCATTTACATTAGCATCTTCCAAAATCAAATGGCTAAGCATAACATTTTTAGAAGATATTTCTGTTAATGGATTCCTTTACATCATTGAAACCAAACAGAAAGGACAGAAAATATTAAAACAGGCCAATGTTCTTACTGGAGAACTCAACAAGGGAAGCATTTAAGTGTTAAGGAAGCCTAAGGAAGTATGCTCCCTATCCCATATTATCAGAGACATTTCATATCAAATAGGACACCACTATCCCCCAAGAGGAGTTTCTAAACCAGAAAACAGTACAAACGTCTAGTTCTGTGGTGCAACAGGTCTGGTGCTTCACATCACCTTTCAAAGCAAAGGGCATGGATTCTTTGCAGTCTGTAGTATATTTCAAAAGTAATCAAATCTAGAGCTGGGGAGATGACTCAGTGGGTAAAAGTGCTTGCTGGCAGAAACACCTGAGTTTGTTTCCCAGCACCCACATAAAAAGCCAGAAGCATCTGTGTACACCTGTAACCTTGGTTGAGATAGGAGGGTGAAGGCAGGAGGATCCCTGGGATTGGCTTCAGGTTCAGTGAGGGACGACACTGTCTGTGAGGAAAGATTGTAAGAAACAGGGAAACAGGTGTATGGAAATAAGGAAACAAGAGGTTCCTGCTACCTTGCTTATGGGAACCTACAACAATGGTGTCGGCATGCATAAGATCCATGCAGACTCAAGCAGATGGAACCTCAGCATAGAACTGTGGAATATGGCAGCAGGCCCCCGTCTTAGTAGAATAACTATTGGGCAGCTTACTACTACTGGCTGATGAGCAACTGATCATCTTTAAGGGAAAAGCTCTAGAAAGGCTGACTAAACCCCGTGGAAGAACTTGCGCACCAAGAGATATCAGGGGACACTAATTTAATTCAATAGGCCTTAGCATAAATGACAAAATCCATCCATGAAATCCATTGGGTGGGGCTATGAAATGTGCCCATGTGGAAGGCAGTATAAATATGATTAAGATGCTGTGTGTGAAATACACAAAATTCAATGCAAAATATTTCAGAAAAGAATAAAATGAAGAGTGTTAGAGGTTACCTGCTGTCCTCCTCTCCTCTCCATTTGCGTGTATCCACATGCAACGGTGCATACAACACACACAACAAAATAACAAGTAATAAATAAATAAAACTTATTTTTTAATTGTCTAAATAAACTCTTCCCACATACTCCAAATTTCACCTTCACGGTACTTTACCAAATTACTTGAAAACTTTTGTCTACTCAAGAACTTTCACAGAAATTAATACAGCCACTTTATTCAAAATTACAAAACTTGAAAGCAGTCAGGATATCTTTCATTGACTGGGTGGATAGCTGAGTAAAATGGAGTTGACCCAGACAGTGAAATATTTGTCTTTAAAAGACAGACACTATCCATCTGAAACTCCAATTCCAGGAGAACTCCAGTTCCAGGGGAATCCGAGACCCTCTTCTGACCTCCGCGGCATTGCACGACACGGGTGCACAAACCTGCATGCAGACAGTACATTCATACACATACAGAAATAAATAAAAAAAAAAGACAGACACTATCTATCCATTAAAATACATGAAGGGAGCTTGAATAAATAACAGTAAGCAAGATAATCCAATCTTAAAATAGCACATCCCATGCAATTGCATGATATTCTGAAAAAAGCAAAGCTGGTCCTGACGGAGGAGTCTTGCTTGACTCAAGGAGACCTATATTTGCTTTATTGGTTTAGTGGTCTTTGGTAACACTCTCTGGCATCCCAGAGACCATCTGTATACTTGCAAGTGCGGTCTCCATACATCTTTCCCATGTTTATATCAGGTCTTCAACAGCAGGGCCTTATCGGCCTCTCTTCCTTGCAATTATACCAGTTTCGGCAGCAGCAAAATGAGCCTTTACATTGTGGGGGCTTGGATCCCTGGCCAACATTCCGTGGTAGACATAGACTCCATGGTCTGATGTCAGAGCTCTCTGTATTGAATATATATTTTGTTTAAGGCATAGCTTAAGGAGCCTTCTAGCTATTATATTCTGGTTCTTAACAGAGAATACCCTTTTCAGCAGGTTGTTTATGTCCATTAGTCAATAAAGAAGGAAGTTTTTACATTATTTTTAAACAAGAGAAGACCTATCATAAACAGACTGGCTTCCAATCTACGAGTATGGAGCGGAAGCGTGGCAGCCCAGAAAGCAAACAGCCAGAACGCCCTAGAGACCATAAGACACAGCTCCAGAGAAAGTAGAGTCGGTTTTGCTTCTCTCATCCACCTGTGCCCCTTTTCTAAGCTATGGGAACAACTGCAAGAAGAGGGGGCATGCATGAATGTAAGGGCTTTGGATTGGGGTTAATGGTGAACACTACAACATAGTACGCCATGGGACTACTCAGTTGATCAACTTTGAGTGAACATTACACCCACCCCTTGCTGGATGGTGGGGACCCATATGAGTCTGGTGTGGTTTGGGCACAACTGCTTTGCAAATTGGTTTTGCATGAGGATGCTTGTACTCCACATTTCATTGTTGTTAAAAAAGGATGAGTGCGTGGGACACGAACAAAATGGCAGAGGGAGATGCAGAAAACTTGCGGCAGAGTAGCAAATGATCTGGGATGGGTAGGGGTGGGGTGGGGGCGAAGGGAAGGGGAATAATGCCCTGAACTGAATCTGAATAATGATGTATGAAAGTACGAAAGCATCACATAAAAAAAAATAAAGATACAAAATAAGATATTTATAAATAGAATAAATAAAAAGAAAAAAGCAAAGCTAAGAAGATGGCAAAATAATCCGAGTTTGGGAAGGCTACAGCTACTATGAAGATTGCAAAGGACATTTAAGGCACTGATTATTCTGAATGATATTGTATGGGTGTATGCAAGTCATTACACATATTTATAACACACATATGACAAACAACCAAAAATGAAACCTAATGGTGTCTCTGGAACTCGAATTGATAATTACTTGTCTGTGAGAACTAATGCACTTACTACAATATATCTTCCAGCCACACCATTTTCAGAGGGAGATTGTCAACATGGTGTAAGTATGTCAGGATCTGTAGTATCATAAAATATTTTCAGCCTGTAAACTTAGACATATCTAAAATATATTCAAATATATATATTTATATATTATTATATCTTTTTTTTTTTTTTTTTTTTTTTTTTTTTTTTTTTTTTAAGATTATTTTATTTTTATGCTATTTTTAAAAATATTATCCAGCTAATTAAAAATAAGAGCCTTGTTATTTGTGGCAATGCAACAGAATGAGAGAACTCTACTGAAATAAGACATACACGAAATAACCAAATACCTCATGATGACATTCATCTGCATAAACTGAAGAGCTCACATAGAAAAAGAAAGTAAAATAAAGATCAGTAGGGACTAGAAAGTGGAGAATATGAAGCAGCAGTTTTAGTGAATGATACAAAGAAGTGTTGTATTGGTGTCTAGCAGTACATAACAACTATGTTCTGCAATAAATTATACATTTTAAAGTAACTGAAGAAGAGCTCAATACAGTTTCCTAAAACAGAGAAATTCTGAGATAGAAATGCTAATGAACTTGGTATATCATAGCACATGCTATGTGTCAAAAAACAATATTGTACTGATACAGAAGTCCAAATATATGTCCGTTTTTAAAGTCAACAGAAAGTCTTAAAAATCACACAAAATTGGTGCCTGAAAGATAATTTACATGTTTCTATACCCATGTAACAAGCAGTTTAAAGAGTTCCAGTAGTTTCGCAAATGGATGTGTTTAGAAAGAGCAGTTGACAAGTACAGGACTATCTAGTTTAGAAACAAGTTTTCTTGTGGAAGGCAATATTTAAATGGAAAAGATAGTTTAGTACAGTGGGAACTACAGGCACAAATAAAAATGTGTTAAGGAAATGTCAAAAGCTGAGATAAATCTTTGAACATTTGCAGAGTTAACTTGTCTTATTTTTTATGTTACTGTACTTTTAGAGATTGCACTGCTGAAATTAGCATGGCTTTCATATGGATACATTTTTAAATTCAGTCCAAATTCCTTTCCTTTTTTACCTCAAGAAATCCTGTCTCATGCACTTAGCACAGTGCAGACTCGTGGAGAACAAGTTAGTGATGTTTTAGGTGGTAAAAAGAGTGACTATTCTAATCTGAATTTAGTAGCATTAAAATCATGTGACTCAGTCTCCTTGTGGTCAGCCGCTCCCTTCACTGTTACAGTGTTCCACCCCCCTCTTCCACAATTGTCCCTGAGCCTTGGTAGGGAAAGTTTTGATGTAGGTAAGCAATCTGTGGTCACTCATTCTCTGCACATTGATCTGCTTTGATTTTCTGCATTAATCACCATCTGTTGCATGGGGAAGCTTATCTGGTAAGAGTTGAGAGAGGAAAGGTGGTTGGGAATTTGCTTATATGAACTTAGAATGGTGGCAGCATGCACAAAATACATGCAAGCTCAAACCAGACATAAACCTAACAGAAAAGTGGGGAAATGGATAAGAAGCCCCAAGCTTAGCTTAAGAACTATTGGCAGAGAATGACTACTAGTAGAAGAGTTGACGTTCTTTAATGGAGTGACATTAAGTAGGTTGAGCTGTGGCTGCATGAGTTTGCAATCCTCCCACGTAGAGTAAGTGCCACCCTTTCCTCACAGCCTCCTCAGCATTTGGTATCCTTTGTGTTTTGGATCTTAGGCATTCTAATGGGGACAAAATGAAATCTCAGAGTAATTTAAATAGCAGTTTTGTAATGGCTAAAAATATTGAACAATTAAAAAATATTTTCTAGCCATTTGTGTTCTTTGCCTCCAATTTTATTGGTTTGTTTATTGTCTAGTTTTTTCCCCTTTAACTCTTTGTATAATCTACATACTAACTCTTTGTCAGATATAGAGCTGATAAAGAATTATTTCCCATTCTGTAGGCTGTTTCTTTACTTGAAGGAGAGTTTCTTATGCTATACAGAAAAAAATATCTTCTGATTTATTTAAGCCCATTTTACAAGCTGAAGCCTATACTTGGCAATGTACTGAGGCCCAAAATCCTGTGGCTAGACAGGTCACAGGCCATTGGGGGGAACCTATTAGTATCATTCTGCTAAATTGATATAGCATTAAATCAATTATAATGCCCAGAGAAGCTTCATCTTAGAGAACACGGCAATTAACACAGAGAGCCACATGGGGTCAAAGTGCAGGGAATAAGGGTTTTCAGAGGATTAGCCCTAAATGGAACACCTATATCACACCTTCTGCTTCTAATGCTCATGATTAATTCTGGAAAAGGGGGGTAGAAAAAAACTCTAAGAGTCAGAGGTAATGGATAGATTTATACTGTTGTGTAAATAGCACAAGGTACCTGCACATAGAATCTATAGCACTTGTGAAAACATACACAGGACTTATGCAAACACACACCAGACCAAAAATCAGAATACAGGAGGAGGCGCAAGAAGTACTTGTCCATCTTGAGCAGTTATTGGCAATTGATAGGTGCTGGGAGAGTGAGACAGTTTTTCTTAGTAATGAGTTGCCTAGAAAGTTGGCTAGATCCTGTTGATAGACCCACAACCTAGAACATTTTAAAAGCACATAAAATATTAAATAGGCCTGGAAAATACTAATGATATTAGAGGAATAATAGAAGTCATGATGAAGTCAGAGACTAAGGTGGATAAAAAGACACCATAGATTGTCTGGATATAATCAAAAGGCTTTGGGTGAAGTATCACATCAATAAAAAGTACTTTTTTAAAGTTGTTTAACAGAGGCTAGAAAGATAAGGCTCAGAACAGAAGAAGGCATGCTGCTTTTGCAGAGGACTGGCTTCAGTTTCCAGAATCCATATCTGGTGGTTGACAACCACCTGCAATTCTAGCTGCAAGGAAATGCCACCATCTTCTGACTTCTGTGGATACTTACTTTCATAGATCCATACACACATAAACTGAGGACACAAGAGATGATTCTGGGGCTGGAGAGATGGTAAAGTGGCTAAAGTCACTGACTGCTCTTGCAGAGGACCTGGGTTTAATTCCTAGCACCCACATGGGGGTTAATAATCATTCATAACTCCAGTTCCTGGGGAATATGACACTGTCTTCTGCCCTCTGTAGGCATTGCACAACACAAGTGCCCTTATATATAATAGGTGCACAAGACAAATATCCTTACACTGATACACATAAAATAAAATATATATGTTTTTAAAAGAAGTGATTCTGCAGGGTATTATAAGATCTTGGCTGCTGTGCTTTGCTTCCAACTGCTGTAACAAAACACTTAGACCAATACCATTTTGGAGAGGAAAAGGTTTATTTAGCTTAAATCTCTCCCAGGTCACAGTCCTCGATGTAGAGAGCTGAAGGTAGGAACTTAGGGCAAGAGCCTGGAGGCCAAAGCTGAAGTTCAGGCCATGAAGGAATGCTGCTTGCTCCCCTGGCCGATGTTCTGGCTGTTTTCTTATACAATACAGAATAATCTGCCTAGGGGTCACACTGCCCACAGTGTGCTGGGCCCACCCCCATCACTCAGTGGTCAAGAACACGCCCCCACAGACATGGTCACAGGAATAAAAGAAGTTCCCCAATTGAGGCTTCCTCAACTCAGGTGTGTCAAGTTGACACTAAAACTATCCAGCACATTGGACATTTCTATTTCATATATGAAGGGATGAAAAGGTTCAGAGTTTTGAGAGAACTGGATTATAGTCAAAGAAGCAAAATCAACAGAAAAACAAAGAAGGGAAACTGAGCCACTGATATAATATTTTGAAGTATTTTTAGTGAACTTATAACAATAGCAATCAGAAAGAGAAGCAATGTGCTATGGACAACAATGCGATGGAGGAAATTGAAAATTGGTAAGACATCTTAAAATGCAACCATTTCCAGCAAGTTCTGTCAATTCAGAATGAGAGGATAATTTCACATGAGAAATTAGACTTTTACTCGTCTTTTGAAATTTCAAGAAATAAAAGACCTCCCTTGATTTAATGTAAATGTTGTAAACAATATCAGATGAAAAAGAAAACAAATACATTATGTGAGAATGTCATCATCTGACTCAGAAGTCACTTCCTTCCCTCAAGGGCCTCCTGCTTTCACAGTATCCCAGAATGCTTTCCATGTCAACAATATCAACAAAATTGAGTTACTGAATCTAACTCCAAAAGTTTAAGTTATAAAACAGGAGCTGATGAAAAATATAAATAATGAAAAAGAATATATATTATTCAGTAAATTTTCTTGTAGCAATGAAAGACAGTGAATCATGAAAGATTTTAGATATATTTTGCCTTTCAAATATTAAAATATATCTGTATGTGTTCAGAGTTTTATATGCAGTGTGCAGCAAGGATTTATGCCAAGATACATATTTATTGCTTTCTTTACATGATCTGTTCATTTATCATGAAAATATTATTTATTTCAGTGGCCTAATATATGGTAAAACCATATACCTTCATTTAAACAATCCTAGATCAAAACCTAGTTATTAACTATATATAAATAGATATTAAAAGATAAACATTTATATGAAGCCATAACTGTTGTCTAAGTTAAGATATTTCTTTTCTATTAGAGCAAATAATTGCTTCTCTTGTTCTATGTAGTATGCTGGTGAAAATATCCTTAAGCCCATGAATACTAGTTATATTCCCAAAGCAATGTGAAATAGGTATGTTCAGAGGTCCACAAAAGGTTCTATAATAGGAAGATTAATGACAAAGTTACCTACGGTTTATTAAGCATGATTAATTTTTAATACTTAAACCACCACGGTCTTATAAAAATATACTTTCTCTAAGAAAAGAGAATTTTAACTTGCAATTTCCTATAAGATTGGCACATCTTGCATATATCTTTCACCCTTAATTTATTATTATTTATGTTTCCTTTTAAATTGATTTAAAGTAAGTTACATACAAGGAAATAAAAATGTGTTTCAGTTTACAGTTGAGTTCCTGATGAATTATGACAATGTAAATGAATGTATTTCATGAGATGAAAAAGTGCTAAGTAATACCAATGTTTCAGTCACCTTACTGAACCAAGATCAGTGGAAGTGCCTGGGCTTTCTGTGATAACACTTTCAATTTACTTATTCTAAGATACTGTATTTTTTACTCACTTTTCTCTTGCTGTGATAAGACCACCATGACTAAGGGAACTTATAAAAGGAAGAGTTTACAGAGAAACTGTACTGTAGACATAAAACTTGAGATCTTAGTAAAAAGACAAAAGAAAAAAGAGAGTTAACTCTTGTTTGGCATGCCTTCGATTCTTACTGGCAAGTGCATCTACTCTGTGGCTGCCACTGCTTTTGGCATTCCTCAAAGACATGAGACACAGCTTTTTAACCTTCCAATATGGACTGAAGACTCATGTCTCTACAAGAATCCTCCAAAGCTTCAATGCCAGGTGGGGACTACTGAGATACCCAGCTTGAGGACTAAGCAGCTAAGGGGATTTCAGCCTCGTCAGAGTATAGACTGTCATTGTTGGACTACCCAGGCTGTATCATGGAGGTCAGTACAGGGGGATCGAGATAGGACACGTGCTTACTGGACTTCATTTGGGGGACCATGGGAGGGAAAGACCCCATTGTGGAGCACAAATACAGGATTGATGGTTGTTTGGCCTTGCTAAGGTGGAAACTCTGAGCACTTCCTTGAGGAAAACATGACATCTTTTAGGAAAAAAACAAAAGTGTATGTATGTATATATTTATGTATATATATATATATATATATATATATAACTATGTATATATATATATATACTGAAACAATGCAAGTTGGAGAGAACAACAACAACAACAAAAAAGAAGAGTTTATTTGAGTTTATGGCTGACATTTTCAGTGAGTTAAGAGTCCATTATGGCAGTTAGGCATGGTGGCAGGAGGTGGAGCGGAAAGCCAAGGTTCACATCTTACAATGAGCACAGGAAGCAGAGAGAGAGCAAGTGGAGCCTACAGGGCTTGTTGAACTCACCAAGCCTGCCCCCAGTGACGTACTGTACTTCCTCCAGCATGGCCACACCTTCTAAGATTTCCCAAAACAGTGCCACCAACTGGGGACAAAATATCTGAATACTTGAAGCCTGTGGGGGACATTCTCATTCAAACCACCACAATATTGAAATAGTAGAGCATGTTACTGTCCTAATACCAGGTTTGTTACTTTCAATTACTTGTGAGAATAACATGGCTTTTCATAGGTCATAGCCCTTTTTATTGTTTTATTGTACTGTCATACTATTATATGAAAATCTTAGTCTCCAGTCTCCTGTTGATAATACCTTAGATAAGATTTTTAGATAAGTTTTTTAGAGAATTCATTTATACATTTATAGTTATTTTGAATGTTGGTATTATTGGATTCAAACTCAAAAAAATTATTTTTATTTTATGTGCATAAGTGAATTGCCTACTATTTATAAGCAAGGCTTAAATTTATTCTGTAACAGTATTCTCTGGGTCTTCAAAAGCTTCTATGTTCTAACAATCTAGTTATTAAAAATGATATCATAAAAATTACTGTGTGCATCACCTAGTCATTGTTGTTTATTCTATAATGCCATGTAGTTCACATTTTATATAATTGGGAGCTGAATTTATATATATTTTTTATTTGAATGCACCATTTCTCATGTTTTCTTTCAGATATTCAGTGACAAAGACCCATGTTTACTTTCCAGTCTCTGGAGTTTAAAATCTAATAGTCAAGAAAGAATAGTCTCTGGCTGCAGTGATGCACACCTTTAATTCCAACACTCAGGAGGCAGAGGCAGGTGTATCTCTCTGAGTTCATGGCCCCGTCTCATTTAAATTGTGAGTTCCAGGCTAGCTGGGCTACAAAGAAATCTTGTCTCAAAAAAATAAAAACCCCACAATAACGTCAAATTCCATGTCATAAGATTTCAATAAATGTAAAAGTTCTTTATCAGGAGGATGTGCTGAGAAGTTCAACATAAGAAAAGCCTTGGGCTTTCTTTAAAAATGATGTTAAAATAGTATATATTTGGAAGAATAAAAATTAGCCATATATATATTTGACATTATTATATAAATATATATTCATTCAAAGACACATCTTCAAGAAGAAAAAATAAAGAATTCCTCATTATTCATGTACACGTGGGTGGCTTCCTTTCATATATTTTAGCATAAGTTACTGTTTCACTTACCACCTTAGCAAATCAATTAAAGAAACATTGTTAATTCTCAGTTAATAAGAAGTGAAAATTTTGGGAGCCCCAGAGATGGCTCAGTGTTTAAGAGTACTGGCTTCTCTTGCAAAGGACCTGGCTTCAAATCCGAGAAGCCACATGAAGGCAAACAACCATTCATAACTCCAGTTATAGGGGATCTGAAACCCTTTTCTGACCTCCTGGGCATTGCAAGACATGGGTGTGCTTACATATATGCAAGCAACACACCTGTACATACAAAATAAAAATAATAAATAAAATTTAAATTAAATGTAAAAAGAATTAAAAATTAAAGAACATTGCATTGTCATAAATTTGGACCTCATCCAGTGTTCAGTAGAAGTGCAAAAAACAACCTCTGATGTATTTTCACATGTTGATTTATGACCATTCTTTCAAGTGATAATGGTATACTTTGAACAACTTTTCTTCTGGATTTTTCTTGTTACATGTTTAGAATTTATAAGATGCATTCTAAAAGATAGGTAAGTACATGTAATTTTAATGTATTTTTGCTTTTGTATGTATTTTAGGTGAGAGGCTCAATTACTGACGATACTGGCAGTATAAACATGGATTTTCTCTTTTGTCAAATTGCTGTGTTGGACTTCATTCTGGAGAAAGGCAGAGAGTATGACAATGAAGAGAGAAGATGATAAAGAGAAAAGCTCAAGACTAGAAGTAGCAACTCATCTCCTGAGTTGAGAGAAGAGGGAAAATGATTTAATAAAACCCCAAACATGTTTGAACACAGAGCCAATAGGAGCTACTTACTACAAACCACTCATATGTCTACTGGGGTAATATTTGGACTAGTGAGATGGTGTCTAGGTTCAATGTGATCTGTCCTTATCTCCTTTCTTTTATATAGCTTGTCCTTTCCCAGATATTTAATTTCTTCCATTGTATTGTCACTACTCAGATCATCAATGTCATTTGCAGCTGTCAATTTTTGTTACAGAAATTTCAGTACATTACATACACTTTAAGATAAATGTTCACTGCATTGTTTATAAATTTCGCTGGAGGGATAGCCTAGCGGTTAAGAGCGCCGACTGCTCTTGCACAGAACCCGGGTTCGATCCCCAGCACCCACATGGCGGCTGAGAACCGTCTGTAACTCCAATTCCACGAGAACTCCAGTTCCAGGGGAATCTGAGACCCTCTTCTGACCTCCGCGGCATTGCACGACACGGGTACACAGACCTGCATGCAGACAGTACATTCATACACATACAAAAATAAATAATAATAATAAAAAGATAAATGTTCACTGCATTGTTTATAAATTTTGAATTTTTAATATTGGAATTCATAATTTTCTAAATGCAGAAACGAAAACAATGTTTTACATTGGGGATAAGGTCATAGATGAAGAAACATCTAAAGAAACTAAAGAATACATGATTATGTATCTATTTTCCATTTTCTTATTTTGCTTGGATTTAAATATGCTGTATATACATACATGTGTGAAGGTATAGATAGCTATAATATAAGAATTGCATTTATTTAGCACAAATATGTATATAACTGCCTAATAACATCACTATATTTTCCTTAACTACTTTTAGCCCCTGAACCATATTAACTATCATATCAATGAAAATATGTAAGTTATTTCTTTTTTGCTGCATAAATTAAATTGATTTCAGTATATATCTATAAGATCCTTTTTTATTCTTAAAAATTAGACTAGCCATAACAATATTGTATATAAGCCTTCATCTGAATTTAAAAAACACAATTTTAAAGGGCTGTATTTTCATGGTTATCAAAAAAAGTCCTCCAAAGAAAGCTTTCATGAGGACTACAATGACTGTCAAGACATTCAGTATAGGAAGAATTGCTTCTCATTGCATATCTGAGATTGACAAGCAACTTCAGCTGATGTCAGGTGAGAACAAAGTACATACAAGAAAAATTGAACAATGTTAAATCTTTAGTTTGCTGATGCATTTGGGAAAAAATGTGATATTCTCTAGAAATAAAATGCTCAGAGGAGATCCAAATAGGAGACTATGTAATGCTAAATGAAACTGCATGGTCTCCATGGCCCATAAAATTGGATTTTATTTTATTATAATTGCTTTTTGATTTAAAACTCCTAGCACAAATAAAAATCTTAAAAGGAATAGAAGCTTAAAAAACCAATTTGAGTATCTTTATTATATGTAGTTTGACCTCAGTAGTTCTCTCTAGAACAATATGATGACTCTCTTATTATTATTAGCAAACACTGTACTGAATCTCTGAGATGAATGCATGTCAGGAAAACTACACAAATTACTCATCTAAGCCAGCTTTAGCATCTTAATTCCATAAGCTACTACACCCATTCATAGTTCATGCAGTTGCTGGAGCAAATACTTATTAACTATTCATCTAATACCATTTACATTTTCATTTATTTACAGTTAGCTACAAACCAAACATAATGTTTCCAGATTTGTACTCTTCCAGTCAGGTTTTTTTTTTTTTTTAATTTTATTTATTTCCGTATGTGTATGAATGTATTATTTGCATGCAAGTCTGTGCACCCGTGACGTGCAATGCCGCGGAGGTCAGAAGAGGGCGTCGGACTCCCCTGGAACTGGAGTTCTCCTGGAATTGGAGTTTCAGACGGCTCTCGGCCGCCATGTGGGTGCTGGGGATCGAACCCGGGTCCTCTGCAAGAGCGGTCGGCGCTCTTAACCGCTAGGCCATCGCTCCAGCCCCCCAGTCAGGTTTTTAAACAGAGTGTGTATGTCTTTTACTAGATTCTATGAAATCCTATCAGCTACTACCAAATGGCAAGCTCTTCAAGGGATTTATAATTGTATATGACAACAAGAGAAAATAATGATATGGCATGTTTTGTTACATGTTTTGTTCAGTTCAGAACTATAAAAATAAAGTTAAAGGGATTTAAAAATATTTCATAAGACTAATGAATGCAGGAGGTGTAGTGTTTTAGAATTCAATGGTGCCACTAGAGATTTGGGATATGTCTTCAGAATGGAAAAGCCTGTTTAATGTAAGTAGTTAAACTATAGATGTGTTTAGGTAAGTGCAGAGCACGAGTCAGGAGAATGTGGAATATCTGATCCCTGAAATTGTAACTTAATTGAAAGATAATATTTTAAAAAGAATTTGGCAGTCATTGAAGTAGATATATCTGATGTTAATTAAATTAAGTTGACTTGCTTATTCAATATGAACAACTGCCTGACCCATACATACAATATCAGATTAAATCTGATTCAGCCAATATTTTTAAATTAGCCACTGAATCAACTGTGTCAATGAGGTCAGTGAGTTAGAATTAAGTTTCATGATCCCAACACAACTGATATGCAATGTAAGTTAAAATTTCTAAAGGAAAGAGGATCAACAAGAGTATGATTTCTTCTAAAAATCCAGTTTTTCATACAGAATTTTCATTTCAAAGAAGGCAATTCTAAAATTGAAAGTAATAATTTGTTAAATTGAAGGTTTTTTTTTTTTTAGAAAAATAGTGGCTATTTGAAGTCAGTCACTAATCTAGGTTATTTTTCTGCTCTAAATTTTATGCTTAGGTGAATTATAATCATTATAAAAATACACTTAAATGAACTGTATAACTTTCTTTAGATTTGATGTATATACACACAGAAATGCAGAGATATTAGATAGATGATAGAAGATAGATACATTGATAGATAGATAGATGATAAATAGATATTTAAATAGATAGATGATAGATAGACAGACGATAGATGATAGATAGATGATAGATAGATAGATGATAGATAGATAGATAGATAGATAGATAGACAGATAGAGACCGTGTTCTAAATTATTAATTTTGCTCTCTTCTAGGTAAACTAGAATTATATTATATTCCAGTAGAGAAACATAATGAATTAATTTTATTCCCAACATGTAAAATATACTTTAATGATGATCCATAAAATAGTGCATGTCAAATTTACTTCTATTTTTTACCCATCCTTAAGTCTAGCAAGATCTTATAGAGACCAGGCTAAGCCAGTGGAAATCCTAATGACTTGCACCTCTGTTATCATTACCCACTGGGTTTCAGCTAATGAGTGTTAACCACATTATTTCAAACAGAGCTCTGAATTTGACTTACTGGACCACAATGTAAATTTGCCCTGCAGGATCATCCAGTACTGAACTTCAACTGAAATAACAGTCCTTTCTTTTGACATCATTGCTGAAACCATCACTTTGAATCAAAATAGGAAAGCTTGCATCTTACCATCCAAATTTTGACAATCCCTTTAATATCTTTCTTTCTTTCTTTCTTTCTTTCTTTCTTTCTTTCTTTCTTTCTTTCTTTCTTTCTTTCTTTCTTTCTTTCTTTCTTTCTTTCCTTTCTTTCTTTCTTTCTTTCTTTCTTTCTCTTTCTTTCTTTCTTTCTTTCTTCCTTCCTTCCTTCCTTCCTTCCTTCCTTCCTTCCTTCCTTCCTTCCTTCCTTCCTTCCTTCCTTTTGTTCTTTCTTTCTTTCTTTCTTTTCAAGACAAGGTATTCCTGTAGCCCCAGCTGGCCTGGAACTTGCTCTGTAGACCAGGCTGGGACAATCCCTTTCATTTCTAAAAGCATACATCAAATTTGCAAAA
The DNA here is from genome assembly GCA_009823505.1 of Rhizomys pruinosus. NCBI lineage: Eukaryota > Metazoa > Chordata > Mammalia > Rodentia > Spalacidae > Rhizomys > Rhizomys pruinosus. Next base: position 2,613,620 of record VZQC01011251.1, read on the forward strand.
TATAACAGAACTCTTCATGACACAGAGAAAATTCTTATAAAGACTCTAGGGAAGAAAGAAGAACAGAGTTCATCATCTATATCTATCTATCTATATCTATATCTATATCCATATCCATATCTATATCTATCTATCTATCTATATCTATATCTATATCCATATCCATATCTATTATTCTATAATATACTTATATGATATTATAGCTAACATATATATACATGACATTTAACTCCAAGTTAATCCATAAACTAATGATGTTTTTGGTGTCTCTTTTTGGGGCTGGAGAGATGGTTCAATGGTCAAGAGCACCGACTGCTCTTGCAGAGAACCTGAGTTCGATTCCCAGCACCCACATGGCAACTAAGAACTGTCTTTAACTCCAGGTCTAGGGGAATCCGACACCCTCTTCTGACCTCCGCTGCATTGCACGACACGGGTGCACCAACGTACATGCAGACAATACACTGACACACAAAAATAATAAATAAAAAAAATCAATCAATCAATTTTTTCTTCTATCACCTTCAGGATTTCAGGTTTCACATTGAGATCTTTGATCCACTTGGAGTTGATTTTTGTACAGGGGGAGAGGTAGGGGTTTAACTTTGTTCTTCTACAAACGGTGATCCAGTTTTGCCACCACTATTTGCTGAAGATGCTATCTTTCCTCCATTGAGGATTTTTTGTCCCTTTGTCAAATATGAGGTGGCTGAAGTTGCCTGAGCTCAAGTTTGCATCTTCAGTTTTGTTCCATCGGTCTACGGGTCTGTTTTTGTGCCAGTACCAGGCTGTCTTTATGACTATGGCCCTGTAATATAGCATGAAGTCTGGTAGAGCAATCCCCCACATATTGCATTTTTCACTCAGGTTGCTTTAGCTATTCGGGGTCTGGATTTCCATATGAATTTATGGATTTTTTTTACAAGTCTGTGAAGAAGCACATGGGGATTTTGATTGGGATTCTGTTGAATCTGTATATCAATTTGTGTAAAATGGACATTTTTACTATATTAATTTTCCTAATTCATGAGCGTGGGAGGTCTTTCCATCTTTTGATGTCATTTTCAATCTCCTTCTTCAGGGGTTTAAAATTTTTGTTGTAGAGATCTTTGGTATCTTTGGTTAGGTTTGTTCCCAGGTATTTTATTATTTTTGAGGCTATTGTGAGTGGGAAGTTCTTCTTATATTCATTTTCCACTTGTTTATTGTTGGTGTAAAGAAAGACTATTTTTTCTATGTTAATTTTGTATCCCGCCACTTTACTGAAACTCTTAAACATTTCTACATATTTTCTGGTGGAGTTTTTAGCATCCCTTGGGTAAACTATCATATCATCGGCAAAATGGGATGGCTTAACTTCCTCTTCCATCTTTAATTTCCTTCTCTTGTCTTATTGCCCTAGCAAGTGTTTTAAGCACTATGTTGAAGAGGAGTGGTAATAAGGAGCAGCCTTGCTTGGTTCCTACTTTTAAGGGAAATGGTTTCAATTTTTCTCGATTTAGGATGATGTTGGCAGTGGATTTGCTATATATGGCTTTGATCATGTTGAGGAATGTTCTCTTCAGTCTGATTCACTCTAGGATATTAAAGATGAAGGGATGCTGGATCTTATCAAAGGCTTTTTCTGCATCAATTAAGATGATCATGTGGTTTCTGTCTTTCAGTCCATTTATGTGTCTTACAATATTTATTGATTTGCATATTTTGAACCATCCCTGCATCTCTGGTATGAATCCAACTTGATAGATGATTTTTTGTTCTAAGTCTATATGCGATTTGCAAGTGTTTTGTTGAGAATTTTTGCATCTATGTTCATTAATGAGATGGCTCTATAGCTTTCATTTTTGCTTGTATCTTTGCCTGGTTTTACTATTAAAGTGACACTGATTTCATAGAAGGAATTTTGGAGAATTCCCTCTGTTTGTATCATTCTGAACAGTTTGAGTAGTAATGGTTGTAGGACCTCTTTAAATGTTTTATAGAATTCTGCTGTGAAACCATCTGGACCTGGGCTTTTTTCAGTTGGGAGTTTTTACACACACACACACACACACACAAAACTAATTAATTAATTAAATTATTTGGCTCCCAACATCTGGTTTAAAAACTAAATAAAGAGTAGGGGTTGTTGGCTGTCTATGTGTAATGGTTATTTTAAAACTACATATGTGTTTTATTTCCTTAATTTTTAACTTTCATAGTTCATATGAAGATTCTAAAATGACTAAGCCAATGATGTTGGTATGGCTTGGAATATGGGAATCTAGACACGAAAGTTTAGATAGAATCCCATTAGGCAGAAAGAGCAGTATTTTTTTAAAGGGATTACAGTTGTATTCAGATCACATTGACATTGCTCAGTTTGCCATACAATTAGGTAATTGGTGCTAGCATCCACAGATGAGGGATACCATTTTTCATTTGTTTTTCTGGGATTGTGTTACTTCACTCAGCATGATATCTTCTAGCTCCAGCCATTTACCTGCAAAATTCATGATGTCATCTTTCTTCACCACCACATAGAACTCCATTGTGTAGATGTACCACATTTTCTCTATCCAGTCATCAGTTGAGGGGCACTTGGTTTGGTTCCAGCTCTTCGCTATTGTGAAGAGAGCTGCACTAAACATGGTTGTGCATGTGTCTCTGCAGTAAGATGAGTATTGTGGGTACATGCCCAGGAGTGGTATGGCTTGGTCAGGAAGACTTTATTCCAAGTCTTCCAAGGATTCTCCACACTGCTTTTCATAGTGGCTGTACCAGTTTACATTCCCACCAGCAGTGGATGAGTGTTCCCTTTCCCCAACAACCTCTCCAGCACTTGGCATCATTTGTTTTCTTGATCCTAGCCAGTCTTATTGGAGTAAGATGATATCTTAAAGCAGTTTTAATGTGTATTTCCTTAATTATTAGCAACATTGAACACTTCTTAAGATGTTTCTCAGCCATCTCTAATTCCTCACTTGTGAAGTCTCTGTTCAGCTCTTTGCTCCATCTATTGAGTGGGTCATTTGTTTTCTTTCTAATTTGTTTTTTGAGTAGTTTATATATTCTGGAAATCAATGCTTTGTCAGATGTTTCTGCCGTGAAGGTTACCTCCCACTCTGGGTTTTCTCTTCACTTCCTTGATTGTTTCTTTTGATGTACAGAAGCTTTTGAGTTTAATGAGGTCCCATTTGTCAGTTGTCTACCTTAATTCTTGCGCAGCTGCTATCTGACTTAGGAAGTCTTTTCCTATGCCTATGTCTTATAGGCTGCTGCCAACATTTTCTTCTAGCGCCTTCAGAGTTTGGGGTTTCATGTTGAGGTCCTCAATCCATCTGGAGTTGACTTTTGTACAGGGCAAGAGGTAGGGGTTGAATTTCATTCTTCTACAAGTGGTGATCCAGTTTTGCCAACACCACTTGCTGAAGATGCTGTCTTTCCTCCATTGTGTCTTCTTGGCTCTCTTGTCAAATATGAGGTGGATGAAATTGTATGTGCTCAAGTTTGGATCTTCAGTTTTATTCCATTGGTCAACAGGTCTGTTTTTATGCCAGTACCAAGCTATTTTTATGACTATAGCCCTGTAGTATATTTTGAAGTCTGGTACAGAGATCCCCTTTGTGTTGGGGAGGTTTTTTTATTACATCTCAATTTCTTCAAATATTATGGATCTGTTTAAACTGTCAATCTCTTCTTGGTTAAGCTTTGTTGGTTCCCAGGATTTCAGATGTTCATCCATTTCTGTTAGGTTGTCAAATTTAGTGGAGTACAGGTTTTTTAAGTATTCTCCTATGATTGTCTGGATGTTTTCTTTCTCTGTTGTGATGTTTCCCCTTTCATAACGAATACTACTGATATGGAGTTGCTCCTTTTTTTCATTAACGTGGCTAGAGGTCTGTCTATTTTGTTTATCTTTCCAAAGAACCAGCTTTTGGATTCATTGTTTTATGTATTGTTTCCTTTGTTTCTATTTCATTGATTTCTGCTCTGGTTTTTGTTATTTCTTCCTGTCTGTCGGGTTTAGGATTCATTTGTTGTTGTCTTTCAAGTGTTTTTAGCTGCAGTGTTAGATTGTTTATTTGTTCCCTTTCTGTTTTTTTGATGTGAGCCCTTAGGGCTATAAGTTTCCCTCTCCAGTCTGCTTTAAAGTGCACCACAGGTTTTGTTGTGTTGTTTTCTCTTTTTTGTTCAGTTCCATGAATACTTTCATTTCACTCTTCATTTCTTCCCCGACCCATTCATTATTCAGGATTGTGTTGTTTAGTTGCCATGTGTTCTTGCAGCTAGTTGGGCTTATTCTGGTGTTCATATTGAGCATTACTGCACTTGATCTGATAGAATGCATGGAATAATTTCAATCCTTTTGTATTTGTTGAGATTTCTTTTGTGCCCTAGTATGTGGTCAACAGGCAACAAATAAGATCTCATCAAACTCAGAAGCTTCTGTACAGTGAAAGAATCAAGGAAGTGAAGCGAAAACCCATAGAGTAGGAGGAAATCATCAGTGATACATCTGATGGAGCATTAACGTCAAGAATATATAGACTACTCAAAAAACAAAGACGAAAACAAATGACCTACTCCAAAGATGGAGTAAAGAACTGAACTTCATCAGTGAGGAATTAAAGATGGTTGAGAAACATCTTAAAAAGTGTTGAACCTTGGGGCTAGAGAGATTGCCTAGTGGTTAGGAGCACTGACTGCTCTTGCTCTCGGGTTCCATCCCCAGCACCCACATGGCAGCTGAGAACCATCTGAAACTCCAATTCCAGGAGAACTCGAGTTCCAGGGGAATTCACACCCTCTTCTGACCTCCGCGGCATTGCATGACACGGGTGCACAGACCTGCATGCAGACGGTACATTCATACACATAGAAAAAAATAAATAAAAAAATAGAAAGTGTTCGACATCATTAATAAGGAAGTTGATGGAAGTTAAAACCACTCTCAGATATCATCTCACTCAGATAGGACTGGCTAAGATCAAGAAAGCAAAAGGCACCAAATGCTAGAGAGGTTGTGGGGAAAGGGGAAAGGGGAACACTCACCCACTGCTTGTGGGAATGTATATTTGTACAACCATTATGGAAAGCAGTGTGGAGAACCCTTAAAAGACTGAAAATGAGGATACCACCTGACCCAGTCTTACCAGTCCTGGGTATATCCAAAAGACTCATCCTACCACAAAGATACCTGCCCAGCCATGTTTATTGCAGCTCTCTTCACAATAGTGAAGAGCTGGAACCAACCCAAATGCCTCTCAACAGACTAGTGGATGACAAAAGTGTGGTACATCTACACAATGGAGTACTATTCAGCAGTAAAGAAAGATGACATTATGAACTTTGCAGGTATATGGATGGAACCTGAAGTCATTATGCTATGTGAAGTAACACAGTCTGAGAAAAACAAATGGAGAACAGTTTCCTTCATTTGTGGATGCTAGCACCAAATCCCCAATTGAAAGACAAGCTGAAGAAAATTATTGTTATATTTCTGTTTATCTGAAAGTAACTATGTTATAATATAAATCTTGTAACTGGCTCTAGAATCGATCCACAACTTATTTTCAGACTCTCTAATTACTGTATATGGGCAGAAGATAGTTATTCATATTTTAGAGTAATATAAAATTAAAGGAGAAAAATATGAATTCCTAAACATAAAAAGAAGACTGAGAGCAAGATGCTGGAGAATTATGGCAGAATGAATGATCTGGGGTGAGGGGAACGAAAAGGGGAATTTGCTTAAATTGACCTGAAAAATGTTGTCTGAAATACACAAAACATTAATAAAAGCATTATATTAAAAAAAAGAAATCATGGTGAGCTCAGTCCATAATTGCAAGCCAGCAAATAAGCCAGAATTTCTCTGTTGTTTCTTTTTTAGTCTCTCTCTCTCTAGGTTCTTGTCTTGAGTCCCTGACCTGATTTCCTTCAGTGATTGACAGTGCCTTATAAAAGTAAGATGAAATAAACCTTTTCCTCACCATGTTAGCTTGGGTCAGAAGATTTTGTTACAATATAAAACAAAACAGGACAGAAATTGGTACCAGAGGCATGGGGTATTGCTGTGACAGACCTGACCTTGGTGTTTTGGGGAAGGATTGTGGAGGAGTTTGGAACTTTGGGCATGAGTGTTCACAGTTCAAAAGGCTGTTTTTATATAAGAATAGTGTGAGAAATCCTGACAATGGAAGCCTGCTTTGTGAATTTCAGAGGAAAATATGTCAGTCAAACTGTGAACTTATGACAATGGACTCATGCCATCTTAATTAAACAAAGGCCCAGAGGGGATGAGAGAAATGGGTGGCAGTCTAGCCCTAGACTGAGAAATATTGGAGACTGATTGTTACTGGGTGAGGGACAGTATACTTACTTACAATCTCTAGATGGGCTGATTAGACTCCAGTGGATGAATCACCATTGAAGGACATCTGGGCACAAATGATTGAATGGATAAGACTTAATATGTATGATGGAATATATGAGGACTGGTGGGGAGTTGAGAGCCATGGATCGCTAAAGGGGGTCTAAATTTGATTAAAAAACATTGTTTGCAATAACAAAATCTTAATAAAAAACTCTCTCAGGGCCATTTGTGTAATAGTTTGAACTTAAAATCTATAGATGTGAATCCCAGATGTCACACTCTGCTCTTTACAGCTAGACTTTAGTTTTACTTAAGTGTATCCTGGTTCATTCCTCTTGAAATAAGATACAAGGTAACTTGTTTTGGAATTTGATGGAGCTCAAAGTTAAGAGATATTTAAGGAACTTTGAACTTCTTTTTCTTTTAAGTTTTTATTGTGTGTTTAACTCAACCACCCATGACTCAGGGATCATCGCAGAAGAGGAGCAGAAAGATTGTAAGAGCCAAGGTTGGTAAAGGAACATAAGAAAAGAGAAGTTTTCAGACCACGGGAAGCTTATACTCCTGAATTTGTAACCATAGTGGCCTAGAGCAAAGAACTATGTCAACTCAATCAGACAATGGCCCAGAGTGGAGTGAGGGAAATGAGTGGTGAGCTGGGCCTAGTCTGGGAACTACAGGAGACTGATTACTTCTGATCTCTAGAAAGGCTAACTAGACTCCTATGGATGAATTTTCACTGAAGGAACTTTGAACTTTTAAAGTGTTTGATTTTTTTTAAAAAGCCTATTGGGAAAATACCAAAAAAAAAAAAAAAAAGACTATTGGACATTTAACGTTGTGCTAAGTTTTACATTGTAATACATAAGATCTTAGGAACAAAGGAAAGATTATGGTTTAATGAAATATGTTTTTGTGTCAAGGTTGTTGAAAATATGATGTCAAGGATTGTGTTGATTGACAACTTGACTTACATAGGAAGAGGGAACTTCAGTTGGGACATTTCCTCTCAACTTGTGGCTGTGTCTGCAAAGCATTTTCTTGATCTCTGAGTGATTTTGGAGAGCCTGCCCGACCCATTGTTTTTGGTGCTACCCCTGGTCAGGTTACCCTAGGTTGTATTAAAAAGACTGAGAGAAAGATGCAGGACACGTACGGCACAATACATGGATGGCATGCTCTGGGTGGGGTGGGGGGAAGGGAAAAGGAATATGTCTAAATTCAACTGAACAATGATGTCTGAAATACACAAAACATCAATACGTATTATATTAAAAAAAGAAAAGAAAACAGGCTGAGCACAGACCAGAGGAGCAAGCCAGCAAGTGAGCAGACTTCTTCTGTGGTATCCACCTCCAAGTTCCTGCTCAAGTCTCTTCTGTCCTGAATGCTTTTAGTGAAGGAGTGTCTCTTGGAAGAGTAAGAAGTGAAAAATGCTTTTCTCCCAAGTTATTTTTGGTCAGTGTTTTTTTGCATCGATAGAAAGCAAACTAGAACAAGGACCATCTATGTTCTCACCAAAGAGAGGAGTTAGTACTTTGCATGACTCAGTCCTGCCATATAGTATATTTAACCCCACATTTCCATTGTGCTTTTATTTATCTGAGGACATTTAGGCAGAATGAATACCCAGCCCTACCCTAGTTAGAATAACAATTAGAAAACGCAATAAATAAAATGTACCAGTTATAATATGGACAGAGGGAATTCATCTGCATTGTTGATAAGTATATAAATTACTATAGCCATGCTGGAATATAATACAGAAGTTCCTGGAGACATTGAAGGAGAATTGCTTTATGGCACCACTATTGTAATACCAGGCAGGTACTCAAAAGAAATGTAATCAGCAGTTTGCTAGACTTCTACATGCCCATTTTGGTTGCAATGCTATTCAAAATTCCATCCATCTTAAGATTGCACATGCCACTTCGATTTGTTCTACAAACTTGTTTATTATTTCTACAAACATGGATTCAAGAAAATCTATATTTTCTTCCTTTTTATTACTTCTGGTTGTTGTTAGCATGAAAGAAAGTGCAATTGGCTTTTCATCTGTCTCTAACGTCCTGAGTTTAAATCAATAGTCTTACACATGTATGGTCAATTGCTTGGGTTTAAATTTAATGTATAGAATTTTTATTACATATTTTCTGTCGTACAAGTAAAGATAGACATGTAATAATCACTTATTTTAAATAACTATGGATTTCTTTATAGAAATTACTTCTGAAACCACTGTAGTTGGCAGTAAATGTAAGTACATCTCAGTTATAATGGGATTAAAGTTCCTTATAACCACAAATCTCCCTTACCTGATAATTTTTGCCTTACTATTACAAATGTGAATTTTATAACTGAAAACTTTAAATTTGTAAGTATGAGAAGGATAATTAACCATAAATCAACTTTATTGATCCAGTTCTGTCTACTTTGTCTAGATCATATTATTTAAATTCACATTATGAAGTATTCATCAGTTTTCACCTCCATTTTGTCTCTCCTGTTTTTTTTTACTTCTCTGTTTCACTTCCTTTCATGAATTGACACTAAGTTCATTAGTTGCGATAAATCAAAGTAAACCTCATTTAAAGGACTGTCTTATATGGCATATGGCATATGTAAATAGATGATAAGAAGATACACTGATAACAAAATAGTATAAAGGCAAAGCCAAAGTAAGGCGCTTTCCCATGGACAGTTAGCCTGCATGAAAGAGGATGAATTCCTGTACAGAGTACAGCCTGTCCCATGAAGTTAATGGTCTCTAAGAAACAATCTTCACCTACTGAGGTGTGACTGAATGAATGAAAGAATACTAAAGAAGTCATCTAAGTTTTCAGACTCTATGGTTCACATCAGCAGTGCCCACGGAGGAGAAAGAAAATGATCATGATACTTAGAGTAATCTGAAGCACAGGATGAAGAGTCAAAGGAGGATGAGGAAGATATCCGTGCAATGGGTGGTGATCTATTTTGGAAATGCAAGCCCAGGTAGAGTAGGTTTATCAAGAACTGAATGTAAGATGTCAGAGCAGAAGGGAGACACAAAGACTATTTGTGCTTTTTTTTGACATTTTGATGCAGCGTGGACAGAGAAAGAGAAAATGTCAGGCCAAGGAGATTGCCTACAGTGGTAGAGTTGCATGCTGACCTATAGAACAGATATATTTATTACTTCTACTTCTTTGATATTTTCATACATGCAGCAAATATCTTCTAGTTATGATTACCTTCCATACCTGATACTGTCCAACTTTCTATAAATCACTTTTCCTTATTTTTTGTTTAATGTCTTCTTCATAAGGAGTGATCACAAATGTATTGTATTAAATCAACACACATTTTATTCCTTAGAGTTCCCTAGGTACATATCCCTTTGGGGTTGTACAGTAGAATCTGATTCCTCACATTTTTCAGCATCAGGAGACTACCTACATGCATGCCCTTCCTTTTGGTGCCACCTTCCTATCTCCTTTTCCATCCCTGTATCTCATCTTCTAACTATATTTCTTCTACCTTCTTTTCTCTATAAGACCTTTGAAACTTGGATGGGTGCTCTGAACCATCCTGGAGTATTCTTCTCATGTAAAGATATGTTTTTATTTGTAATTCTTAATTGAATTTTTGGGTAGTTCATGCAGAACAATTAATCATTGTTATACCGCTTTCACCATTGGCACCCACCAATAGCACTCCCCCACACACTACCTTGCATGAAGTTTGTAAGGGCCTATCAAGTCAAGTTGGTGTCCACTGACATTCCTCAGTGCAACTTCATCCATTGAGGTCTAGTCATCCTATCTAGAAGATAAGCTCACCTATATACTTCTGCTTCTGGCCCAACCTCTTTCTTTCTGTGCTGCTAGCATTTCCCCAAACATGGTGAAAGTTCTTAAAACCCAACAGACTTTCTTCAAGAATTGTGGCAAGCACCAGCCCCACAAAACGACACAGTACAAGAAAGGTAAGGATTCGCTGTATGTCCAGGGAAAACAGCATTTTTTATGACAGGAAACAGGGTGGCTATGGTGGGCAGACTAAACTTATTTTCTGCAAAAACGCTAAAACTACAAAGGAGATTGTGTTGAAGTTTGAGTGTGTTGAGCCCAACTGCAGATCTAAGAGAATGCTGGCTATTAAGAGATGTGAGCATTGTGAACTGGAAGGTGATCAGAAGAGAAAAGGCCAAGCAATCCAGTTCTAAGCTGATTTTGTAACAAGACAATAAAATCCCAAGTCACCTTAAAAAAAAAAAAGATAAGCACTTCCTCACCTAGCAGTAATCACCTGCTACTAGTTATTCAGCTATGATTGGGGCTGGCTGCCCATTTCCACAGTTCTATGCTGGGTCTTTGTCTGCTTGAATTTGCATGGGTCTTATGCATGCAGCCACCATTTATGTAGGTTCATATGAGCAAGTTCCCAGGACCCTGTAAGACTCTATTAAAATAAAATCATGTTTCTCCTCCCCTATATCTTTTTAATAAAATATTTTATTGCTGTTTTGTGTATTTCATACATCATTTCTCAGTCCAATTTAGATACATTCCCTTTTCCATTACCCCCACCCCACCCCAGTTCATGCATTCTGCCATACATGTCTTACATCATTTTCTGTCTTTTTTTGTTATTCCAAAACTTTATTTTAATGATATTATAATAGTCTATCACATACTCCCTAGTTGTTTGACATAATTCTTCATCACACTCCTGATTGTTAGTTCCTTCATAAAGGATTGCTTGTTCAAAGGGCATTATTATTTCCTTGGTTCTTTTCTTTTAGTTTTTTTTTTAATTTTATTTATTTCTGTATGTGTATGAATATACTGTCTGCATGCAAGTTTGTGCACCCATGTCATGCAATGCCGCAGAGGTCAGAAGAGGGTGTCGGACTCCCCTGGAACTGGAGTTCTCCTGGAATTGGAGTTTCAGACGGTTCTCGGCTGCCATGTGGGTGCTGGGGATCGAACCCGGGTCCTCTGTAAAAGCGGTCGGCACTCTTAACCGCTAGGCCATCTCTCCAGCCCCACAGGTGGATCTTTTGAGTTCANAGAGGGTGTCGGACTCCCCTGGAACTGGAGTTCTCCTGGAATTGGAGTTTCAGATGGTTCTCAGCCACCATGTGGGTGCTGGGAATCGAACCCGGGTCCTCTGTAAAAGCGGTCGGCACTCTTAACCGCTAGGCCATCTCTCCAGCCCTATATTATTTCCTTGGTTCTTCATAGCTCTTCTTAGCTATCCATTCAAGTAACATGTTCTCCATGTTTTCATCAAATAAATCTGGATACAGACTGATGACAAACTTCCCTTTCAACTGGGGATTTGGTGTTAGCATCCACAGATGAGGGAAACCCTTTGCTGTTTGTTATTCTGGGACTGTGTTACTTCACTTAGCATAATGGGTTCCAGTTCCATCCATTTACCTGCAAAGTTCATGATTTCTTCTTTCTTTACCGCTGCATAGAATTCCATTGTGTAGATGTACCACATTTTTATCCACTGGTTTGTTGAGGGGCATTTGAGTTGGTTTCAGCTCTTTGCTATTATGAAGAGTGCTACAATAAGCATAGATGTGCATGTATCTTTGCAGTAGGATGATTCTTATGGGTATATACCCAGGAGTGGTATGACTGGGTCAGGTGGTAGGCTCATTTTGAGTCTTTTAAGGGTTCTCCACACTGGTTTCCATAGTTGTTGTACAAGTTTACATTCCCATCAGCAGTGCATGAGTGTCCTCTTTTCCCCACAACCTCTCCAGTATTTGGCATCTTTTTTTTTTTTTATCTTCTTCAGTCTTATCAGAGTGAGATGATATCTGATAGTGGTTTTAATTTGCATTTCCTTAATTATTAACAACGTTGAACACTTTTTAAGATGTTTCTCAGCCTTCTTTACTTCCTCACTGGTTAAGTCATACAATTTCAGCTGCCTCATATTTGACAAATGGGCAGAAAAAAAAGCTCAATGGAGGAAGGATAGCATCTTCCACAAATGGTGTTGCCAAAACTTGATCATGATTTGTAGAAGAACAAAATTAAACCCCTACCTCTCATCCTGTACAAAAATAAACTCCAAGTGGAACAAAGTCTCAACATGAAACCCAAAACTCTGAAGGTGATAGAAGAAAAAGTTGGCAGCAGCCTACAAGACATAGGCATAGGAAAAGACTTTTTAAATAATGCAGCAGCTGCACAGGAATGAACATAGGTGCAAATTCTCAACAAAATACTTGCAAATCATATAGAAACACACAAGAAAGAGATTGTTCACCATGATTAAGTAGGCTTTATTCCAGAAATGCAGGGTTCAATATTCATAATTTAATAAACAATATAAATGGACTCAAATTCAAAAATCACTTAGTCATCTCAATACAGAAGAAGCTTTTGACAATATTTAATATGCATTTATATTATATATATATATATATATATATAATATCACACAGCCAACATCATTCTAAGTGGAGAAAAATTGGAAGCATTCCAATTAAAATCAGGAACTAGGCAAGGCTGTCTACTATCTCCACTCCTTTTTAATATAGTACTTGAAGCTCTTGCTAGAGCAATAAGACAAGAGGAGGAAATTAAAGGAGTACTAATTGGAAAAGAAGAGGTCAAATTACCCCTAGTTGCAAATGATATGATGTTACACATATGAGATCCCAGAAATTCCATGACAAAACTCCTACGAAGTGTTAACACTTTCAGCACAGTGGCAGTTTACAAAATACATCTACGAAACTCAGTAGCCTTTTGATAAGAGCACCTTCCACTCACGAAGACTTCAAAATATAAAATATCTAGAAATAAACCTAACCAAAAACATTAAAGACGTCTACAATGTAAACTGTAAATTTCTGAATAAAGAGATTGAGAAAGACATCAGGAGATGGAAGGAACTTCTATGTTCATGGATTGGAAGAATTAATATTTTAAAAATGGCCATCCTACCAAAAGCAACATATAGATTCAGTACAATACCAATCAAAATTCCAATGATATTCTCCACAGAATTCGAAAAAAAAAAGAGACACATACACATAGTGAAAACATAAATTTAAAAATATATCCTTAGCAAGAAATGCACTAAAACCTCAATGTTAAGAACAGATAATCAGATTAGGCTTTGTGGATTAAATAGAGCACATGCCATTGTGTAGGTGGGCAAAAGTGGGAGGTGTGTTTTAGGGAATGGCTATAAATACTATCAAATTTTATAGTATGAAAGTCACAAAAATTCAATAAAAATAAAGAAAAAATAAAGCAAAGAAAATATTTTAAGATAGAATCGTATAATAGTAGTCTGTAGGTTTAGGACACTTATTATAAGATATTGTGAAATATGTAAGAAAAATATATCAAAATGAATAAAACAGAAAGAGATACTTTACCAAATCCCTGCTCCATCCAAGTGAATCCATCCTATGGCAACTAACAATCCCAGTTCCAGGGGATTTGACGACCCTTTCTGTTCTCCATGGACAATGCAAAACAAGAGTATGCTTACACACATGCAGGTGTACCATTTATACACATAAAAATAATAAATAAAATATTTTGGAGTACTTTGAATTAATAAATTTGAAAAATGCAAGTGAGTATTTCTTGTAATGAATTCTACTTGGTCACTGGCTTATTACTTTTTTTTTCTGATAGGGTTTCACTAGTCCTAGCCCTCCAGGGACATACCTCAGGCTGACCTCAAGTTCTCAGATCTGCCTGGCTCTGTCTCCCATGGCCAAGATTAAAGAGTTCTAAGAAATGAAGGAAGGAAGTATTCACTCATTATTTGGTATGATTTCTAATGTATCAAATATCCACATGTTTTCTCATGTTTTAGGATTCGTTTGTGTTTGAATGATATAAAAATAGACTTGATAGGAGTTTATATCTTTCATGTGTATAAGTTTACTGATTATTAAATATTAATCATAGGAGCTTTTAGAAAAATAAATCTGATTTTTTAAACATTTTGAATAGACTGGATTATGCAAATTTATGGTTCATATTTATGTCTAAATTCACAGGATCATAAAAAGCATTATAAGAACAATACAGTAAAATGTGTTTTGGAAAGTAGTCTGATCTTACATTTCTAAAGAAAATTCAAGTGGATGTGAACTACTCATAGGAAAGTAGAAATGATGCTACAATAAATGTTGCATGATATTATTGATACTCCATTGGTTTCTAAAGCTGTTTTAGTGATTCTTTGAGAATTTCATACAATGCACTTTGAACATATTTGGATCCATTTTCACCCCCTACTCTACCCCAGACTTCATGTTCTCTATTATTACTCGTCTTCTGTTATAGGCCTGTCAAGTCTAATTTGTGTTCTTAAATGCAGTTGTGTGTGAATTTAGCCAGTCATTACATCCTTAAAGAAAACTCAACCCAGCAGCTATCATTGGCCAACAGATCCTGAGCTAAGGCTGTGAAGTTCTTGACCACCTTCCAACTCTTTAGACTGGGTTTTCTCAGGTTTGGGCTTGCATATACCTTGTGAATACTGTCACAGATGCTCATATCTTCATATCAGCAACTTCTCTGTGGTGTCCAGACAACACGGTTTTCTTTTATTCATCTGTAAGCCCTAGCTCTTAAAAATCTCACTGGTCACTCTTCCACATGATCTCTGATCCTTGGGAGGACAGGGTTTGGTGTAGATGTCCCAATGAGGGACAAGCAATTGCAATCTCTTATTCCTTGTACTAGTTGTGGGTCCCTGTGATAATCTCCATCAACTCTAGGAAGAAGTTTCTCTGGTGAGAATCAAGAGATGCACTATCTATGGGCAAAATAATAAGTCACTAGTAGTTAATTAATACTTTGTCTATTTAACATAGTAATAGTAAAGCATTCAACATTATGGCATGTGACCTGCATAGCATTGGATCCTGACTCTGATAACAGTGCTAAGCATGGGCTTCACCTTTTGAAGTGGGACTTAAATCTAACCAGAAAGTGCCATAACATATACCTTGTCAGGGAAGACATTATTTTAGCTCATAGTGTTTACATTTGGACACAGTTTATTATTATTCTCTCTTCCAGTAGCATGTATATCACCTTAGAGCACTGTGAAAACTTGCTAGTACAGATGAAGTTTAGAAGTCATTACCAGCTCAATTTCTCATTGTTTCTTCTAAGATTCACACACACACACACACACACACACACACACACACACACACACACATATATATATATATATATATATATTTATGGTCTTTAGGGACTTAACATCAAGTTCTGTTGGGACATAGTATGGTTTCAATATTTATGGGAACCCCTAGTCAACAACTCCAAATACTGAGTCCATTCCTTTTCTTGTTCCTTTTAAATCACTTTTAAATTCATTTATAAAAAGTTTATCTACTTTTAAATGTTGGATATAAAGAATCTGAAAAAGAACTATTGTTTCAATTACTGTGTACTGGAGAAAAGATGATAAAATGGAATTAGTCTGCACAGGTTCTTGGGCTCATAACCCCATTAATAAGGCTGCAGGGGGCCTTCTACCAATAAAGAATTCTCAAAAAGTACCTCTGGCACTGGTTTCTGTTAAGAAGTCTTCTATCTGTGATGTCACAAACATCATTAGCCTCATGGGGTAAAACCTTCATTCTGATTAATGAGACCATTCAGGACATCAGTCTGAGCTTTAATCAGTTAGAAGCTTGGAGATGCTTGCAATGAGTGGTGTTTGTTGCAGGAATTAGACACTGATGTATAATTCCTAAAGATTTTAAGCATATATTAATTATGGATGTATTTAGTTTCATTATGACTTTTAACACATATTAATCACATACTTTAATCTTTTTCATCTTCCCTATTATCTATAACATTTGAAGTCTCAGTTTTAGCACAGACGAATGAAGGCTAGGAAATTTTCAAGATATAAATATACTATTTTTCTTATATATTTCCTACTATCTACCATAGAAAATGGATAAGCCATGTTCACTAATTTGATGTTTAAAATAACATATGTTAATTGTTCAGGAATGTTTTCAACATAATCTGATCAAACTAAACCCACAGTATGGATCAATCTTAATCTTATATTCTGAAATATCTCACAGTAATTATTACTTTAAAAAAGTTAATGAGGTTAAGTCCGACTGTGAGTTGCCAACAAAGACGAGAGATAGAGAGATTCGATATTTTTTTTTGAGATAAGATCCATAGTATATATATATTATAGATTATGGTAATGGGGGATCGGGATTGTATCTCCTTTCTCTTTTTTTCTTTTCTGACTTTTTTTGTTTTTTTCTTTTTTGGTGTTTTTTTTTTTTTTTTTTTTTTTTTTTTTTTTTTTTTTTTTTTTTTTTTTTTGTTAGTTTTTTTTCCCCTTTTTTTTTTTTTTTTTTTTTGTTTTTTCTCTGTTTTTGCCTTTCTTTTTTTTTTTTCCCCCTTTTTTTTTTTTTTTTTTTTTTTTTTTTTTTTCTTTCCTTTCTTTTCTCCCTCTTTTTCACTCCTTTCCTTTTTTCTCATCTACCGTCTTACCCTTTTTATTGGGTTCTAATGTTCGTTCTCTTTTTAATTGATCCCTCGCGCGCCCTACTGCTCTTGCAGAGGACCCGGGTTCGATCCCCAGCACCCACATGGTGGCTGAGAACCGTCTGTAACTCCAATTCCACGAGAACTCCAGTTCCAGGGGAATCCGACACCCTCTTCTGACCTCCGCAGCATTGCACGACATGGGTGCACAAACCTACATACAGACAATACATTCATACACATACAAAATAAATAAATAAAATAAAAAATATTGTATATAGAATTAGTCTGCACAGGTTCTTGGGCTCATAACCCCATTAATAAGATGAATATATTAGAAAAAAAAACTCTACTTACACTAGGTATTGCATTGGTAGATGTTCTTCACTTACCATGATTGGAGGTCATGCTTTCATTTACACACGTTTACAGCTTCTCTACTTATGTTAGTAAGCCAAACATAATCAAGTTATTGATCATGGTTTGAGTACAGTTTCATATAAGGCCTAAAAGACTTGACAGAAATGTTTTTATTGTTTTTAATAATGTTTTTATTGAAGTTTTGTGCAATTCATACAACATTTCTCAGTCCAATTTAGACTCATTCCCCTTTCCATGCTCCCCAGCACCTGAGTTCATTCATTTTACCATACATGCCTTGCATCTTTTTTTCAGTCTTTTTAAAGTTTTTCTATGTAGAGATTTATTGCTTTGGGCTGAAGTTTACCATTTCAGTCAGTTCTTTGACCCAGTCCTTTTGTTGTTGTTCCCTCCAATTTGTATTGCTCCAAAATATGCATCTATGTTCTTCACACACATACCAAAATTATGACGTCTGAAAGTAAACTGTATATTAATTCCAAAACATGTTTAGGAATTCACATTTTCCTCTTTGATTTTATATTACTCTAAACCATGCATACATTCCCTTCCCCCCCCATATACCACAATTACAAAGTCTGAAAATAAGTGATAGGTTAATTCTAGATCCCATTAAGGTATTCAAATTATAATAGCACAGTTGCTTTCAGGTAAAAAAACAAAAACAAAACTTCTCCTTTTGCCTTACTACTAGGTATTTGGTGCTAGCATCCACAAATGAGGTGTACCATTCATCATTTGTTTTTCTGGGACTTTATTGTAACTGTGTGTGTTTGAATTCATAGTGGTTTTGAAACCCCTGTGTAGCAGTGGCTGACTTTGAATTCCTGATCTGCATGGCTCTAGATTCCAAGCGTTAGAACTATAGACTATCATAGCTGGATAGAACATTTTTGATGCATAGGGATTAAGAAGGGCTGAAAGCCTTTGTGGACTGAGTGAAAATTCATGCATATTACTTTTACTGTTAGACCGTGAGAAATTCATGGTCACAGTAAAATGCACATTTGCTATCCCAACTCCCAATTCATGCAGTGACTCAAGCCACATTGAATAATGTACATTTCCCAAAGAAATTATCATTATTTTTCATGGCTTTGCAATCTCCTTTATCATTCAGACCTGAGTCATTATTATTTATCATTATGGAGAAAATAATTTATAAGAACTTACAGGAATCTGCTACTTTAATAGCTGTAATCTTAAAATTACTATGCACATATAAAATATCTAACATCTTTGGCATGAATAAAATGCAAGTTGTGATATTAGTATGTTAAGTAAATATCTTTACATTGTCAATGCTGGCATGGCTGCTTACCAAAATAATTTTCTGTCACTTCTGAATTCACAGCTAGAATATAGCCAGCATCCTCTTTTATGATTAAGTACAGTACATGGCTAAGTTCTGTCCAATGAAACACTCATGATATTTACTTATCCTTTTATAGTTTTATTTTTATGTATGATTTTTTTACTTTTATTCTTATAGATTTGTGATTTTCATACAATATAGTTGGATGGTGTTTAGATCTCTTCCACGTCCATGCCTCTGACTACTGCCCTTCTCCCAATTTTATATACATTTGTGTGTGTGTGTGTGTGTGTGTGTGTGTGTGTGTGTGTGACTGTAGGTTCTGATTTATGTCCCCAAATGTCCTTCAGTTTGGGTCCATCCACTGGACCCACCAAGAGTTGCATCTCTATAAAATACTGTCATTCCTCCTGCCAGCAGTCATCAATTGCCAAAGGCTCCTTAAATTGGTTTGGAATTTTTTTTTTTTTTTTTTTTTTGTCTTATTGAGACAGGGTCTCCTGTAGTTCCTGCTGTCTTGGAACTCGCTATGTAGACGAGGCTGGTCTTGAACTCACAAAGAACCACCTGCTTCTGCCTCCCAAGTGCTAGGATTAAAGGCGTGCACCACCACGCCCAGGTCTGGTTTGGATTTCTTACCTACTTCCTCATGTCTATGCTGGGATTTTGTTGGGTCTGAATTTGCATAAGACTTGTGAATGCTGTCAGCATTGCTATGAATCATATGAGTAATTGACCAGCTGTCTGGAAGACTATTTCCTTGTGGTCGTTCACCTCTCTGGATTTTTACAATCCTTGTAGTTCCTTTCACACAATGATACCTGAGACTTGGGAGACAGAGGTTTAAAATAGATCAGCATCCTGCAGCCTCTTGTTCTCTGCACATTGGCCAATTGTGGGTTTCTGTGTTTATCACCATTTTCGGCAAAAATAAACTTCTCTGGTGAGAGTTGAGAGATGCATTCATCTTATATGTAGAGGTACAATTGAAGATCCATCACATAGGGCTAAGCATCTCAGAGACTATTTTTTTTTTTTTTTGGTCTTTTGTGAGACAGGGTCTCCCTGTAGCCCCAGATGTCCTGAAACTCACTGTGTAGAACAGGCTGGCCTTTAACTCAAAGAGATTCACCTGTCTCTGCTTCCCAAGTGCTGGGATTAAAGGTGTGTGCCAGGACACCCAGCTTCAGAGATTCTTACTCTGTACATTTGAACAGTTCTGTGCCTGGTGTGGTGGCACACACCTTTAATCCTAGCACTCGGGAGGCAGAGTCAGGTGGATCTTTGAGAGTTCAAGGCCAACCTGGTCTACAGAGTGAGTTCCAGGACAGCTGGGGCTACAGGGAGACCCTGTCTCAAAAAGACCAAAAAAAAAAAAAGAAAAGGTTTCTTTCCAAGTTCAGTTCATTGTGTGAAAGGAACTACAAAGATTGTAAAAATCCAGAG
The DNA here is from genome assembly GCA_009823505.1 of Rhizomys pruinosus. NCBI lineage: Eukaryota > Metazoa > Chordata > Mammalia > Rodentia > Spalacidae > Rhizomys > Rhizomys pruinosus. The sequence goes on from VZQC01011251.1 coordinate 2,633,637, forward strand.
AGGTGAACGACCACAAGGAAATAGTCTTCCGACAGCTGGTCAATTATCAATGATGCATAGCAATGCTGACAGCCATCAAGTCTTATGCAATCAGACCCAACAAAATCCACGCATAGACATGAGAAGTAGGTAAGAAATCCAAACCAGACCTGGGCGTGGTGGTGGTGCACGCCTTTATATCCGATGCACTTGGGGGGCAGAAGCAGGTGGTTCTTTGTGAGTTCAAGACAGCCTCGTCTACATAGCGGTTCCAAGACCAGCAGGCAACTACAGGAGACCCTTGTCTCAATAAGACAACAAAAACAAAAAAAAAAAAAAAAAAAATTCCAAACCAATTTAAGGAGCCTTTGGCAATTGATGACTGCTGGCAGGAGGAATGACAGTATTTTATAGAGATGCAACTCTTGGTGGGTCCAGTGGATGGACCCAAACTGAAGGACATTTGGGGACATAAATCAGAACCTACAGTCACACACACACACACACACACACACACACACACACACACAAATGTATATAAAATTGGGAGAAGGGCAGTAGTCAGAGGCATGGACGTGGAAGAGATCTAAACACCATCCAACTATATTGTATGAAAATCACAAATCTATAAGAATAAAAGTAAAAAAATCATACATAAAAATAAAACTATAAAAGGATAAGTAAATATCATGAGTGTTTCATTGGACAGAACTTAGCCATGTACTGTACTTCCTGCATTTTAAATTCTAGAATAAACCCTGGTAATTATGGCTTTTCAAACAAAGGGAAAGCAATATAAGTCAAGGAAATATTTCATATTTAATATGATTTTCGGGCCTTTTAATATATATTTTATTGAATGTTTGCATTTTTCTACAAGATTTCTCAATCATCTTTATACCCCCTTCCTTATTCACCCCCCACACACACACATAGCAGCCTCCACTGGATTTATGAATTCTGTCATATATGTTAAGGGCTATCGAATTTAGTGTATCCAGATGTCCTTCAGTACAAGTTCATACACTGGATTCTAAGTCAGCCTATCTAGAGTCTATTAAAAAATATCAACTCTTCTTCACCAAGCAGAAATTAGCTGCCAATATCCCTTTGGCTAAGGTTGGAACCTGCTGCCCATTTCCATAATTCTATGCTGAGTTCTTCTCTAATGGAGTTTGCATGGGACTTGTGCATACAATCACCTGGTTGAAGGTTCATAAGGGGTAGAGAGCATACTAATGCATCTCTCAACTTACATCCACAAATGTCCCTCATGCAACAGAGAGTAATGAACAGAAAATGCCACAAGTGGCCAAAGTGTAGAGATTAAGTCTGCAGAATGTGGGTCTCTGGACAGGATTGCCTATTTTAAACTTCACTCATTTCATTGGGTAGATATTAAAACTTTTGAAACTGGAAAAATTGTAATAGGAAAGTTACCAGCAGTGAGCCTTTGGTGCAACCCTGCAGGTATCCACACATGTGAAGATGTAAACAGGAAAGAGATATAAATTTTCCATCACGTTATATACATAATTGAAAATGCAGATAGTGAAGCTTCATATAATCCTATACAACTGCCGTGGGTGCAGTGCTTCAGGCAGACTGCTTTGAACTGACTGTTCTAAAGCATGTCACATCTGCAGTCAGGCTTCTTTCAGTGCTACAGGTCTGAGCATGATATGGTGCATTAGATATGACCTTTCTCACTGGATGGCACTGGGGAATATTAGGGAACAAAATCAATATATCCCCTCAGTATACATCGACCTTGTGAACACAGACTGTAATCAGCAGGCCTGCACTCTGACTTGAAGATTTTTCACTGTCTTGCTTGGTCTCTGTAGCAGCATTGTCATTTTCTAAAAGGAAGGCTGCGGATCAATATAACTACTAATAATTTTGACTCAGTACAGCTAATCTACACTGAGAATTGAATCTGCTTTATTACAGTCAGTGATGAATGAGAAAACTAAGAATTGTCTTTTCGGTATACCAAAGTAACTACAGACTGCTGGAAAAATTCCTGAAAGAAACCTTTTGTCATAACCTATAGAATCAGCCTGACTATTAACAATAAACACTTTTTTTTCATCTTTAACTGTGTAACTTTGTAGAATAGCAATTTTCCAGACAAAGAATGGCGTTGAATGATACAGCACTAATATTGACAATGATTTTAAGACTATCTAAAAAGTACAATATTCAGGGGCTAGAGAGATAGCCTAGCGGTTAAGAGCACTGACTGCTCTTGCAGAGGACATGGGTTCGATCCCCAGCACCCACATGGCGGCTAAGAACCATCTGTAACTCCAATTCCAGGTGAACTCCAGTTCCAGGGGAATCTGAGACCCTCTTCTGACCTCCGCGGCATTGCACAACATGGGTGCACAAACCTACATGCAGACAGTACATTCATACACATACAAAAATTTAAAAAGTACAATATTCTTTAAGTTTCATAACTGAAATGATTGCTTTTTACAACAAAAGTAAATTTACTATTTTTTTCTACAAATGGGAGGATTGCAAATGATGCTAACCCCGGGGCTCTTAGACAAATCTAGGTTCAAACAGCTCATAGAAAAGGCAGTAATGGAAGAAAATTGCCACTTTATTCAATAGAATACCTAAAATCAGAGCATTGGAGTCCAGTGATGTTCATTCCAATTCTGATATCCTTTTAGTCTAATTGGTATATGGACTAGCACGCCAGGATTGGGAATGTGACTTACTCTCTGAACTTCATCTACAAGGGGCTGCAAATGGTGGTCCATGCCTTGCCCAAGCCAATTGCAGCATTCTGGAGGATGAATCCGAGGAGCTTGACTTTGAAGTCAGTCTAACATACACAGTGGAACCTTTGTTTTGGAGATATGTTTAATTATTAATCAATTAATATATTATTTATTTATATTTAATCTCTATGAGTATTTGTAATTACAATGGTGTTCTTAAGTGCAATGCCATGGAGGCCAGAATAGGGTGTTGTATTTCCTAAAAGTGGAGTAAAGATCAGCTGTTAGTCATGATGTAGGTGCTGGGACCCAAACCCCAGTTCTCAGTAAGAGTAGCAAGTGCTGTTAATTGAAGAGCCGGCTCTTCAACCCCTGGTCACAGATATTTTGTTGCTACACCTCATGTTCCTGTCTACACTTTGAATTTCCTTTGGGGTTAATAGATAACATTAGCACTTCTCTACTGCCATAGGAAATAAGAAGCAGAATGCAGTAGGTAAAACAAACTGTGATAAAATTACAATAAATTCCTTTGAACGTTTGAAATGAGTTTAAAAGTTAAAATGGTAGAGACACTGTTATCAGATTCCTATTTTTGTCTAAAACTGTTCTCTCTCTAAGTTGACATTCAAAATCATTGAAAAAAATGCTATGTTTGTAATATTTTCATGGCATACTGCTTTTTCATAAATGATTTTCTATTCCCTAAAGAATAAGCACAATGTTATAGACTGGAGGAAGTAATGAAATCCAAGATATTAATAACAAGAAAATTTACAATAATTGTTCTTACCTGTAACACCTTTAATCCATCAGAGTTATTTTTCCTCTGAAATGGCATTTATAGTAAATATTAAGTGCATGATCTGAATTAATTATATATGAGTAAGGTATTTATTTGACAAAATTAGGAAACATTAATTAAAGAAAAATTAATAAAGATTATTCAGTATATATGAGAGAAACCCATTGGCTATGTAATTAATTTAAATCTATATAAACAGATTGGAGTGTGAGGTATTTAGGCATATAATTAGGAATCACTAAAATGCCTCAATAACTCATTTTGAAACTATAAATGGTAATAATATTTAATGTTTTCCTTTGATTAAGATTTACTTGAAATATTAGAACATATTTAACTTTATGTCTAATTCTATTTTTTACAGTGTTGAGGACAAAACCCAGGGCTTTGTGCATGCTATGCAAATATTCTACCACTGATCTGTTCACTTCACCTCCCATTTGTCTTTATTTAAATTATCTTGCTATAAAAAATTCAAAGAACTCATAAACAAAACTTAGTATACAAAACAGAATTATTCTATCGGGAAGTTTATTGAACTATTTAGACATAAAACATAAATTGCTAATTTAAAGACTAATTATCTCCAAGCACAACGTGTCTTATTAATTGGACACAAAGACACAGAGAGAAATAGAGACACAAATTCAGATACAGATAAACAGAAAATATCCTTTTATAGAAACATAATCTAATTCAAAATGACTAGTTGCATTTAGATGTCATTTGTTTTCAGATTTTTTTTAATTTTTGAGAATTCCATACATTCGTGTAACGTGGCTTGATCAAGTCCACACTCTTTTCCCTTCATTCCACTTCCTTCCTTATCATGCTACCTCTTTTCCATCCCAACACTTTTTTTTTAACTCAGAGAGTCCCCTTAATGCTGCCTATATTTGCATGAATGTGGGAAAATCTCCTGGGACATACAGAAACAGTATCCCAGCAACCATCTGTTACCCAGTAGCTCCTCAATTAGGCCTGAGCTTTGTGAGTGCTTCCCCATGGTGGTATTTTTCCAAACTTGATGCAGTATCCAGTAGAGGTATCCCATAATTGTGTACAACAGTTCATGTGTGCAACAGCACTGTCATGTCCAGAAAATACTTTTTTTTACTACAGATGCAAACTATCTATATCTCTTATACTGTTTTCACCCCCTTTTCTGATGATCCCTAAGCCTTAAGGAAAGTGGATGCAATGTAAAAGAGCTGAATTAGAGCTGATCCCTCCTTTTTCTTTATTTGTACATTACCCATTTTTTAGTTGGCTCTCCTATTAGACATTCCATTGAACCCTCCCTCTTCTGTTATTCCACTTTCTCCTTCCTACCCCTTTCCTTGAAGCACTCCCAGAGCCCCTCACTAGTTTTCTTCCTTCTATAGGAACTCCTATTTAAACATAAATATCTAAACATTCAAACATAACATCAGGATTTGGGATTAGGATCCAAAAATAAAAGAGAACATTCATGGCTTGTTTGTTTGAGTCTGGGTTGCCTTACTTAATGTAGTAGTTTCTAGCTCCATCTAATTACCTGAAAATTATGATTTGATTTTTCTTTTTCGATGAATAGATCTCCATTGTGTAAATGCATCACATTTTTATTATCCATGCATCAGGTGAGGAGCATTTAGTTTGTTTCCATTTCCTAACTATTGTGAAAGGAGCAGCAATAAACATGGCTAAATAAATATTTTTATAGTAGGATACTGAGTCCATAAGGGGTATGTCAAAAATGGTACTGAGTACTCTGGGCATATGGCAAGATTTTTCCACACTGAGTGCATTCCCATCAACAAGGAATTTGGGTTCACCTTCCTCATCATCATCTCCAGCACTTGAGATTATTTGTTTTCTTGACCTTAGGCATTCTGACTGGGCAAAATGAACTGTTCAACTAATTTTGATGTGTATTTCTCTACTTGTTAAGTGCAGCAAAAGAAACATCAAAGAAGTGAAGAGAAACCCACAGAGTGGGAGGAAATCTTCACCAATGATACCTCTGATAGAGCATTAACATCCAGAGTGTATAAACTACTCAAAAAACAAAGGAGGAAGAAAACAAATGACCCACTCAAATGATGGAGTAAAGAGCTGAACAGAGTCTTCAGAAATTAAGAAGATGGCTGAGAAACATCTTAAAACGGGTTCAAAATTGCTAATAATTAAGGAAATGAAAATTAAAACCACCTTAAGATTTCATCTTACTCTGGTAAGACTAGCCATGATCCAGAAAACAAAGATACCAAATGCTGGAGAGGTTGTGGGGAAAGGGAAACACTCATCCACTGCTGGTAGGAATGCAAACTCCTATGGAAATCAGTGTGGAGAACTCTTAAGAAACCGAAAATGAGCCTACCACCTGACCCAGTCACACCACTCTTTGGTGTATACCCACAGGACTCATCCTATTGCACAAATACAAGCGCGTCTATGTTTATTGCAGCTCTCTTCACAATAGCAAAGAGCTGGAAGCAACCCAGGTATCCCTCAACTGATGAGTGAATAGAGAAAATGTGGTACATCTACACCATGGAGTTCTATGCAACAGTAAAGAAAGATGATGTCATGAACTTTGCAGGTAAATGGATGGAAGACCAAATCATTATGCTAAGTGAAGTAACACAGTCCCAGAAAAACAAACAGGGAATGGTATCTATCATTGTGAACGCTAGCACCAAATCCCCAGTTGAAAGGCAATCTGAGCAAAGTTAATATTATATTTCTTTTTATCTGAAGGGAACTGGGTTGTCATCATTTGAATCCCTTAATGGACTCTGGAATTAACTTACCACTTATTTTCAGACTTAGTAATTGTGGTCGAGGGTATGTATTCATATTTTAGAGTAATATAAAATTAAAAGGAAAAATGTGAACTCCTAAAGATATTTTGGAATTAACATACAGTTTGTTTTCAGAGGTCATAATTTTGGTATATATATGCATATTTTGGAGCAATGCAGTTGGGAGGGAACAGCAAGGACAAGAGAACTGTGTCAAGGAACTGACTGAAACAGGTGACTTCTGCACAAACAATAAACCTCTGCAGAAAAAATTTAAGAAGATGAGAGAAAGATGCAGGACATATATGACAGAATGCATGAACTGGGGTGGGGTGGGGCACAAGGAAAAAGCAATGTGTCTAAATTGGACTGAAAAATGATGTATGAAATACAAAAAATAAACAAAAAAATATTTAATAAAAAGATATTGAATACTTCTAAATGTGTTTCTTAACCATTCCATTTCTTCTTTTGATTACTCTCTGTTCAGAACTATATCCCATTTAATTGGGTGAGATGTTTTTTTTTTTAAGTCTTTGTACATTCTGGAAAATCATCCCCTATTAGATCTGTAGCCAAGAGTCCTTCCCACTCTGTGGGTTCAAAGTCACTAAATTATTGTTTTTTTTCTTTTGTTTTACAAAAGCTTTTTAGTTTAATGAGGTTCCATTTGTCCACTGTTTTTCTTAAATCCTAAACAAGTGAAATCCAATTTAGAAAGTCATTTCCTGCACCTATACTTTGCAGGGTACTGCCTATGTTTTTTTTTTTTTTTTTTTTTTTTTTTTTTTTTTTTTTTTTTTTTTCTTTCCTAATGATTTCAGTGTTTCAGGTTTCACATTGAGGTCTTTGATCAATTTAGAATTTTTTATGCAGTTATAGATACCATTCTAATTTCATTCTTCTAGGAATGCAGGAGCAATATCCCCTTGAAGGTCATGGGTCCAAATACCTAACTTCTTTTTATTAGGTATCATCTTATAAAATTATACCATCTCCCAATAATACCACTGGCTAAAGAACAAGCCTTGAAAGTATGTAACTTAGATAAGAGTCTAAATTCAATTCATAGCATCTAAGAGGGAGTTACATTTGCAAGAGAAACTCAAAGCTCTGTATTAGATAGCCATCTACCACTGAGTTACCTTATATACCAATGTCTTGTAGGACAATAATCATTCAAAATTAGTGACATTGGAAATAATCTAAGTTATTGTGAATTGAGTACCCAAATAACAAAATCACCCATAGAAAGAAATGAAGAATTGCTTTTATCAACAGATGGATGAATTTCAAAAGACAGAAAAAAAGAATCCTTGGAATTGCCAACTACCCAAGGACTCTTTGAGGAATGGATATATTGGTTTTAAGTGGTGATTTTAAAGATATTTAGTAAAGTGAAAAACCTGTCAGAATTTTACATTTTAGATATAATAAATTGTAGCACACTGAGTGTAATTTGGGTATCGTCACCAATTTTAGTCAATCATCACATATTTTTCTCAATGGTGTCTGTATTTTTGCTCCACATGCTCCTTGTTACTTAAGCTTCCACAGTCCACACATCTGATGTTATTTCATGCAGTCTAATTTGCTTTCTGTTTGTTTGCTTTCAGCCCTACATAGCAAATGTGCAAATTACAAAAATAGCAGTTTGGAGTGGTTTTTTTCCCTCTTTTTTTGAAGTTTTATGCATTGCATACAACATTTCCTAATCAAATTTAGACCCATTCCTCCTTCCTTGTCCCCTACCCTGCCAGAGCTCATGCACTCTGCCATACATGTCTTTAAAATTAATTTTTTAGTCTTTTTCTCAGTCTTTTTAATTATTTTCAGTGCAGAAGTTTACTCTTTGGGCCAGAAATTTACTGATTCCATCAGTCCATGTTGACCAAGTATTTTTTGTTGCTGTTCCTTCCAATTCATGTAACTCTAAAACATGTATATATACACACATGAACTCTGACTTAGGGACACTTATTGTAGCTAAGTTCATCTAGGCTATGAGGTGTAACTGATTGCTATGACTTGTGAAATTGTAAAGAAGATTGAAAATACAGTGCAAAAATTAAATTCAGGCTTTACTATATTTGGTACTCAAATTTTTAAGAAAAATATGTCAAAATCCTAGGCTTATTCATTTCTATTGTAGGAAGGTCCTGTCTTTGCATTCCAAAACACTGAAAGTAATCCAAAAAACACTATGTATCACAACTTAAAAATACATATGCAACTTACATATGGAACAATATCACATATGGAATGACATATTTCCCAGTGAAATTATAAATAGGAGTTCCTGAATAACTCTCAGTTCATGATAATTTCATAAACTGCTCCATGATGTCTGACCCAGTCGGGAATATGATGCACAGACCAACATTACAAAGACCATTAATCTGTTTTACCAATGCTTGGATAAGGTCCTATTGCTGGGTTCTCTTGGACTGTATAAATGAATGATAACATACACACTAGGAGCACTGAGAAGGAGTCATTGGCTTCTGATAAAAACTCCACATAAGGGGATTTCCCAAGCACAGGTAGGAGCTGGGTACTTCAGCCAGGCAGATTGTTTGGTTTGATCTATTTATCTTTGGCTCTTGATTGGCTTTGGTGGTGTAAAAGGTGGGTTTCTGTGAGTCTTGAGATCGGGGATTTCCCAAGACCATCTGACACACAGGTAGGAGCTGGGTGCTTCAGCCAGGCAGATTGTTGGATTTGATTTAATTGTCTCCAAGAAAGGCATCTGAAGGAGGCAAGCAAAGCAAGCCTTCAACACAGTGAAGAGGCATCTGGGATTCACATTGGAATACAGGCAAAGAGAAACCCATATGCCAGGGACACAAAGAAGAGACAACATGGGAAAGGCTCAGGATAACTCCACGCCAAGCTCTACCAACCCTGTGGAAGATTCCTGCCATAGGATCCCCCTGGGGATGGCCCAGGACACAGATATTAGAAGTACAATTGTGAAAATTTTTAAAGAAGTACAAGATTATAAAGAGTAAATCAAATAATTAAGAAAAGAGAATGAAAAACTCAAGAAGGATCTAGAGAGAGAGAATGAACAACTCTGGAAGTTGAAACACTGAAAAGATCCCATGTTGAAAAAGATAAGGAAACCAACCAGCGAAGCAAAGAGCTGTAGGAGGGGATTGAGAAGCTCCAAAAGGAAGTGGAAATACTAAAGAAATCAGAAGACAAAATGAAAAAGGAAATCAAACACTCATCCAATCAAGAGGAAAGGAATGGAAAAAGCCTCAGAAGCAGAACAAAGAATATCAGACCTGGAAGATAACACAGAACAACTAAAAACCTCAAGGAAAGATTATGAAAAATTTAAAAATACACAAAAGTGGAACAACCAGGAACTGTGGGACATTATGAAAAGATCAAAATTCCACATCATAGGAATAGAGGAAGGAGAAGAATCCCAAGAGAATGGTATTGATCAGATCTTCAACAGGATAATAGAGGAAAATTTCCCCAAACTAAAATAAGACAAACCAATACAAATACAAGAAGCACATAGTACTCCAAACAGACAAGAACAGAAAAGAAACTCTCCATGCCATATCATAGTTAAAATGATAGACATCCAAAACAAAGACAAAATTCTTAAAACCACAAGAGAAAAACAAGTGACCTATAGGGGGAAACTATTGGAATTACAACTGACTTCTCAGTGCAAACTATGAAAGCAAGAAGAATGGGGAGCAAAGCATTCCCAGTGTTAAAGGACAATAGACACCAACCCAGGTAACTATACCCAGCAAAAATGTCGATTCTAGTTGAAGGAGAGAGAAAAATCTTTCATGGCATAAACAATATGAAAGAATACATGTCCAGAAAACCAACCCTTCGGAGAATACTTGAAGCAATTCAAAGGACAGAAGAAAGGAGCAACCAACCCCAGGCACCTAGAAAGAGAAATCAATAAGAGCATAACTGCAGAAGTAGAAACCTAAACCAAAACTGCAAATGTATAATAAGGTGAAAGGAAGCAACACAAACCTATCAGTCATAACCTTAAATATTAATGGACTAAATTCCCCAATCAAAATACATAGACTGGGAGATTGGATTAGGAAACAGAATCCATCGATATGCTGTCTACAAGAAATGCATCTTACCTTCAAGGATAGGCACCACCTTAAAGTGAAAGGATGGAAAAAAAAATATTCCAAGCAAATGGTACCAAAAAGAAAGCAGGTGTTGCTATTTTAATATCAGACAAAATAGACTTCAAAGTAAAAAAAAAAAATCAGGAGACAAAGAAGGCCATTACATTTTTATCAAAGGAAAAAATTCACCAAGAAGATTTCACAATTATGAATATAAATGCACCAAATTCTGGTGCACCAAACTTTATAAAGACAATTCTCCAGGACCACAAGGCACAGATTAACACCAGTACACTCATAGTAGGAGACTTCAATACCCCACTGAACCCTTTGAACAGGTAGGTCAACAGGACAACACCAGTACACTCATAGTAGGAGACTTCAATACCCCACTGAACCCTTTGAACAGGTAGGTCAACAGGACAAAGAATAAACAAAGAGACGTCTGAAATGAATGATATGATACACCAAATGGACCTCACAGACATCTACCGAATATTCCACCCTAATACCAGAGAATATACTTTGTATTCAGCACCCCATGGAACATTCTCCAAAATCGACCACATACTGGGACACAAAAGAAACCTCCACAAATACAAAAGATTGAAATAATTTCATGCATTCTATAAGACGACAACACAATAAAGCTCAACATCAACACCAGGACAAGCCCTCCTGCCTACAAGAATACATGGAGATGGAACAACACATTCTTGAATAATGAATGGGTCAAGGAAGAGATAAAGAAAGAAATAAAAGCATTCCTAGAACTGAATGACAATGATAATACAACACAACAAACCTATGGGATATTTTAAAAGCAGTCCTAAAAGGTAAGTTTATAGCCCTGGGTGCCTACACCATAAAAACAGAAAGAGCACAAGTGAATGATCTAACACTGCAACTAAAAGCACTTGAGAGGCAACAACAGATGAACCCTAAAGGCAACAGACAGGAAGAAATAACAAAATTCAGAGCAGAAGTCAATGAAATAGAAACAAAGAAAACAATACAAAAAAATCAATGAATGCAAATTTGGTTCTTTGAAAGAATAAACAAGATAGACAGACCTCTGGCCCAGTTAACCAAAAGAAAGAGGGAACAACTCTAATACAATGAAGAGGAAACTATCACAACAGACAATGAAATGAACCAGAAAATCATATGGGAATACTTCAAATACCTATACTTTACCAAGTTTGAAAACCTAGAAGAAATGGATGAATATCTGAAATCCTGGGAATCACCAAAGCTCAACCAAGAAGAGATTCACAGCTTAAACAGACCCATAATTTATGAAGAAATTGAAAATGTAATAAGAAAACTCCCAACTATAAAAAGCACAGGCCCAGAAGGTTTCACTGCAGAATTCTATAAAACATTTCAAAAAGACCTACAACCATTATTACTGAAACTGTTTAGAAGGATACAGAGGGAATTCTCCCAAATTCCTTCTATGAAACCAGCATCACTCTATTACCAAAACTAGGAAAAGATACAACCAAAAAGGAGGATTATAAGCCCATCTCCCTAATGAACACAGATGCCACAGTGAACACAGTATCTAAACAGGATACTGGCAAATCACATACAGACCCACATCAAGAAGATCATCCATCATGACCAAGTTGGATTCATACTAGAGATGCAGGGATGGTTCAAGATAGGAAAATCAATCAATATCATCAAGCATATAAATGGACTGAAAGAATAAAGCACACCATCATCTCAACTGACTTTGAAAAACCCTTTGACAAAATCTAGCATCCCTTCATGCTTAAAGTCTTAGAGAGAACTGGATTGGAGTGATCATTCCTCAATGTAATCAAAGCCATATACAGTATACATACAGCCAATATCATCCTAAATGGGGAAACAACAGAAACATTCCCTTTAAATGTAGGAACTCAGCAAGGCTGCCCCCCTGTCACCACTCTTCTTCAATATAGTGCTTGAAACATTTGCCAGGGCAATAAGGCAAGAAAAGGAAATTAAAGGAGTACTAATTGGAAAAGAGGAACTCAAGCTATCCCTATTTACTGATGATATGATTGTTTACTTAAGGGATGCTAAAAACTCCACCAGAAAACTCCTAGAAATGATTAACAGCTTCAGTGAAGTGGCAGGATATAAAATTAACCTTAAAAGTCAGTAGCCTCTCTTTACACCAGCAACAAGCAACTGAGGAATGAATTCAAGGAGACCTCCCCACTCACAATAGCCTCAAAAACAATAAAATACCCAGGAACAAACCTAACCAAAGACACCAAAGATCTCTACAACAAAAATTTTAAACCCTTAAAGAAATAAAGTGAAGAAGTCATCAGAAGATGGAAAAACCTCCCATGCTCATGGATTGGGAAAATTAATATAGTAAAAATGTCCATTCTACCAAAAATCTTGTATAGATTTAATGCAATCTCACTTAAAATCCCTAAGAGTTTCTTCACAGGCTTGGAAAACAAGTCCTTAATTTCATTTGGAAAAACAAAAGACCCTGAATAGCCAACAACCCTGAGCAAAAGGAGCTACACAGGGGGGATCTCTATACCAGACTTCAAACTATACTACAGGGCTATTGTCATAAAAATAGCCTGGTACTGGAACAAAAACAGACCTGTTGACCAATGGAACAAAACCAAAGATTCAAACCTATGCACATACAATTTCAGCCATCTCATATTTGACAAGGGGGCCAAGAAGATACAATGGAGAAAAGACTACTTCAGCAAGTGGTGTTGGCAAAACTGAGTCACCACTTGTAGAATAATGAAATTCAACCCCTACCTCTCACCCTGTACAAAAGTCAACTCCAGATGGATTAAAGGCCTCAACGTGAAACCCCAAACTCTGAAGGTGATAGAAAAAGTTGGCAGCAGACTACAAGACACAGGTGTAGGAAAAGACTTCCTAAATCAGACAGCAGCTGTGCAAGAATTAAGATCAACAATTGACAAATGGGACCTCATTAAACTCAAAAGCTTCTTCTGTACAGCAAAAGAAACAAGGAAGTGAAGAGAAAACCCAGAGTGGGAGTAATCTTAACCGGGGATACACCTGACAACATTAAAATCCAGACTATAGAAACTACTCAAAAAACAAAGAAGAAAGAAAACAAATGACCCGCTCAATAGATGGAGCAAAGAGCTGAACAGAGACTTCACAAGTAAGGAATTAGAGATGGCTGAGAAACATCTTAAGAAGTGTTCACAGTTGCTTATAATTAAGGAAATGCAAATCAAAACCACTTTAAGATATCATCTTACTCCAATAAGACTGTCTAGGATCAAGAAAACAAATGATACCAAGTGCTGGGGAGGTTGTGGAGAAAAGGGAACACTCATCCACTGCTGGTGGGAATGTAAACTCATACAGCCACTATGGAAAGCAGTGTGGAGAACCCTTGGAAGAGTTGGAATGAACTTGACCCAGCCATACCACTCTTGGGTATGTATCCATAAGACTCATCACAGAGATACATGCACAGCCATGTTTATTGCAGCTCTCTTTACCATAGCAATGAGCTGGAACCAACCCAAGTGTCCCTCAACTGATGAGTGGATAGAGAAAATGTGGTACATCTACACAATGGAGTTCTATGCAGCGGTTAAGAAAGATGACATCATGAGCTTTGCAGATAAATGGCTGGAGCTAGAAGATATCATACTGAGTGAAGTAACACAGTCCCAGAAAAACAATCGAAGAATGGTATTACTCATCTGTGGATGCTATCACCAATTACCTAATTGTATGGCAAACTGAGCAACGTTAATGTGATCTGAAAACTACTGTGCTGTTATATTGTGAATCCCTTAAAATATAATAAATAAAATAAAATATTCTTTGAAAATGTTTGCATTTATGCAATGTATTTTGATCATATCCATCCTACCTCCAACTCCCATTAGTCCCCGTCTCCTTTAAACCCAGCTTTATGACCTCATTTCCCAACATTGTTTACTTGTTTGTTTTTGAGACAGGGTTTCACTATGTAAACCATCTCAAGCTGGCTTCATTCTCAGAGATCTGAAAAAAAAAAAAAAAAAAACTCCACATAAAAACTCCACATAATCCATCCCTAGTCATATTACCATGAAAACTCAGAACATTGTGAATTTTGTGGCTGAAACCAATTCCTTATACAGATGATTCAAGCCTTTAATTTCTTTAAAATATATCTATATCTATCTCAAATCTATATCTATATCTAATCTAATATATATCTATATCTAATCTATGTCTATAGCGCATTGGACATCTATATCTATATCCATATCCATAGAATGTAGACACAGTGAACTCTAACCTCTCTGATCTTATAATTAAAATAAATAGGTATAAAGAAATTACAGAATGTGTTACAGTTAATATGTACGTGGGGGTAAGAAAAACAAGAGGCACTGAAAAGTGTTGTTTGTCACAGGCAGTAATTACGGTGAAGAGCACTGTTTGTCACGGACAGTGAATATGGAGAAATCCAATGCCCTTACCAAGAAGACAGCCAATTTCCTACCTGTCTTCCAAGAAATAAAATGATTGTCCTACCAAGTGCAAAGAATTGCAGAATTTAATGAGGTACTTGCACCAGGAATTTGTTGACATGCATACACAAGATAAATACTCAGGAAGCCTGGTGGAAAAGAGATGAGGAGGGGAAGGGAGACGAAGCTTCACAGTGCACAACTGTGTTCACATGAGATTGTTACTAACTGGAAATAAAATTCAAATAGTGGTTGCAATTTATGGCACTTACTTAATTCTTAGAGAAACTGCAGGGTGTGTTAGATGACTAAGTACATTTTTCACGATTAGATCTGATGTTCAATATTTGAAGCTCTATAAGGGTGTAGTACTGGTGATGAAATTACAAACAGGTTTAAGGCAAACCTTTGTCCCTTTGTGAAAGTGGAACACTCTAGAAGGAATGGTGGTAGTCACTTCCATTTAGTTACACAGAAGACAAAAATTATGATGATGGTGCACAGATTAAAATAGAATTGTCCAGGAACTGGTGAGATGGCACAGTGGTGAGGAGCACTGTATGCTTTTGTAGAGGACCCAAGTACAATTTCCAGTACCATATAACAGCTAACAACTATCCATAGTTCCAGTTCCAGGGAAATCCAACACCCTCTTCTAACCTCTGTGCACTTTCCAGTACCCAGGATCATTTACATATATTCACACAATACACTTATAAACATAAAATAAAAATAATAAAACATATACATGTAGATTTTCAGTTAATACTGCTTTTTCCATGACCCAGGATCCTTTACATATATTCACACAATACACTTATAGACATAAAATAAAAATAATAAAACATATACATGTAGATTTTCAGTTAATACTGCTTTTTCCATGACCCAGGATCCTTTACATATATTCACACAATACACTTATAGACATAAAATAAAAATAATAAAACATATACATGTAGATTTTCAGTTAATACTGCTTTTAAATATATATAGAAATGTTTGCCAAAATAAGATTATTTCAAACTGTAAATATTTTTCTTATTCATTTTAACTTTAATATCCTTTACAAATTGAGTCAAATAAAAGCATTTGACGATGGGCATTAAACAGCTAAATTTGAATTTTTAGAAATAGATGACTAACCAATTAGATGATCATTTTACTAGAGATATTGGTAATTGTTTCGATAATTTATATTTTCTCCCCAAAGAAGCAGTTTGACATTTAACATGCCTGGTTAGCTTTTTATTCTTCAAGAAGCAGATAAACAAATATACTCATAATCCTCTGTGTCATTCAAATTACACTCTAAATGCAAATTCTTCAGGTGGAAGGAGAACCGTGTTAGTTTATTCTGCGCCACACATTTTTTTCCAGCTTTGATCATAAGAGTTGCACATGCAACAACAGTAAGAACTGTGAAGGAAAATTGCCACATTAAATTAGGTAAGTCATTGAATAATTCTTTTAAATACTGTAACAGTTCTTGGGGGAATTATGATACAGTATTTAGTTTGTAAGTAGTCACAGGGAATATAAAATATTACCAGTTGAACAAACCTAATTCGAATTGGTTTATCAAATTGTTTTTCACATCTGGAGAATATAGTAAAATTCAGAAATTATTTCTCACTGTTTAATACTGATTTAACTTTTCCATGGGATTTAAAAAAAGCATGAGGCTGTAATCCTGAAAATAATCTAAAAGGACTAGGAAAAAGGCAATGAATTATCTCATATAAGCTTATCTTTGTTAGGAGATATATTTTTTCTTTCTTCTACTTCTTGATATATAGCAGAAGGTGTCATCTGAAGAAGCAAATGAGTGACTTTTGTCAATGGGTAAAGTGATAGTACAGATAGCAACCAAATTTAAGAGATAGAATTATATTAATAACTTTGAAATTAGGTGCATAATACATGTATGAAATTATCAAAGTGTAAAGTAAAAGATAAAAGGGATTCAAACATTTTGACTTTATGCTTAATATTCCCAAGTCTTTTTCATACTTAGAATTCTTGAAAGTCAATAAAAGGGGCTGGAGAGATGGTCTAGCAGTTAAGAGCACCAACTGCTCTGGCAGAGGACCCTGGTTCGATCCCCAGCACCCACATGGCGGCCGAGAACCATCTGAAACTCCAGTTCCAGGAGAACTCCAGTTTCAGGGGAATCCAACACCCTCTTCTGACCTCCACCGCATTGCACAACATGGGTGCACACACCTGCATGCAGACAGTACATTCATACATATACAGAAATAAATAAAATTTAAAAAAAATATTAAAAAAAAGAAAGTCAATAAAAGGAAACAAAATTGATAAGGACATAAGGATATAGGTCTCAGTCACCACCCTTTGATTTCTCAGTATCATTTGGTTGCTTGCTTCTCTAACAGTTTTTTGTAAAGACAGACCCTTGATGTTGTTTGTGACTAAGTTATAACTAGAAAGGTGGGAAGCTATTTCTCCAGAAAGTCAAAGTTGAAGGAAGCAGAAAATCCATTGTGAAGTAAAATTTAGCCAGTGAAAAAGAGGAGATGGGATGCAAATATCCTCTTTCTGACCCTCCTCTCTCCTCTAGTGATGGTTAAAGTGTTCATCGAAGCAGCAATACCAATGGGAACATGTGTCATCATCTGTGTCTTTCGTTCTCACTGCTGAGATTGTGAATAATAATAAAGAGCTGGTACTTAAGCCTTATTTAAGGAAGGGGCAGGGCTGATGAAATGTTGCCTTTGGCAAGGGGATTCAACCCAGAAAACTACAGTGGCAATGACTGTAACTTAAAGGGGTTACTAGTATAGTGGGCCACAGAGAAGTCTGTTCAGAGCTGACACTTCAGCCTCCAAAGCTGCCTGTAATTTGGATACCATCTGAAGAATTCTAATGGATATTTTAGCCAAGACAAATTATAAAAATGTTGATATGGACTGTAATGTATAATTAAAATTTCAAAATATTTTGTTAGAAAACTAAAATAATATTTCTAATCATTGTAACAGTTAGTCTAAAACATCTTATGTATAAATAGTAGCATGAACCACACTTCCAAAATAGGCATACAATGACTTCATCATTACTAAGGACTCTTAATTTATATAAAATGTTAAGTGAGTAAATTGAAGAAAATATTTAAATATTTTATATACCCGATACAACACTTTATTATAATTAAAATCTGAATAAACAATGCTTAATATACAACTAAGAATGTTTTTTGATTTTTTTTTAATGTGTATGAATGCACTGTCTGCACATAGGTTTGTGCACCCATGTTGTGCAATGCCACAGAGGTCAGAAGAGGGTGTCGGATTCCCCTGGAACTGGAGTTAAAGACAGTTCTCAGCCGCCATGTGGGTGCTGGGAATCAAACCCGGGTCCTCTGCAAGAGCAGTTGATGTTCTTAACGGCTAGGCAATCTCTCCAGCCCCTATTTTTTTTTTTTTTTTAACTAACCATGTTTTTAAGAACATGCCAGTGCGGTCACACTATTATAATACACACCTCATCAAACATAAACATTTGCTAAGAAATCCATGTTGTGGTCACAAGGTGAATGGTAAGTCTGTGTACTTAGGAACAGGACTCAAATTGACCACATCACCACTGTCACTATATGGCTAATGATACTGAGCCTTGGGGATAATGCAGAACATCTGAAAATCTCATAAAATGTTGCAGATAATATAAAACAAGACTGCCATTTCTCCTAAGTATTTGTCTGATTTTAAATGTTAACATATTTTCTGTGTCTCACAACAACCACATTCTCAAGATTTTAGCCAATATATAAAATTAATCTCTCTTTCTCTCTCTCTCTCTCTCTTTCTCTCTATTTCTGGGCATAATACTCCTGTGTATCTGCCACTTCCTTTGAACTCTAAATCTTTTAGTTTCAACACCCAGAAGGCTAGAATTACAAGAATTTACCAAGAACCATTTATGCTAAAAATATATACTATATACCTTAAATGTCTATGTCTAATTAAAAATATTCTTCTTTATTGTTGAGAAAGTCAGATGTGTGCCATGAAATATCAGTCATATTTACTCCCCATTGCCACCTCCCCCTTTGCTATTTGCCCCTCAACATACTTCTTCCTTTTATCTATACCCCACTAAGTCCAATTGGCTCAGCGCATATGTGCATGGATGTGAGACCATCTGCTGTCTAGAGCATGGAAACACTACCAGAGGCCAAATCCTCACAGACAGTGATTCTTCATTTCCCAGCCACTGTCCACTGCCAACAGTTCTGCAGCAAGGGGCAGGCTTGGAGAGCCTCTACCCTGCTTATGCCTGAAATTTGTCCTACTTGCTCTTGTGAAGGCCTTGTGCAGAGACCACAGCTGCTGTGAATTCATGAATGTGATAACTATGCCATATACAAAAAACACATTTCATAGCAACTCCCACATCCTTCAGCTCTCGCATTCTTTCTGTGTTCTCTTCTGAAATGTCCCCTGAGCCTTGGTGGTGGCTGTCCTAGTTATTTTTCTATTGCTGTGATAGAGCACCATGACCAAAAGGAACTTAGGGAGAAAAGGGTCATTTAATCTTACATGTCCAAGTATCCAACTGAAAGTCCATCACTGAAGGAAGTTAGACATGGTCTTTCAGCCAGGAATCTGGAGGCTGCAACTGAAACATGGAGCATGGAAGACTGCTGCTTGCTCCCTTCCTCTCTGGCCTGTACTTAGCCTGCTTTCTTTGTTTATTAATGTGTACCATATATTGCCTGCATATATGCAAGTTTATCCAAGTTGTGCAATGCCCACAGAGGTCAGAAGAGGTTGTGAGATTCCCAGGAACTGGAGTTAAGGACAGTTAGGGACTATGTATGTGCAAGAGCAGTTGGCACTCTTAATTGCTAGGCCATCGCACTACCCTCAGCCTCCCCAGGGATGGCACCGACCACAGTGTGCTTGAATCTACCATATCACTCAGCAATTGATGAAATGCTCAACAGACAATATCCATAAGCCAATTTGATAGAGAAAATCTCTGAATGAGATCCCATCTTCCCCATGTATGTCAAGTAGAGCACTGAAGCTCTCCAGCACAGTGGGAGCATTAATGTAGATGTCCCATTTAGAGATGAATGTTCAGTTCCTTCTAAATAGTTTGACAAGTTGTGCATGTCTCCATTCATTGTACTGCATTCCAAAAATAAGCGTCTCTGACCAAGTTTGGGAGCAGCTCAAGTCTATGGATATAAATATAAATTTGCCCAAGGAAATAAGAAAGTATACCTATTTAGCAAAATAGTAATATTATTTTGGGGCCTATGATCTTCCTGCCATGGGTTTCGACAAGGTTTACAGTACCATGCATGACATTCCCTCCTTGGAAGAAGTCATGACTCCAACAAAGCAGTTAGCTGCTCCATGACAGTCTCATCTGCACCAACGGGCTCTTCTTGCCTGGAGGCAAGGTGTTTCATGTGCTGGAGTCTAGTGCTGGGTAAGGACACTGATACCTTTTTTCCCACAGCAGCAGGCATAGCACTAACACTATTTGAGCTAGCCTGCAGGGGGAATGTTTTCACGGAGGTTTGAGATTGATTTCTCTATGTCCAGCTGCCAAAGTGTGTGATGCCTTCCACAGCAGGGACTTACCATGTAGTTACAGTGGGTAACCAAAGGCACTGACAATACCCTGTGTTGTTTTTGAGACCTTAGAGTCCTCTCTGGGCAATAACTCATAGGGGATTATTCAATGTCTTGTGCTGGGATTTTTATTGATTAACCCCTGTCATCTGAGACTGGCATTGTCCTCCCATGCAGTTATTTTCTTTAAACTGGTTAAGTTGTATTTTGAAATTTACATACTAAATAGTGGTTTTCTATGAGGCTTTATCATGTAAATTTAGTTTTGTTTAACTCAGCCACTACTTATCCTTTAACCCCTAGGGTTCTCTCACCCTCCCTATCTCAAGTGAATGAAAAATGCTTCAGTTAGTCAATGAATAAATCACTGGGTATATCTGGAATGTTCTTTATCTTAAAGACAAAGGTACTTCTGAGATATACAATGATACATATGGTTTTAAGATGACCCAAGGGGCTATATACTGCAAGATTCCATTTATATAAGGGAAACTAAACAGGGAAAGAAAATCATTTGGAATCTGTAATAACAGGATATGCATGGTGTGGAGAACGCAATGGAGAAGTGGAATATAGACTGCCAGGGTGATACATCAATATAAACTAGGCTTGGGGAAGAAAATTTGTAGTAAAATGTTAATTTGTGTTGAAGAGAACTAGTAGGCCATTTAGAGTCACTCCATTTCTTGGAGAAAAACTCCATTTTGTGGTAAGGATTTCTTGGAAATAGTGTCAATTTGAAAAAAATAAAAACTGAACTGGCAGAAAGGTGATGTTTACTTGAATTGACTCTCAAACCAGGTTTCAGCAGTAAGATAACAGCACAATAGGAATCGGAAAACAATTAAATTGGGTCAACAGTGGGGCTGGAGAGATGGCCCAGCGGTTAAGAGCACTGACTGCTCTTGGAGAGGACAAGGGTTCGATTCCCAGCACCCACATAGTGGCTAAGAACCGTCTTTAACTTCAGTTCCAGGGGAATCCGACGCCCTCTTCTGATCGCAGCGTTCTACCTACATGCAGGCAGTACACTCATACACATAAGAAGTATAGAAAAAAAAAAACAAAACAGTGGGGTAGCAGGGACAGAGTGAGTCAACAGGAAAGGAATGGGTCAACAGAGATAGCAGGAAACGAGGATCATCTCTGCTCCCTGAGATAGGAAATGGAACCGTAACAAATGGAACCATAAAGTTAGCTATCTAAGTGGAAAAGAACCCAGTAATAACTAACCTAAAGCCCACCAGGGTGAGATCTTTGCCTTTAAAAACTCCTGTACAGAATTCCCAGCATTGCTCTTCTACCTGCTTGTAGTGAATAAGTGTACCCCGATGCATCGGTTGTCAATTTGAACTTTTTTAAAAATTAAACTGATCAATTAGTCCATTTTTCTAAATAAACTTTGTGAAAAGCAGCTGCCTGTCTTAGTGGTGTTCTGGTGGGGACCTCTAACAGTGTTAGAACTTAGAAAGATGAGTGACAAACTAAAAATGGACGTGGTCATTTAAAAAAATCTAGTGGTCTACTGATGGGATATATTGAGGCAAGTTAGGGGGATGCATTTAGCTTGGGTCCTGAAGTATGTATATATTCTTTCTTCTTTTTAGATATATGGTAGTATATTAAATACAAAATATATCCATTTGAAGAGATTCCTAATTATAATGCTGGTGATTATTGTGGGCTCCAATCAGGAAACTCAAGATTTAGAAGGAATGAAAGAATAAAGTCTTGGTATGTATGTATATTGTGTGCCTTTCCATTTGGGGCAGGAAAATTAGAGTTTAGCATGGAACTCAAGGGGATGAGAGAATGAAAGAAAGAGAGACAATCCTGAAACTCAGCATTATTATTCTGTACCAAGGAATTCATTTCAAGTTCACAAGACCAATGGCATGGTAAGATCTGTAATAACTTTTATTGTACCTATTTTAACACTGTCATCTAAGGTCCTCTGGAAGTGAAGTCCCTAACAGCAAAAAAGTCACAAAAACTGAATAAGCTCAACAGACAGTGCACACAGGGTGGGCTGCTGACGCACATGTGACAAATCAGTGTCAGTTGGGGGTTTCGCTGCATTATGCACTCCAACACCTTCTCATCAACAATTCTCTCACCTTCAGGCTTTGTAAAATTGAGACATGTATTCAGTATGTAGGAAATGAAAGTTTTCTCTCACTTTATTATGGACTAGTTTATGTCTCTAGTTTTTCTCATAACTACTGCACTGAAACATTCACTGGGTATACTTTTTGGATCTGTTTAATATATATTGTTTACAAAAATCTGAACAACCTCAACAATAAAAATTAAGGTAGAATATTAACACTATTACTGCCTTATTTTCTTTTTTTTCAGGTTTTTTTATGTGCTATTATCTCTTTTTTTTCTCTTTTTTTATTTTATTTATTTTTGTATGTGTATGAATGTACTGTGTGCATGTAGGTTTGTGCACCCATGTTGTGTAATGCCGCGGATGTCAGAAGAGGGTCTCAGATTCCCCTGGAACTGGAGTTCTCCTGGAATTGGAGTTACAGATGGTTCTTAGGCGCCACGTGGGTGCCAGGGATCGAACCCGGGTCCTCTGCAAGAGCAGTCGGTGCTCCTAACCTAGGCTATCTCTCCAGCCCCATGTGCTATTATTTCAATGAAAGCAAAATCACTTTTTTTATTTACATGTACATCTGAGGTACACGTGTGTGGGACATTCATATTCATATGTGTGTGTGAGGGTGTGTATACACAGTTGGATACAGAGATGCTCTATAAACTTGGTCAAGCTAACCAGCTTTCTCTGAGGATACGCTGTTTCTACCTTCTAAATACTGAGATTACAGGTAGGGAACCCCACCCATACATTTAGGTGACTTCAGGTATATGAAGACTAGTTCTTATGCTTGAACAGCAAGCAATTTAACCAGTGAGTCATCCCCCTGTTTCAACTGAAGTCAGTTCTGATGGATAGTTTTTATCTTGTTTTAATTTAATTAGATTTTTTATTAACGCTGTTTTCCTATATCATTAAAAACCACTTAAGAATTCTGGTTCCGGCCTCCATCTGTAGTGTCTGGAAGGAAATCTTACTACTCTGACAAGAGGAAACCAGACACATGGCATATGTGTTTTCTCACATACAGAGGAGCAGCCACACCCTGCTTGATGCAGCAGAAGCTATCCTTAACTGCAGTAGAAATTGCTGAGCTGTTCGTTGAAAACAGCTTTCACCTGGTCATTTTGATGAGTTATAGCAGGCTTGTGTGGAAGGTGCCAGGACATTTTTGGCAATACTTTCCACCAAGAACGTGACCATGATCTCAGTCCAAATTTGGTAAAAATTTATTCACAGTTCTCCCAGGAGAGAGGAACAAAGGCAAACACTGCTAAAAACCTGCTTAAATTCTGTCTGGTGGAAACTGTCCTGACACAACTCTTAATGATATTTTTTTAATTTAATTATGTATTTTTATTTTTTGTGTATGTTTTGCCTTCATGTATGTAAGTGGACTGTGCCATGCAGTGCCTGTAGAACTGAGTTACAGATGGTTTGTTAGCAGCTACGTGGGTCCTGGGAACCAAACTCAGGTGATCTTAACTACTGAACCATCACTTCATTCCCACAACCCTCACATCTAGTTTTCGTTTAAGAAAAAAAAAGTTTTTTTTTCTTACTCTAGCCTGTCTTCTGTTGGCTTCCTCTGTGTCATGAGTTTCCAACCTCCCAGGTCAGCAGCCTCTCAGCCCTAGGTATAGCAGTCCTGCTGGCCATGGCTCAACTGCTGGGGTCCCCAAGGAGGAAAGTGGGAGGAAGCAGAGCAGTCCTTCCCCCAAACAGATCCAAAGAAAGACCTGGGAATTGCATCAGTGAGCAAAACTCATTTATTGTAGGTGTTCAAGCTCGTATATATTCTGTTTGGTTCTTTGACCATGAGATGGGTGGGACAGAGGAGAAATCTACCTGTGTTCTGCAGCAGTTAACTTTTATGGCAGGGAAATTGTACACACACACACACACCCCCCTTGTGATAAGCTTATGGTTTGTGCCATTTGCTTCCAGAGGACAGGGAGGACATGCCTCAGGAAGGATAAGGCTTGGGAATGCTACTTTTCAAGCTACACTCCCCTGCAGGTGCCTGATGTTCAGTAAGGTGAATAGGAGTGGCTCTCATCTCCTGCCAGCCTTATAGGTATTCGGGGTGAAACCCACCTTCTAGGTTGTGGGTAAAGAAGCCAGGTCTCATACTGAGTCATAATGGATGCATCCGGCCTCACAGTATTCCTGTGCTACTAAGCGGTGAAATAATAATAAGAGAGACTGGGAAAAGTTCAAAAGGAAATTAGTAAGCACTAGCAGGGTGAAAACTCACCATTGGAAGAAGGCTATCTTGAAACATAAGTCCACTGCAAGGCAGACACTAATTGGAAGGTTGCAGAATGACCTCTTTCATAGGACAGCATGGTTCTTTAGTTAGAGCAGTGACCACAACAGAAAGAGCCACAGGACATTACTTTCCTTGGGGAAGTATACTTAGAAAAGCCCAAAACTTGAGGGAAGCCAAATAAAAAAAACCCTGAAAGTATGTTTATTATTAAGAATTAATTCCTAGTCAGATTTACATAACTTCCTCCACCAAAGCCTCATTACTTAGGACACAGTGAAATATGTCCAGATGGCAACAAAAAGCATAATCATACTCCATGATAGAGGTCAGCTTTAACGACTTGCATTCACAGGGTGGATCCTGAAGGGTGAGATGAAAACAGACCTCTGCTGTCTCTCTGGGCTTCCTCCAAAAATCTATATCCTTAGTGTGATCCTGAGAAAAATATACATAGAATTTTAATTGAAAGATATAATATGAAGCAGTTCAACAGTTCTCAAAACTGTCCACATCTTATAAAAAAGATACTAGGAGAAATTATCTGGAGAATTCAGATTTAGTATAATATGGCATTTAGGAGAGATGCTGGTTAAAAGCAAAAACACTTCATCAAAACTATGTAATTGCAATAAATTGTGGACATTAACCAATTAGGCAGCATTAATGTATCTGATTGGTGTGTTAGGTGTGACATACAAGGTACTTCGTATTACCAGAAGAAACTGTTATGTGGTCTTTGGAGCTCCACGAAGTTCAAAATTCTTCTAGAAATTAAGTTATTGAAAAAGAACAGTTTATTTTAAAAGTAATAAAAGCCAATAAAAAAGTAAAATAAAACTTTTAGAATTTCAACGCCCCCCAATAAATACATAGTTAAAATAGGTCTTCCTACTACCGAGAGATGTAAATTATTTCATTTACATGTTCTTATTTCTATGATAAATGTAATTATGCTGGAATAAAGATTATACTATTCACCTAAAACTTTGGAAACATTTGAGAAAGGAGGGTAGGTTGGTGGTTTGGAGCAAAATAAGTAGGGTAGAGAAGGCCCATGTTCTATTACAGAGAAAGAGAGAGACAGAGAGAGAGGGATTTTGTTAGAATGACAACTTTGTGTTTTGCCAAAGCTCTTTTATCCGTGCTTTTCAACTACTTTAATGTTTCTTGATGATGGCCCATGTATTTCCAAATCAGAGTGGCACATAAGTGTAGTACACATTTTTAAGGTCTAAAATTATTTTACATTTGCAATATTTCTTTTGTGCTAATTTTACTTAGTTGATATATTTGTATTGTGTATGACACATTTTTGGTCCCTTTGAGGCAGGCTTTCCCTGTAGCCCCAGCTAGTCTGGAATTCACTATGTAGAACAGGCTTGCCTCGAACCCTCAAAGACTGGCCTGCCTCTGCCTCCTGAGTGCTGGAATTAAAGGTGTGCCTCACCAAGCCCAGAAAATGACACATTTTTAAGGTCTAAAATTATTTTGCAACACCCTATTTTTGTGTTAATTTTGTTGGTACGACCACCCTAAATTAAGTCTGTAACTCATAATCATTATGGTATGTTACTTGGAACCAAACCAGGGTCTTCTGCTAGAGAAGTGCTCTTAATGGCTGAGGCAGCTGTCTAACCCCAAAGGCCTCCTATAAATATCACACACTTATGCTCACCGTGATTTTGTTAGTGTGTGTTCTGCTGTGCATTTCCTGTATATGTTTTTCTGAGAGTTTACACGTTGGAGTTGATTCTTGCATCAGCAATACTAAAATGAAAATGTGTTTCCATGTGTTTCCATGTGCACAGAAGACATATTTGCAATGATAAGGGAAAATATAAAAAAAATTCTAGAAAAAGAATAGAGTTGCACACTAGCATAAAGCATGTATAAAGGTTTGCTTAGGACTAAAGTGCATATTTAAATACCTTTATTGCAAACAATCATTTCTAAAGTACTGTAGTAAAGATATAAAGATACAGAAATAATAAGCTTTGATTTCCAAATAATTGTTATTATCACACATAAAAATATGTACTATAATCTTTCCTTGGTAACTGTAAGATATTGAGAATTATGAACACAGTTTAGTAATACTACTCAAGAGAAAATTTATCCAAAAGATTATATATATGTGTGTGTGTGTGTGTGTGTGTGTGTGTGCCTCTCCCTATATCCACATATTTTGTTATTGTTTACCTTCCAAATTGAAGTTTCCTTCTCTTCTTCTAGCAATGTGAAAACTTCAATTTTATTCAATAAATGTCTAGGTTGATACCCTATCTATGTGCTAATAAATTATTTTGTTCTAGTCTAGTAGATAAACACTAACATTTACATAATTATGATTCTCAATGCTCTAAAATATTTTTCCTTTATGACTATCAATAAATCTTTTAGGAAATTAGTATAGATCATGACACTTGTTAGACATGTAACAAGAGAAATTTAGAGAATGAGTAATCATAAATATAATTATATAGATTTAAATTGATAGAACCATATGAAATTATCCATATTTTATCCTTATTCCAATTCTCTTTCAGACTTTTAAACACACTGATTTAGGCATTTGCTATGCCCTAGTAACAAATGTGTAAGTTGACAAAGTATATTAGCAACAGTGACAAACCGAAAAAAAAAATAATCAAGGCAAATAAATGTAACTCAAGGGAGATAATGAGTTTGTTAATACATAAGAATTATCACAGATAAGTGATGATTTTAAAAATGTTCTAAGTATGGAAAAAAAATAACAGAATGATAAAAATATGGGATATTCCAGACATGCTCAAAGGAACTGAATCAAATGAGTTGCCAAACATAAATTGGATGAGAAAACAGTTTGAGATGAAATGGAAATATTCAGTAACAGAACATTGTAGAAATATACTGTCAGTTTTTTAAACAATAATTTTTGTAGGTTTTAAAATTCACAACAGTTTAGAAAAACATAATGTGGCACAAAGCATGTGCCTTAACAAAAGTGAAAGAAAAAGAGAAAGAAAAGGACAAGATTATTCAGAGCTACGAATCCATTATAGTCTTGAAAAACATTAGATATTTCAATGTTTCTTGCTGTACAAAGACAAAACACCTGTGTGCTTAAGGGGATCAGATGTTACTGAGGATTAGCATTTTCTTCAAATCCTTACAGGTTGAAATAGATGATATATAGATGATAAACACTGTTGATCTGGAGGTAAAAATAGAAAATTAATTTATCTCATTAATTCAAAAAGCCTCTCTCCACATTTTACAATCATTACAAGTAATACCAACTTGAACCCAATGTTTGCTAGCTGCAAATCTCTAGAAGGAGAGATTGAAGAGCTATTATGTTGTTTTATTATATTTGTTTTATTTATTATTTTTTTGTAAATTTCTGAGAGATATTTTCAAGTGAAAGTTTTTACTCCTCCACCTGTGCCTATGCTTGTTCATGTGTGTTTGTGTGTGTGTGTGTGTGTGTGTGTGTCAGAGTTTTAGAGGCAGTGGCCTACAGAGAGAAGAGTCTGCCTCCCAAGAAGACACTGCAGTATTCTAAGACTTCCATTTGATGCACTGTTTAATGGTAGTGATATTCAGAGTTACCTCTATGTACCTGGTGGTAACTTCTTAGGTAATCACGAGTGCATCATTGGATAGTTATACCATCATACAGGAAGCAAGAAAAAGAGAAAGGCTGTGTATATAGTGCACCCACATGAAATATCCCTTGGGGATGCCAATAAACAGTAATGATATATTTGTAATGCATTTTGACACTCCATCCTAAAATCTACAGGTGCAGTCCACTGCATTAATCTATTTTGAACTTAGTGATTTCATTTAAAGAAGCAAGTTTTGGAAAATCATTGAAAAGACAAACAATGTCTGCTAGTAAGAATCAGATTCCAAGCTCTCCAGTTGGATCAAGAAGTTAAAGGAATTGCCACCAAGTGTGAGGACCTGAGATCAGCCCCTGGGATGCTCATGATAGCTAGTGAGAACTAATTCCTGAAAGTTGCCCTCTGGCCTTCATATGTGCATCATAGCATGAATATAGCTGTGAGCACTCAAAAACATACTACACACAAACGCATATCATGTACAAACAACAATAAAATATTTTTTAAAAAAATTTTAAACCAAATCTCAAGTTGTCATGCATAGATTAAAAGGATAAACAATTGTTTTTCTCATTTGAATCAAGGCAAAATACCAGTAACCAGAGTCCCGACTCAGTCAGCCACAGATATGGAGCTACAGGATGATGCATCAGAAGCAGGGGCCTAGAGGCAAGATGTCATTCATCACTGTACAATCGATGAAGAATGATTGTGATTTGTATCAAAAGACTTCTTGTATTGATCAACCAAACCCTATACACAGACTGAGGTATGGATAATGTCAGTTGTTGATATTGTGTTACCAGAATTCCTGGACCACCTGGTATGGTATGTCTGAGAAAGTAGCTCACTCTTCTTTATACAAATGATGGGCATGCTATAGCTTATGCAACATCTAACAGGAAGGGGTGATAGCATGGAGAATAAGAATACCAAATTGGATAATTCACCAGAGCAATGCATAGATGAAATGAAAATTAATTCCTAATGTCCACTTAAAAGGCAACCTCTACCACACTTAAGTAAATGGACCCATCCCCCCCCTTTGATCCCATAGAGGAAAACTGAAGAGTTAGTTATTCCCCTCATTTTTCTTGAATAATGTAATCTCACTTTATAATACTGTCTTTTCCTCATTTAATTTCATCCAAATACACTTAGTTAAAACTTATTTTGCTTGTATTCTTCACATTTGTATATTTCTTATGGAACACAATATTAAGGATATCTACTTATATACCTAAAATATAAGAAAACACACACACATACATGCAAACACGCATATGTATATAAAAATAATTGATTTCATTTAATGTATATCATCATTATAGTCTGAGTTTACCTTTATTTGTTCTCAGAGAAATACATTTTATTTAACTACCTAGCTGCAGGATGTTACCCACTAATATTAAATACTAATATAATATTGTTATGAAATCCCAGGATGTAGCCTTATAGTACTTGCTGCAAAGCCTGATGACCTGAGTGGATCCCTAGATCCCACATAATAGAAGGAGAAAATCAACTCTGGAAGCCTACAGATTATCCTCTGACAACCATACTCACACAGAGGCATTCTCTTCTGCCTCTCTGCCCCCTCACAATACATAAATACAATGATTTATTTATTTATAAAGCTGAAGACGAGCTCAAGAGAGGGGATAGAATATGGGACAGGAGAGAGAAAAAACAGAGGAAATCATATTAGTCCAAAAGCCTACTGAAAAATTTCACGGACAATATCTCTACCATGTATATAGTTGAAGGCTACATAACGAGAAATGGTGTCAGACAGGTGAAACCTCCCTTTGGCTAGGATTATCCAAGAGACTCCCAAATTACACAGGCTATTGCCATAGAACTTGATTGCCTCCTGGAACATGAAGGTAAGATCCAATTGCTGAAATTAGGACATACTTCAGACAGGATTTGGAGCAATGGAACTGGAATTGACCTAGAAACGACCTCCATTGAAGGCTAGCTCTCATAGCTTTGGAGAGCACTAAGCAAGTGTCTAAGAGAGAACATCAGTCAAGGGTCCAAACCCAGCTTTAAGGCCTAATAACCACAACAATGACCAGTATAACGAACTATATTAGGGTAGTAGTGACACTTCTATTTTGAGGGTAATCATCAGCTACCTAATTGGATTTAAAATCCACTTAGTGGGAGGTATCTCATGTGTAGAACTATAAAAATAACCAAATACTCATGGCTGGAGAGGTCATAGATCTTAGAGAAAAACCCCTAGCCAAATGTAATTTCTTACTATTTGCATAATATCAATCCTTATATTTACAGACAAGTACCCCAGTTACCACCACTCATCCTAGATTTTTTTTTTTTTATTGCAAGAGATTATTATAGACTTCTACAACTGGTCTTATACAAAGAATGTCTGTGACTTTCCCAAGCCTAAGTGACACATCTGCAAAGAAACATCTACACCTAAGGATCAGAGAACATAGTGGAACAAGGGATAGAGCAAACATCAATGTATCTCTCAACTGTCATCAGTGAAGCTCTCACATAAAACGGAGGGTCATGAAAACAAAAGGACACAAAGGGCCAAAGCATGTGTTTGTCCTTGGACGCAGCTCCTATATTAAGCTCCACCCACCAAAGGCTCAAGGTCCATTGCTGAAGTCTGGGGTAGAAAGATTGTAAGAGCCATGGAGGAGGTGAATCACCATATGGAAAAAGAGTCCTACAGCCTCGTAGGACCTTGCTCATATGAAACTCCAGCAATGGTGACAACATTCACAAGACCCATGCAAACTCAAACAAACAATAAAACAATACAGAATGGTGGGAATGGGCAGCAGGCCCCACTCTTAGCTGAAGAACTATTGGCAGCTGATTACTGCTGGGAAAGGAAGAGCTCTGATTTAAAGGGATAGAATCAAGATAGGCTGACTAGGCCTCCAGGGAGGAAATCACACTTAGGTTTAACTTAATTCAATAAGCCTTAACATAAATGACAAAATGCATGAATTCCAGTCAGGGGCAGGATCTAGGGGGGGCTATGGCAGGGTGCAAATTGAGGAAGGGGATAAAAAAATGATTAAAATGTTCTTAGGAAATCCACAAAAGTTTACTAAAAATTAAAAAAAATACAATAATTTTAAGCTCTCATTTTTATCTTACTAGTATTACAAATTCTAAATTACTTTTAATTTATTTATAATGGCATGGTTTTTATATATCAATAGAACTTTAATTGACATTTAAAAACATCCAAGAACATGATGACTCTCTTAATTTTTATTTTCTTCAATGTTATCTAATAATGTATTAAAATATATGGTAAAGTATGTACATAAGCATTTTTCAGCTTTCTTGTTATGGATGGGCTTTATATTTCTACATCAATTTATATTTGCCATTTCAAATACACGTGTTTATGTGCTGTATATATTACCTTCTCCTTTTACTGAAATGACCTCTTTTCTAGGTTATTTTCTTAAATTTCCTAGACATTTCTGTTCTGAGGAAAAGTTATAATTTCTTTCATCTTTATTTATGAACTTATTTAATGGGAACATTGGTCAGAAAAGCCAGTACCTATACTTTTAGCTGACATATAGCAGTCTAGTAATTATTCAAGATGTGAACAGACATTTTTCATGGAGCTAATGTAAATTTTTCCAGTATTCTATGAATACATCCGTAATATTCACAAAAACCTTTATTCTTTTTTTAATTTTTTTAAATTAATTTTATTTCTGTACGTGTATGAAGGTACTGTCTGCATGCAAGTCTGTGCACCCGTGTCG
Organism: Rhizomys pruinosus; assembly: GCA_009823505.1. Classification (NCBI taxonomy): domain Eukaryota; kingdom Metazoa; phylum Chordata; class Mammalia; order Rodentia; family Spalacidae; genus Rhizomys; species Rhizomys pruinosus. The sequence continues at coordinate 2,665,934 of VZQC01011251.1, forward strand.
TGCAACGCCGCGGAGGTCAGAAGAGGGTCTCGGATTCCCCTGGAACTGGAGTTCTCCTGGAATTGGAGCTTCAGACGGCTCTCAGCCACCATGTGGGTGCTGGGGATCGAACCCGGGTCCTCTGCAAGAGCGGTCGGCGCTCTTAACCGCTAGGCCATCTCTCCAGAAAAACCTTCATTCTTAATACCAACATTAAATATACATATGCACAAAATTAATCATTTCTTTTTTTTTTTTTTTTTTTTTTTTTTTTCGAGACAGGGTCTCCCTGTAGCCCCAGCTGACCTGGAACTCACTCTGTCGACCAGGCTGGCCTTGAACTCCAAATATCCGCCTACCTCTGCCTCCCAAGTGCTAGGATTAAAGGTATGCGCCACCACACCCGGCTTAAAATTAATCATTTCTATAAGCATATTTGTATTCAAGGCAGCTACAATTTCATTAAAATATATTCTAAGTTTAAATCTCTTCTAAGAACTTTTATACCTTGCAGAATAGGGGTCAATTGTAATCGATGATCATCTACTTGTCTCTTTCACTCCACATCCCCGGAAACTCAAAAATAATGATGAAGCGATTAGTGATCTGAAGCTTAATAAAAGGTACCAGGGGTACTGGGAATGCACGCAGGACTTTCTAGAAGCCTTTGAAGAACCTAGGATCTGCCCTCCCACCACGGTATTTTACATAACTTGCAGTCATAGCTCTTTGATTCTTATAATGATATACCTAAGGCTAGGTATTTTTAAAGAAATTTTAAAGAAACTCTGGATGTCTCCAGCTTAGGGCGACATAGTGCAGAAAGTTTAAACAAGATAGCTTAATTTGCAACAAAGCCACTCCAGTAATAATCCATCAATCCACAAGTGAAGTAATCCATTTAGAAAATCAGAGCCCTCATGAACCCATCGCCTCTTGATGGTTTCCCCTGTGCACTCCTCCGAGAGCTTCATAATGAGAATCACATATCAACAGAGTTTGATGGGTCCTTCAAAGTCCTTGCTTGTATTAACCCAGAACTGCGAGATATGCCCCAGTGTCATGTCGCACATGCCCAATCAATTGTGTGATTGTAGGGCTTATGTTCCTACAAAGGAAAAAAAAAACTAAATGCTTATACCTTTCATTTCAGTCCTCCATTTCTTAGTAGATCTAAAGAAGAAAATACAGATAACTTGAAACCACCTGTTTAATTTCCAATTCATTCGACAGAAGTATTGTTTAACAGAATGACTTGTTTCAGTTGGGATATGAATTTTGATTTTTTTTATCATAATCACCTCTTCCTGTTTTTGTGGACATAACATTTAATTTTAGAGAAAATAGGAGACTTGTATAAGTTTAAACAGTTTTGAGAACCAACTGTCATGAGAGGCACATTGTTTTCTATCCCTTATTAATCACTTTCTATGGTCCTTAGGAAGTCTCTAACATCCAACAGTATCCTTGTAATTTCTAGCACTTTACAGTAGGACACAACTTTACTAGGTTCCTTTACCCATCTAGTCTAGTCCCAGAATGTGTGGAGACTCATCCCAGCTGCTTTATGCAGTTTATGCTTGTTTATTCATTTGCTATGCTTTCATCAGAGTATTAATTAGTCTTATTGTTGTATTTCATTGTTAATTTTCTGGTTCATTTTTAGCATGTCTACATTCCCACATTGTATACTCTCATCAACTAAAGATATCTGAACAAGGAGTGTTTCATACACTTTAGATAGTGTTGTCCATTGAAATGTCTCTATCTTCTTTATGGGTTGATTTTTCATTAATTGTATTATATATCTACAGACATTACAAATATTGCTTTAATTTTAATAACCAATTTCTTATTTATATTGTATATGCTTATAATGTACAGAATGATGTTGTGGTAAACATTTATGCTGTGAAGTTATTATTAAGACCAAGTCAATGTCTCCGGAGCTTTCTTTCGAATATTGGGGTTAAGAGTATATACATCCAACAGTGGACTCCATGATATATTGTTGGACTACCTGGGCTGTAACATGGAGGCCAGTACAGGGGGATCAAGACAAGACACTTGCTTACTAGACTTCATCTGGGGGGCCATGGGACGGAAAGACCCCAATGTGGAGCAAAAGTGCAGGATGGTTGTTTGGGATGGCCAAGGAGGAACATTTGAGGACTTCCTGAAGGAAAACATGACATCTTTTAGGAAAAAAATCCTCCAATTCAAGTGATATGTGTATGTATGTATATATTTATGTATATATACCTATGTATATATGTATATATATATTAGCAATACAAGTTGGAGAGAACAATAACAAAAGAACTGAAAAAAACTTTGGAAAGATTCAGAAAAAGATGCAGGACATGTATGGCAGTACATGGACTCAGGTGGGGTGGGGGGCATGGAAAGGGAAGCGACTCTAGATTCAATTGAGAAATAATGTATGACCTATGGAAAAAGTTCAATAACAATAAAAAAGAGTATATACACCCATTTTTCTGAGGGACTTGGAAATTTATGCTGTTATTTAGCATATCCCACATGATGTACTAGAAATATAGCCATTCATCTGAGGTCATTTCATTTTCACAGCTTTTTGACCTGAACCTCTCCATCTTCCCTATCCACTTCAACCTAGGAAACCTCCCTTAGAGTAGTAGCCTTACATCTGTTTATCTCATTGTTTTGTTTTCTAGATTCCACATGTAAGTAAGATCACATGATTTTTTATGCTTTTCTGGTTTCTCTGAGAACTAAAAATGCTCTCGTATTTCATCCATATTATCACAGATTGTAAGATTTCCTCTTTTAGGACTGTAGTATCAGGCTGGAGAAGTAGCTCACCAGTTAAGAATTAGGACTGCACTTCCAGAAGACAGGTGTTAAATTCCCGGCAACCAAGTCACGTATCTCACAAGCTTCTGTACCTCCATCTCTACACTCCCATGCACAATCCCCCTCCATAAACACATAATTAAAAAACGTAAAGGCCATATGCTATTTCATTATACTATCACATACAGTTCTTCATGTTACAGTTTTGAAACTGCACATTGAATAGAAGCTTACGGTTTGACTTTATAAGACATATTTTATTTTTATTTGATTTTTAATTTCCCCAGGATATTTAATACAATTCTAGCTTTAAATTCTAGAATAAATGTGCTTTATTTTATTTCATTATGTCTATCTTCTTGTTTATTACAGCTAGTTTTGTTGCTGTAACAAAATACCAGACAAAAACAAGTGAAGGAATGACTGGTTTCTTTTGGCTCACAGAGGTTACAGACCATCATAGCAGGAAAGGCAGTGGTAGATACTCGGCATAGATATTAAAGTAGATTCATAGTCAGGAAGCAGGGAGGTGAAGGCTGGGCTCAGCTCCTTACCTCCTTTATATTCACTCTTGGACCCTGGTCAGAATGTGGAGAGTGGCAATGCTTGTAGCTGTGTGAGGCTTCCTGCCTCAATTAGCCCAGTTTAGCAATTCCCTCAGAGTTATGCTCTATGCTTTCTTTCTAGATGATTCTAAATTGTCTCAAGCTGATCATGTTAACCATCATACTCCTCAGTTTATCATTCGGAGATTGTTTTATTTTTAAATCTTTTTGAGATTATAAAACTAAACCTTTGGAAAGCATTAGAGTTCTTTTAAATAGCCATTTTATTTATTATTTTAGTTTTATGTGAATTAATGTATTGCCAGATGTATGTAAATGCATTGGTGTTGTGCAATGCCCATGGAGGTCAGAAGAGGAAATCGGATCCCTAGGACTGGCGTAAAGGATGGTTGTTGGCTGCCATGAGGGTGCTGGCAAACCTAGGTCCTCTGTAAGAGCAGCCAGTACTCTTGAGAGCCGTCTCTCAAGCCCCACAAGAATGTTTAAATTTTTTTTGTCTTTTTGAAATAGGGTCTCCCTTTAGTCCCAGATGACCTGGAGCTCACTCTGTACACCAAGCTGGCTTTGAACTTGCAGAGATTCACCTGCCTCTGCCTCCCGAGTGCTGGGATTAAAGGCATGTGTCACCATGCCCGGCAAGAAAGATTTTTAACATAAATAGTTAACTTCAAAACTCTATTTGCCTAAGGGATGTGTAATCATGAATTATAACTGTCAGCTTAACAGAATCTACAGTGAGCCATATGGCATATCCTTGAGTCTATCAGTGAGATTTCCAGAGAGAATTAGCGAAATGGGAGACTTTTCCTCAGAACGGGTCCCACCTTACAACAGGTACCCTCGCTGTAAAGAGGCGGGGGAGAGCTCAGTAATAACTGACTGCCAACCTCGACCTCTGGCAGAGTTCATGTGTTGATCTCTGCTCACAGCCAACTCCAGCCTCTTTGACCTTCCAGGCAGGAATCTGCCAGACCTTCAAGTCTTGAAACTGGTGAAGGATACAGCATACTGACTGAGCTGCTGTGTTCTTAGGCTCCCTGGGGTGTACATAGCCATTGTTGGACGGTCGCCTACCAGCTATCATGTACACCAAGCTAATAAACCCACTTATTTTTAAAACTACTTATTACTGTTATTTTATTGGTATGAGTGTATTGTCTGCATGTATGTAAGTGCACCTATGTTGTACAATGTCCAAAGAATTCAGAAGGCATCAGATCCATTTGAAATGAACTGACAGCTGGTTGTTAGGCCTCATGTGGGTGCTGGGAATCAAACTCAGGTCCTCTGCAAGAGCAGTCAGTGCCCTTAACTGCTGAGCCATCTCTCCAGGCCTCCAAATCCATTTCTATAACATATATTCATTCTATCTGTTTAGTTCCCCTGCCTAATGCTTCTTCACAGAACTTTAGTTTCAGCATTATTCATGTTTGATTTGTCTTCTACTACTGTAACACATGACTGAATTAGATTTGTTTATAAATAATGTAATCTTATTTTCATAGTTCTGGATTTTTGAAAGCAAACATTAAAACATTATCACACTTAGTGTCTGGTGAAAGGTTGTTTTCTGCTTCTAAAGTTGGGTACCTTGTTGCTACATCCTGACATTGAAGAAGGCACAAGGAAGAAAGGCTAATAGGTCTCTAAAGTGCCCTTTGAATGCACATCAGTCTCCTTCACCACCTCCATGCAGTCTTCCTGCAAATTGTACCCCAGGACCCAGCATTCTAATATAGTCAAATCAACGGGAAGCTTCAACATATCACTGTGGAGAGGGTCATATAAGAACTACAGGAGTCTGTAACTGCAAGTCACCATGAACAGTGTATAATTTTCTCAGTGAAAGCTGGAATACATAAATCCTGGTGACCTAATTCATTAGAACACATTTCACTAGAGAGAAGAAACTTGGTGCCCAAATGAAAAACAATCATCCATGCTAGTTAAATTTGATTTTATATTGAAATATAATGTATCTGAGTCCCAAATATACTATGAAACTGCATGTTAATATAAGAACAAGTATATTTTTCACAAATATTAGGGACCATCTCTACATTAAGGTGAAAACAGTTCAAATATAAAAGAAAATAAATAATTTTTATTAAATGACAATTATAAATGTCAAATCATACCATTACTAGGAGAAATATATAAATGATATGGTGGGAGTTGATTTTTTGAAATAAATAGTTGAAAAGGATTCATGCTCATAAACAAGACTACTCAGAACTCAATGAATAAATACGAGACAATATAATCAGAAAATGGCAAGGCTTTTTAACAGTCATTTCTCAACAGAAGCTATCCAAACGTCAAGTTAGCATTTGGAATGACAATTAGCATGGGTACGTATGAGTAAAATGCACCTTAATTCAATGGAGAAAGCAGCATGTTTCTATTACAGTGACTAAAATGAAAAAAATATTTTCTTATTTTTCTGTCATCTATTTCTCAGAATTATCCATTTATATTCTCAGCCATGCTTCACATTAGAGTGCGCACATCATTGCCAGGGCTGGGCACCAAGTCTCTGGCTTATTCACCCACTTGCTTTTGCTAATACAATGTAGAGGGGCAGTGTGCCAGTTCTGCACAACAGCTTTCAGCAGCATCACAAGATTCTCCTTGCTCATTCTGTGGTCTTTTGATTCATTATAAGGAGTCCTGGTCTAAGAGAGAGGATGACATGTGAAGCAAACCTGAACCAAACCTTCAGCCTGAAGCAGTAGTTCCCCAACCAACCACAAACCTGTGCTCACAAATGTAGACATTTGTTCTTATGAACCACTGCAGCTGTATAGCCACATCCACATAAGGGAAAATAACCAAAATGCACTTGAAACTCATATTCAGTGCTGGAGGAAGGCTAAATTACTATAATCCTTAGAAAGCATTTACACAGAGAGGGAGACAGAGATAGAGGCAGAGAGAGACACAGACAGAGAGACAGAGAGAGAATTAAATTTTAAAAAGTCCACTGCAAGTAAGTCTTTTGGTCCATTACACCCAAATGCATTCTGGGAAACAAATGAGTTTCTGGGCACACTTACAGATCATTGGTTTAGGGATTACAGCGATGTGTATGGGTACTTTCAGCCTACTACCACACTAGAAAGTCTTTATCCATGCATGGATGAGGGCTTACCTATAAAACATGCATAAAATGATTAGAGGGATAACCTTCCTTTGAATTTTCCTGGCTATATATTCTATCCCTTTCAATAACTGTCAAATTTTTCAAGAGTTCCGAGGTACAGTTGGCTACCCAGAGACTCTCCCTGTGACCCTCCCTGCCCATCCTTCTGTTGAGCAGTCAACAAGCCCATCTGTGATCTGACTCAGAGTGCAGTGATAACAGTGTTGTACAATGATCCACCCATTCTCCAGCTTCCACAATCCTTCTACCACCTGATTCCACAAGAGACTGTGGGAGCTGTAGTGAAAATATTCACCAGATGTGTGAGATATGGCAGGAAATACATTACTTATGCATATTGCAATAATAGATAGAGGAGGGAGGGAGGGAGGGAGAGAAGTAGAGGGAGAGAGTTTCATAAAATAAGGCAGATAAACTTAACTGAACTCCATTGAAATTTATAGGGGACAGAATTTGAAATCCTGTAGTAAATTATAAAGTAATCAACAGGAGGGGTTACCATGCAAGTTTGCCATTGTGCTTAGAATACATGTATTTGATATGTGTCACATATAATTTATCCTCCTAGACTATCATATAAGATGTGAAATGGGCCAAAACTTTCTTAAAGATTGCATTTTGGAGGCTGAAATGAGGTTCACAGGTGGACATTTGTGGGCCATGATTTCCTTACCACTGAATTTAAAGGTTGTGAATGCAAATGTATGGACATGCACATTCTGCTTAACAATAGGTCGGTTTAGGACTCTGTTATATGAATATTAAAGGTTGTTGCCAAACTTTCAATATTATTTTTGGCAAAGAGTGACAATTCAAATTTTGTCCATTTTTTTCAAATCCTTTTACATTGCTGGTACTCTGCTCCAGGAATCCATATCTGGTGAACATCTAGACTGAGTTTACACACAGATTTCCTCTTCTGGACTTCATTAGACTTTTCTAAAGTCTTTCTCTTCAGTATTTTAATTACATTTTTTTCTGAATTATAAACTTTCTTCAAGGCACCAGACCTGCAAATTCATCTGTGAAGTTAGTTGCCTGCATAGTACAGTTAGGGATTTCCTCTTGGCTAACCATTGGACACACAGCTTTTATTGCCAAGTTCTCTCCTGCTTCTGCCTAACATTTTTCAGTCCAATGATTTTACTGGTTGCTAGATGACATCGTTTCATGATCTTTGATTCTTATGTTTGTCATGAAAAGACTGGAATAACTGGTGGAGATGAGTTTCTCAGGAACAGCCTTGGTAGCACATAACTGAGAGTTTTTCTGTGGATTTATGTTTTCCGCCTTTAGTTACGTTTAATTATTACTATGTTTACACCTGGAGAAGATGTTTGAATTTAGAAGTTTTGTGACCTTCTTAGCTGTTATTGATACTTCCTGTAGTGACCAGCTGTTATGTCCTTTTCATCCAAAGTTTATCAAGCAGAGTCTTAATTTGACAAATGCTGCAAGTCTGAGGCAAGAAGAGTGTGTAAGAGCCCCTGGAGCTGGATATAGCCCTGATAGATATATCCGCTTATGCTTTTCACCCCAATGCATCACTACAGACAAGGCGACAACTGTTATCCTATATGTGGGTGCTGGGAACCAAAGCCAGGTCCTCTGCAAGGTCAGCAAGTGATCTTAATTTCTTTAGTGATCTCTTCAGTCCCAAGATTTCAAAATCTTTTGAGAAGAACTCATGGCGAAATATATTGCAGATATAGTAAAGAAGCTGTACTTCTCATTTGCTCTGTGACCCTCTGAATTTCACATCGGTATCTCTTACTGTCAAATGGGAATCATTAAATATATTTTATACATGACAGGACTAGGCTATTATCATATGAAATATTTCAAGTAAACATTTTTAGCAGAGAAGTGAGCATTTTGAAAAATCTATTCTAGCTGCTGTACTGAGAAAGAAGAATATCAAGATTAGAGAAGTAATTAGAATTGTTAATGCTGGTTTTCATAGTGAAAGTCACCAATTATTAATCATAGCATGATCTCATTTATGATCGTTTTTTAAGCTTAAAAGTAATATTACAATTATATGAATTCATGCCATCTGGTAGAAAGCATTTATTCAAAAATAATCAACTGAAGAGACATGTAATATATTTATCCAGTGTAAACTAATTATACATGGTAGGGGTTTTTCTGCTCATTTATTTGGAAAACTGGGTAGACACAGAATATTTGGGGGTATTTTTGACACAGGGTTTCCCTGTAGCCCCAGCTGGACTGGAACTCACAAGTTAAACCAGTCTGGCCTTGAATTCACAGAGCTCTACCTGCCTCTGTCTCCTGAGTGCTGGGACTAAAGTCATGTGCCACCACACCTGGTGAAACAGAACATTTTTATAAGAAAAGCACCCTTTTTTCTGTGTGTAAAACCTTTCAAAGGGTTTACCTCATTGAGTGATTTTGATCTCTCAAAGTTAGTTTCACATATTCTGTATCAGCATATTTAAAAATTGAACATTTTTAAAAAGATACTTTTGTTCATATACCTCAATTTTGGATCCAGGAAGATGAATTTGTGAAGTTTTATCATTTCCTTAATTGATACAGTAAACCTATATAATCCTTTATATTTTGGAGTGAGATATGAACAGTAATTTCTAAAATTTTATTAAGGAATGATTAATATGTAAAACATTATATATGTAATGTATACAGTTTGCACTCATGCATATAGCCATGAGAAATCACTATAATCAAGGTCACTCATGCTCCATCTCCGTGGACAGGTGCTACCACTACCAGGAGTGCTAACCTATCTTCCCTTCATACTCAAAGAAACTGTGAGAGAAAATAAATGTCTCTGCCTTTGTGTCTCTTCTGTTGGGCATTTCATCTCAGAGATGATAAAATTCAATCAATACAATGATCAATGCAATAGCAGTCAGGACTGGAGGTTCTTATTTTCAGAATTTGGTGAGAGAGAAATGGAGAATAGTCAGTAAATGTGTATAACATTTTAGTAATGCAAGATAAGTAATCCTTTAAACTATAGTTGCATTTATCAACAGTGCACTTTAAGACAAGAGATTAGACTCCATAATTTATCACCAAAAATGAATAAAGATAGGGAAAAATCATCTTCTACCCCCTACATGTGTACATACATGCACTGATGCATGCATGCACACACATGAATACATATATAAACAACACATACTCAGGTATGCACAGGGGAGTATAAACAAGATGCATTACTGTTTGTTTCTGTAAGATTCAAAGAAAATAAGCTGTCACATTCATCTCTTTGTCTTTTTCATTTTAATCCTATCAAATTACCATAAAACAAATTAAATTACCATTGCTTAACTTCCTATGAGAATTCAAGTTTATTATACTTCTCTTTATAGTTTTAAATGTGAGTTCAAACTCATAATTTGATTATTTTAATCATTCATAGTTTATTATCTCATTACTATATTATTCTCTTTCCTGATTCTTTTCACTGAAAACTGCTCCATGTCATGACCCCCAGCATTACAGTGTGGACAACCCTAGAGAACACAGCAGATGTGCAAGTGTGGTGTTATTTTTAAAGTATTCCATATCTGTGTTATCATGAACTTGTTTTGCTTTAACTTTATCAATTTCTTTGTTTCATTTTAATGTTGGCAACTTAAAATTTTGCACTTTTCTTTATATGTATAGGGGTATTTTCCACATCTCCTTTATTGTATTTTACTGGTTTAAATGTTATCATTTCCATAGGGTGTTTGGTGTCTAGTTTTTGCTTAAGATAGCAATTAATTATCCAAAATCCCCTTTTGATTTAGAAAAGGTTTGTTCTAAAGAGTACTTCATTGTTTCTGCAAAATGTAGTTATTATTTTACATTTGCATATCTCTGACATATACTGTGATAATTTAATGCATGCATTCAGTGAGTGCATGCATTAGTGCTAGCTATATCAAGGGGTGTAGTATTTCCAGCTCCATTAACATATCTTCTTAAATTTTTATCATTGACTTCTTATTGTTTAGCAGTTTTAGACATGGATATACCAAATTTTCATCACTTTCACCTCTCACTCCTCTCTCATCCCACCCTTTCTCCCATTGTTACCCATCTTCTCCACAACTTCCCTTTTAACATTTTTGTTCTCTTTGAGTTGTATGGCCTACTGAGCTAAATTTGTACCAAGAGTTGGTGAGATATATCTCTTCTGCAGGGAAATACAAATGAAAACACAACAGTTATTGACTCAATATATAAAAAATCTTCTTTAAAGAAAGAGAAATTTACCTTGAAATGTCGAAGATATTTTATTTCAACACAGTAAGCAAATAAAATTTTTTTTCTAAGCTTAGTTATGATTGTTTCACATTATAATATATTTTCTTTATTATGTCAATACTTTTAATTTCTGGTCATTTAATGCATGTAATTATTTAATACTAAATTTCCAATTATATATTAATACTTAAATCATTAAGCCAAAATCACTGGAAATACTTGGTGATAGATTTTGTGATTAGGAAACAAGGAGGACGTTGAAAAACTTCCTATGTATTCTTATAAATTATTTGATGGACTGTTCTGTGACTATTTCTTTTTTTTTTTTTTTTTTTTTTTTACTTTTTGAGAACACCGAGGTCATTCCTCCTGTAGCTCCGGCTGTCCTGGAACTCACTCTGTAGACCAGGCTCGCCTTGAACTCACAAAGATCCACCTGCCTCTGCCTCCCAAGTGCTAGGATTAAAGGCGTGCGCCACCATGCCCAGCTTCTGTGACTATTTCTATAATTAAACACACACGTCTATCTCCCATTCTGATGAAGTTTACCATCTTCTACACAGTGGGAAATGAAAGTTTATTTCTTTATCATGTAGCAAGTTTTAGGACAGTGGGGACACTTCAGAGTGAGAGATTATTTTCTCCCAATTGCTAGTCTGTCACTTGACATATGACATTATAAACCTGCTAGTTTATTTTCAGCTTTTATAGTGAAATTGAAATAACAGAACTGGTGCCACTTATTTGATCCTTGCATTTCTACTGCTATATTATCCTTGGCATTTGAGAACATGTTGAGCCCTTTGCTCTGAACAGCAGCATACCTTATGGCTCCTGACACAAATCTGTGCTTGATAGCATCCTTGAACATCTCTATTGATGTTTTTCTTTGCTTTGAGATTCTTGACAGTATAATGCCATGAAAAAGCAATTGTGGAATTTGTCTTATTTTCATGTTTTTATTCATTCTCTTTTCAATTGTGGTGACATATTGAATCATAAAGTAAATCACAACAATATTCAACATGAAGTGTGACAGCAACATGGTCATACTATGGTACTGGTAAGAGCAAAGTTTGGAGTTCAGAATTTAGTTTCAAGGTTTACAGCATGGTATTTTTTCCAAGTGGAAATTTATTCCTCCATAGGGTGGAAATAATGAGGATAATCGATGAATTTTATTGAAAGAATTAGATTTTACTAAATATTTTTCCACTATAAATTTAAGTTGTTGAAGACAAAGAAAGTGAGGTAAAATGCAGAATAACCATGGCAATATTCTGCAAAAGTGGACAGATGATATAAACAAGTGAATTTTTAATGTTATATATAGTATGTTGTTCAAGAAGCCATTTGAAGTGGGTCACAGAACAGTCCCCAAGTGGAAAAGAGAAGTCTATTGATTTAAATCCTAATTAAATAATGATCTATAGAGCTTGAACTCCTTCCTGATTTTTGGTTGCACCTTAAGGAGCTGTAGGTAGTATCCTATGGTATCCTAGGTACCCACACACTAAAGGTCTGGTATCCAGAGAGATGTTGGCATCGGAACAAGGATGGTGATATCCACGCCATCTATGTATGCAAGCAAACAATGATTATCTGTGAGAAAATCTTCACAGATGCATCAGTCTGCAAACCTAGCAGTAATCAAGGCACTATGGTGTCAAATTAAAGAAAGAAGCAACCCTTAACTATATCCAGGGTGTAGATCTGGAGATGAAGGCACATGATTGAATCTCGTATAGAGTGATGGCAAGTCTTCACCACCTAAGATTACTGTAGGTCCACGCCTAGTCTCATGTTCCAACTGTAATTGCATTGCCTCCACTACAGTGTGCATACACTGGATCTATAACAATCCCACTGAAATTAGAGCACTCTCTCAATTCAGCCATAGCATTTCACATTACAGCTGGAGTAATTCTCAAATACACTGATTGTCCACTCAAGGTTCCATGATTTTTTTGTGTCCTTTATGCATTTTAATTAGACATCGCATTAGCTGAATATGCAATATGAATTCATGTAATATTCTAACTCCAAAATGATTTGCATTCTCTTCTTACATGATTACAAGGAAATGAGAGGACCTCACATTTTTTCTAGTCACAATTTAAACAACATTTTGTTTACATTACATACTGTAAGAAATCATTTACTGAAAGGCAGTGGCACCTATATTATATCTGCTGTAGTGTCATTCTTTTTAAAAATTTTTTTTTAGTAGAGTCATTCTAACAACCACAGAGAATGTTCAAGTAGCTCATGCATCTAAAGAACCTTGATTACCTCTTAAATTAGAAAGTTTTATTGTGCTGTTTTTACAGCTTCATTTGTTACTTCCTTTGCTTTTCCTTAGAACATAGTTATATGAGAATATACTTTTGAAAATAGCAAAGGAAGCATGGGTGGAAATGAGTTGATGGATTATTTTTTGTTAAAAAGCAATGAAAAAAATCCAAAATATATACAGTGTCCCACAGGCTTGAAAATAACAACAAAATTCAAGCAAATAAGAGCTTCAATGCACAAAAGCAAATGGATCTTACTGGACAAAGAGTGCTCCAGCACCCAGCATGATGTTGTGGAATACAAGTTGTCAAAATTCCATCAGAGATGCTGGAGTTTTGTCTGTTTAACATTATATGAATTTTGTTTATGGAAATAGCTAAGGATGTCAACTCCTTGGAAATTAAAGTTAGCCAATATTTCTTGAAGTTTCATGGCAGTTCTAAAGCTGAAAGAAATCAGGCAAACTTTAGAGTATTCTTGGAAAGATCTTAAATCTCACTGCTGTGCAGGAAGGACTTATCTATCAACAGACCCACAAAGATGGACTTAAAAAACAATATGGGGGCCTGCTTAGGGATTGACACAGGCTTTAAAGATAATGGTCATGGTTGACTGGTTATCAATTTTTAGCTCTGAATGAATAATAATTAGTCTACATCTGATTTGTTTTAACAACTATACTATACTGGAGTTATAACTATCTCTGCTGGAATTTCAAAGTTATTATATACAATGGAGACTTATTTAACTGTAGAAAACTGCAAGACTAATAAAAATTAAAAATAATATTCATAAATATTATTTTGCTGAGTAAAATAATAAAGGCTGAAATATTAACTTTCACTATATTTACAAGAATGCTTGCATATGAATGTTTCAAAATACTGGGGATTCCTATGGATCTTTTCTCCAGGTGTTTCTTTACCATGTGGAAAATTACAGCAAGAAAACTTTGTAGGTACAACACATAGCCAAGATTTATTAGAGCAAAAGTTGTACCTTTCCTCATAGCACACAGAGACAGACTCCCCACAAGAGAAGGGGTTGAGAGCCAGAGAAACAGATATCCTTTGGATTGCCTGGGCTTGTATATTCTTTTATATCCCAGTATAGAAGCTGGGATAGTGTTGGGATTCACTTTCTTTATTTGGATTAGACAGTGCAGGATGTATGCTGCTGTTTGGTTTACTCTTACGAAAACAAGAACCTGATTGGGCAAAACAAGTATCAGAAATTTGAAATTCCCTTCAGAGAAAGCCCATAAAAAACAACAACAACAATGGAGGACAAGAGGAAGTAGCCTGCCTTGGATGAAAGTGAAAGCAATTGGAACAAAAGTGAATCTGGTGGAGGGCCTCCTTCTATGATTAAATCCTATATTGTAAATTTCAGAGATTCAAAATACTTGAGGAAGGTGTAACCAACATCAACACTGATGTGGAACTCTCCTCAAAGCGTATATATATATATATATATATATATATCACAACTATTATATGATAATTAAAATATGTGCTTATTCTTGTATGTTCCATTTACAAACAAAAAGGTTCAATAGCTTATTAAAATAAATATGTTATCATGCCCCGTAAGATTTTACCAAGTAAATTAATTAAATAGATGTCATATATATATATATATATATATATATATATATGTGTGTGCATGCTAAAATACAAAGTAATCTATCAGCATATATGTAGTCATCAGCTTTAATTTGTTCTTCTAAAAAGAAGTCACATTGAAAGCAGAAATAAATGTTACTGCACACCAGAAACACATGAGAACTGTCCTTTGATTTGCAATGTTATGAAAACAGCCTCCCACATAAATATGCATGTAAAAAAGAGGAAATTTAACTAACAGTATAGCTGCAGGGTTATCAGAAGATTTGAACACAAAATAGTACTTAAGAAAACATAAGCCTTCTCTCATGAACACACAATATTTTTGGTCTTTTTGAGACAGGGTCTCCCTGTAGCCTCAGCTGTTCTGGAACTCACTATGTAGACCAGGCTGTCCTTGAATTCACAGAGGTCTTCCTGCCTCTGCCTCCCAAGTGCTGGGATTAAAGGACTGTGCCACCACACCTGGCTCATAAGCATAAAATTTTAAATTTCAACTCAAAATTATAAATGATTTCACTGATCATTGACAGAAAGTCACTAGAGTTCCAGAGTGTGTCATGTCACAGGACCAAATAAGGAAGACGTGAAACTACAGAAACTGACTTTTCATATGTTCTTCAAGGGCCTGATGGAAGGCCCACAGAAGAAGGTGCTCTCAGGAGTACGTGAGTACATTACATTAGCGTGAAGTTTGTGCTCCACTGTGCTAGTATCAGAAACCTAGCACAGGCCCATTTTTACGAAGTGCAGGAGTACCCTAATGGTGATTAGGGCCTGAGGCTGCTGGTTCTCTCTGGAAGGAACAGTTAGAACTTGTTTCAGTCTGAGGCCCTTCCTGCCCTCTCTCTGTTCCTTATTTTGTTTTTCTCAGTTCTCAAACATGAATCAAAGACAAACATGGCTTCCTGCTTTGTTCTGCTTCACCTGTTTGTCATTCCCTGATATTGTCCCACAAAATCTCCTCTGTATTTATCTCCTTCTGCCTGTGTCTTCTTGGAAAGCTCAAAGTGCAACATGGGATTTTATCTTCCCTGTACTTCCTATCATTTCCTTCAAATCAGTAGATAGCATGAATCAATTGTTATCATCTCTATATATAAGAAAATTAAATTCAGAAGAAATTTTGTAGCCTTGTCCTTCATCCATACCCTTTACCTGAAGGGCTCTTAAAATGAGGTCTTTAGGTGGATCTGTAATTGCACCCACTATTGTGTCTTTCTGTTTACATACTGCCTATCTACACCCAGCAATGCAGACCTGGCGGAAAGCTAGCTACACAATTTCAGCTCGATTTAGTCATCACATCTGAGTCAGGCTATGCCTCATGAGAAGTTTATAAAAAGTTGTGGCATCAGGTGGTCCATGTTTCAATAGAAGAACTTAACAGCTTTGACCATTCTCTTCAGGACTTTCATGTATAAAGTGAACTGTTTGTCCTGTGACTGCTAAGAATACCCCAGGCCCACAAGCACACACTGTAACAAGCAAGTGGTGATTGGGTTATTCAAGAGATGTTTGAATTTTTAAAGGTACTGCCAATTAGTCCAGCACTCTGGAGGTAGAGGCAGATAGAGGCCAATTGATCTACACAGCAAATTTCAGAGCTACAGGGAGACGGTCTCTCAAAAAGTACAGTGAAAAAGGTACTGCCAATTGGAAGTAATGCTGATATCTAGAATGCTTAAGTGTGGGGACCTTTTCCTGCATTCCTTCCCCCTATACACTGAAGTATGTGACATTCTGCTGCTAGAGAGCAGCAGGCTGAAATTGAATTTCTATCAGTGATACTGTGGAATTGGACTTTGTATCAGGAATAATTGCGATGTAAGTCCACACTAAAACCTGAAATGTGTCATAAAACCTTGTCTGATTGGCACAGAAAGCTGATTTGACTTGCATTTCTTCAGTGGTACTCGCAGTTTTCATTTGAATCTCCTTTCTTAGGTGTATCTCATTTTGCTGAAATATAAATTCTGTTCTCTTTTCTTCCCCTGCTTCCTTCTCTCTCACCATTTTCTTAACCAACGATGTATAATTTCTTCTTCCTTTCTATTATCCACATTACCCAGTAGTTAATAAGGTGGTGATTTTAGTGTCCCAGGGACTCTGGCAAGGACCTGAGATTTTCTTGATTGACAAAACTTCAAAGAGAGGTGCTAGTACTAAGTAGATTCTCGGGGTGATCCCAAGTGTTATAAATTCCACATGTAGGTTCTTTCCACTTACAAAGTATTATCTGAACATGAATGCTCAAATTGCTTGGGTTGAAAAACTAGTTTAAACATATATGAATTACCATATCCACAGAACAAAAAAATAAAAATGAGGCATTTTCTTTAAATGAAATTTCAAATAGGCACTCATTCATAAATTAATCAAGGGGCTGGAGAGATAGCCTAGCGGTTAAGAGCACCGACTGCTCTTGCAGAGGACCCGGGTTCGATCCCCAGCACCCATATGGCGGCTGAGAACCGTCTGTAACTCCAATTCCAGGAGAACTCCAGTTCCAGGGGAATCCGACGCCCTCTTCTGACCTCCGCGGCATTGCACGACACGGGTGCACAAACCTACATGCAGACAGTACATTCATACACATACAAAAATAAATTAAAAAAAAAATTTTTTTAAATAATTAATCAAAATTTAATTAAAAATCAAATTTATTTTAAGTGGAATGACATTGTCTTACGGGAAGATTTTATCATGTGAGTGAAAATTTTCTGTAGTTTTCAATGTAAGGATTTAGGTAGTTGTAGTTTGGGTCCTCCATGTCTATTTAAGCCTCATGTGATAAAAATATGGGTGCCTTAGAAGGTTCTTTTGGATCCTAATCTGTTCATATTGTCTTTGTGATCATTTGCCACGTACTCCCACCACAAGTCTATATATCCCCAAATGCTCAGACATAGAGCTAATTAGCCCAGAAAATGAACCCCTGGGAAGCATAAGTCAAAATAAGCCTTTCCTCTTTTAAAGTGGCTTATATCAAGTGTTTTCTTAAAAGTATGGAACTTTTGGGCTGGAGAGATGGCCTAGCGGTTAAGAGTGGCGACCGCTCTTACAGAGGACCCGGGTTCCATCCCCAGCACCCACATGGCGGCCGAGAACCGTCTGAAACTCCAATTCCAGGAGAACTCCAGTTCCAGGGGAATCCGACACCCTCTTCTGACCTCCGCTTGCAGGACGTGAGTGCACAAACTTGCATGCAGACAGTACATTCATACACATACAGAAATAAATTAAAATTTAAATTTAAAAAAAGTATGGAACTTTTACTAGCACAGTAAGTTACAAAACCACTGGGCAGTTAACAATACAAGCAATGAAAGGATATTATGCAAATGTATAATGGGTATAAACATTTCTAATATACATTAAGGAAAATTCCAATATATATTTGTATTTGTTCTATCTTTTCACAGTACTTTTATTGTTTTATATTAATTCGGTAGATAAATTGTCAGCATCCCAGGTGAAAAGCATCAAGTAAGCTCACACCCTGAGTTTCAGAAGAGGTTTTGGGTTAATTGGATGGATGAACAACAACTGGGGTAAGATATCAAATATGCTGTTTCATTGTTCACAGGATTGTATCAGCACAAGTTCTAAAAATTATTCTGTGATTTGCTTCTTACAATTCTTCTTATAATGATTGTTTGTAGCTTTATTTAATAAATATTTTGCACTTAAAATAGAAATAATGTGCATTAATATTTGCAAGCTGTAAAATGCTAATAATATACCCTTGATAATATTCAAATAAAAAAAATTTTAAAAATTAAAAAATAAAATAACATATATAAAATCACTGTGTAAACCTGTGTTCTGCATTCAAGTCATCACCAATTTTCATACATTTTATTCCAAAATTTATTGACCTGACATTTTTAGATGATCACAACGCATACTGAGTAGTAATCTTTTCCTGTAATATCTGACTGTACTTTTAGTATAATGACAAGATCATATATTAAAGAAAATAAGTCACGGAATATTATTTGAACTGCTGAAGTTGAACAGATTCACTGACAGATAATTTCCAATTAGACTTGCAGGATTTATTCCCAAAGTCCTAATTACCTATTATTAAATAATTGCAATTTCATCTAGTTTGTGTCCGAATAGTATTCAACTGTTATTACATTATACAAATGTCATGATGTACTTTAACAAAGTGATAAATAATTATTAAATGTGTAGCCATAAACATAGTAGAGTTCAGCCAATATTAGCAGAATGGGGACATTGGGATTTTAGAACCACTGGCTAGTTCCTATCAATTATTTTGATAATTACCAAGCTACAGTGTAATAATCAAGGCTGGAGAGATATCGTTGATTGGTTAAGAGCACTGGCTGCTCTTGCAAAGAACCTGGGTTTGGTTCCTAGCTCCTACATGGTAACTAACAACCTTCCTTAACTCCAGTTCCATGGGATCTGATGCCCTCTTCTGGACTCCACTGACATTGCAGGAGTATAGTATATATCATACAGACAGAACCCTCATATACATAAAAATAAAATTAAATTTAATTAAAAAACCACTTAAGATCAGGCTCTGTGGCACACACCTATAATCCCAGAATTCCAAAGGCTGAGTCAGGTGGATCTCTGTGAGTTCCAGACCAGACTGGTCTACATAGAGAGTTCCAGCACAACTAGGGTTACAGGGAGACATTGTTTCATACTAACACACACACACACACACACACACACACACACACACACGCACACGCTTAATGCAACAGACTTAGTTGTTTTCCCCCACCACCCAGTGGAAATCTGTGCATAGCTCTCTTACCAGCTTCCCTGTGAAACAAGGAAGCATAGTGATGTTATTTTACAAAAATTGGAATAATTGAAAATTAGAATCTTAATATATCAGCATTGGCAATAAATATAAATTCTTTGGAATATAGGACATCTTTCAGTAAAGTGTATTCTTCTCTTTGGGTTGGGTGAGAAGCTGGCTCTGCTCTAAGATGATATGTGCTGCCACTCAACTAAGCCGATCATGATCATCCTCTTCTTTCATTCAGGGTCACAGAACTAAGTCAACTATTGGCTGCACGGTGCTGTCTTTTGATAGAAGCTCACTTACAAAATGCAACAGTAAGTTGCTAAGGTCCTGTGATTTTCTTATTTCTGCTTTCACTCCAGGAAGAGACTATATGCTTTTTCTGGTATTTGAGCACAGTTGCCCAGAAATGTGAGGCATTTTCTTATATCCCAGACAGATACATAAAGAAATGAACCCCAACAAATTATTTTCAATTTATTTGACCCTGAAGCTTATCACCCATTGAACTTCTAGTGATGTGTGAAATAAATTCCTTTATATTCTATTTGATTTGTACTTTATGTTAGCCAAAATATTTTAACATCTTCATGTTAAAGGGTAATTGTTTCAAATAGATTTTGTGATGGCATATTCTTGTTCCAAATATTAAGCAATAAGAGAAATGAGATTATCAAATAGAATAAAAACAGGATTTTAAACCATTTTAACTGTATGAGTTTATTTTGGTATTAAAATATCTATAAAGGTTATGGTCATATGTTGTAAAATTGTGGTAATAAAACTAAACCAACACTCAGTAAGATACTATGTGCAAAGAAGTTATCAAAATATTTCCCAAATAGTATATTCTCTATGAATTCTGCTTCTAATCCTTACTGCTATTTAATCATATTTATATATTGCTCATGATAGTATGAAAATCCTTTGACTAGAGCATTACTCAAAACTATCACAGCAAAATTCTATGCCTTTGTGCATTGTGTACTGCTATCATCCTACAACACCAAGATACAGAAACAAAAACCACAAAAAATTTCAAAGGAATATGAAGAGTATTATAAAACTTAATACCAATTGTTATTATTAAATGTCTGTAATTCTACTTTAGTATAGCAAATCTATTTAACAATGAAGCCTATCTAGTCTTCAGAGTTTGGACATAAGACCATGGAACCATAAACCTAAAAGAACAAGGCAGAATTGAAAGATCACTTAGCCTGAGAGATAGTTTGAAGTATGGTGTCCGTGTCACAGACACTTAGCAATCATCAGAAATGTCAGTGTATATAAGGCATTGTCAAAAATTAGTTTCTAGCCTGGGCTATGTAATGAAATCCTGGCCAGACTGGACTAGATAGGAAGAACTTGTCTTAATCAAAAGGCATTATATAATTCTGATGGCTTAAATTAACTACATGTCTCTGTGAAGCAGACATGGTAAATAAATAAATAAATATATATATATATATATATATATATCTTGACTAAAGAAATATTTGACATTTTCTTGTTATCTGTGACTCAATAGTAATCATTTAAAATCCATTACATTATTTTAATATCTCCTAAGTCTCTAAGTTAGGAATATTGTTTTCGCTTCACAATTAAGAAGCTGAAATTACATGATAATAAGTAAAACTGTCATTTGACAAACAATAACTTCATTATTTGAGACATTTAACTGTATAACTATTCTATATCCACCAATACATACTCATTATATTCTATATAAGTATACTATATTTATGTCTAATAATATCGAATCTTAATTTCCAGCTAAGAATAGTCTCAATAACATTTAATTAAAATCATTTTGATTATGGGGGCTGGACATATATACCCTAGAGTTAAGAGGACTGGACTGATTTTGCAGAGGATCCAGACACATTTCCCAGTAACTACATGGCTGATAACTATTGTCCATAACTTCGTTTCTGGGGGATTCAATATCCTCTTCTAACCCAAGGGATTTAATTATGCACAGTGTGCGTATACATACACACACACCTCAACACACACACACCACCCAACACACACATATTAATATAGCTATATATATATTATTAATATATATATATATATTCTGAGTATATTTTAGTGGTGCATGTGTGTTGTGTTTAGCACAGAGGGACTGAAATGGGATAACCTATAGATAAACTCATTCTTGGAAAAAACTGATTCTTCCTCACCTCAGCAATTCATTGCCTGTTGTTTTTCATCTAGAGGTGCAACCTTGTAGAATTTTCCCCATCCACATTGGCATATCGTTGGTATTATGGTGTGGTCTTGAATAAGCAACCATGTTGTTGAAATTCCCTGGGTGCAGTTCCCTGGCATGTCTGTAAGACACCATCTAGAAGCAGATGTTCTGGTCCTCTGGCTCTTACAATCCTTCACCCCCTCTTTTTTGATGTCCTAAGCCTTGGATATAAGGGTTGCATTTTTTCCAAATACCTGCATCTAGAGAGATCATAGACCCGATAGGAGACTATATTACTACCATTTCCTTAAACTATTACACCCTCTAACTATATTCTAAAATGTTATCCTTAAAACCACTGATGAGTGTAGCTCTCATGCGTCATCAAAGGAGCTTCTTTTGAAAAAGATGAGATTATTACAGAGACCCACGACTGGTCAAATTCCAGAGAATGTATGTCTATGGGGTGGCTCAGTACCAAATGATTTTCTATTTTTTGACTGTTGTTTCATAATACATGATAATTTATGGGAAAGTTTCCATAATAGATAATTAAAACAAACAGAAACAGAATTATTTTAAGAAACAATATTCAATCAATTGAAAAAAACTTTCCACCCAAACTCCAAGTTAAATAATAGCATTGAGTTGATGTAAAATACAGATTTGATAGTTACATTTCTTAGTACATAATAAGAAAGTTTCTTTCATGTTTCTTCACTTCATATGAAAATATCTTTGGGTCCGCGGGAGATGGCCTGAGCGGTTAAAGCACTGACGCTCTTGCAGAGGACCCGGGTTTCGATCCCCAGCACCCACATGGGAATCATGCTGAAACCAGTATGACTTGACTCTCCACATTTCTCGGCCAGAATTCGCTATCTCCAGTCTTCCCATGGGGGCAATCCTGTTCTTTTTGTTGTTGTTGTTTTCGTTTTTGTTTTCATTTTTTTTAACTCATCCAACTTAATCTAGACAGTCCCGCGGTAAATCATTATCATGCACGACCAACGGGTAGCACAGCCGATGTCATTCTGTTGACGCTCAACGACTAAGTCAATTTCGCATTAGAACCCATACATCAACAAAATACAAAATAATAATAAATCCATTCAAAATATAAAGATCAATATACATACTTTGGAATATAATCCACACCATTAGCATGCAATAGGCTGCAAACTTGATATCGATATGATATAAAAAGCATTCGCTTAAGATGGTTGCCGCAGGAGCAAGGTAAAGATAATTGAGATAAAAAGTGCACCACAAGATAGTCATATATGCTATCATAGCACCGCAATAAGAAAGGAGAGAGCACGAGAGAGGATAGCTTGTCTTGCACTTCTTAGATAAGGAATCCGAAAGGTGGGGTGTTACTTCCTAAGAACAATACGTCCAGCTCCGTCCGAAAGGAACAGCCACACCGCAGTGTGATATCCAAGTAACTCCAGCCAAGTCAACAGCTCGCAGAGAAGGACAGGCAGCGGACAAGTTGTTGTGAGAGAATGGTCGATCACGTGGGTTGTGACCGTCGGGCCGTTTGTATGTTTCAAGGTTCTAAGCCGTAGGGAATTGCATAACAAGTTTGATTCCTAGACCGGAAGAAGGGGAGGCGTGCGTGAATAAGAAGTAGAATGGCGCATGCGCGTGTGGGCGTTGCAACTTGAGGTGAAACTACAGCGATGTGTCTGGACACTCATTTGATTCAACTCTTGATTAGTCAATCAGACCTGTCACGCCTGCCCTCGTAACTGTTTGGTGGTACTGATGGGAGTTTTTGGGCACAACAGTTCTTGTTATGATTGAGGTTTTTTTTAGCATGAAGCTGCTGTGATTAACTTGCAAAGGATCTCTATCACTTATAGCTAAAAAATGAAAAAAAAAAAAAAACCTGAAAGATGCAGGACAGTTATGGCAGAATACATGATCTGGGATGGGGTGGGGGTGGGGGGGAAGGGAAAGGGAAATATGCCTGATCTGAATTGGAAAATGATGTACGAAATGCATAAACCATCAATAAAAATTAAATTTAAAAAAAAGATGAAAGAGGCAGAATAATGATAAAATTAATAGTAAATTTTTTATCTTAACAAACGAATTTAGGATAAGGATATGTAATTTCTTTATACCACTTTTATAACACTTTGTCCATCTGGAGTTACATAAAAACAGCAATTTATATGCTAAAAGAATAAGCTTTCAACGCTGAAAAATTCACCATGTAATCCAATAGTATGTATTTAGTCTTCTGAAGAAAAAAAGATCTTTGAATTAGAGTAAGACAATAAAAGTTAACTATTCTTGTTTAGTACAAAAGAGAAAGGAATCAGAAATGTTTATCAATGATATCACCTACAGTTTTAATCAAATACAATTTATGTATTCATCATTAAGATTTAAATATTCCATAATTTGTAATGAATAATCTATAAACATTAAAAACTCATTACATGCTTCACAATCAACATAAAATACTAACGAAATGCAATATCATTCAGAATAGTGAAGAATCAATGCTTCTCATGCAGATATGTGTAATAATATGGATGTATTATGGAAACTGTTGAGTATATATTTTTTGTATATGCTACTATTAGCACAAAAAGTAAGCACAAATATTTCCTTAATAATGCTATATCAGAAGCCGGGCTTGGTGGCGCACGCCTTTACTCCTAGCACTTGGGAGGCAGAGGTAGGCGGATCTCTGTGAGTTCAAGGCCAGCCTGGTCTACATAGTGAGCTCCAGGCCAGCTGGGACTAAAGGGAGACCCTGTTTTAAAAAGACTAAAAAACAAAATAATGCTACATCAGTATATCATCCTTAACTTTGATGGAATCAGCTCTGGTCTTGCCTTAGAGAGCTTCTTATTTATGACCTAGATATATAGTACACCATCTATGTAAACTAGTGCACTAGCTGTGTTTAAAGGACATCAAATTTTAAAATTCCATAGCATATTGGTTTGAGCAACGGCTCATTAGTTAAGAGCTCTGCCTACTCTTGCAGGGGACCCAGGTTTTGTTCCTAGCACCCACTTGGTAGATAATGATCCTTTTTAACTCCATTTCCAGGGGATTCAGTGCCCTCTTCTGATTTCCATATTCATTACATGACATGAGTGCGGGTATACACATGCAGGCTATAATAGACTAATATTCATAAAATAAAACAGTAAAGTAATTTTCAAGTACCTAGCACATTAAATAATTTGCAGATATGAAAATAAGAGTATGGTGGTAAAAAAAATCTAGTCTTTTATTTTTTATTTTATTTTATTTTATTTTATTTATTTATGTGTATGAGTATACTGTCTGCATGTCAGTTTCTGCACCCGTGTCGTGCAATGCTGCGGAGGTCAGAAGAGGGTGTCGGATTCCCCTAGAACTGGAGTTCTCCTGGAATTGGAGTTACGGTTCTCAGCTGCCGTGTGGGTGCTGGGGATTGAACCCGGGTCCTCTGCAAGAGCAGTCGGTGCTCTTAACTGCTAGGCCATCTCTCCAGCCCCTAAAAATATCTAGTCTTTTAATAGCAATGTTATAAAACCACAACCTGAGCTCTCTGAAGTTAGTAAATGTACACAAACATCCAGGCCAGGGGGAAGAAACAAACATCATTTCTGAAACTACAATATAAGTTCTTCCCTGTAAGAAAAGAACACTATGAATGTGGATCACTGCCGGTACATAAGGAGGTAAGGGAAGTCAGCTACTGAAGAACAGCAAGAAGCAACGTAAAACTCTTCTCTGAGAGCAAGGATTTGCCAACATCTCCTCTTCTCTAGGGGGTCTTCATACTGATGATTGCTGTCAGAAAGCCAAACTCAATCTGATGCAAGTAGAAAACAAATTCTATACTACCCAATCTGACATTCATTATGAATTAGTAAAAACATTGCTGCTAAAAATAACAAGGATTTTTGTCTATAAATAATAAAACATAAAAATCTTTTCAAAGCAATTGGAAAACAGCTGAAATGAGAGGCAACCTATTTGGGAAAAAAAAAAAACGTGAAAGTGTTGTTTTGAAATTGTGCATCTCTCTGGCTTTTGGGAACATAATCTAAATTCTGACAGAGTCAAAAAAAATATAAGGGGGGGATACCAAAATGGGGGTGGGGGGTTGCTTCACAAATGTTCTGAGACCAAGATAGTGAGGAAGGCTGACAGGAAACAAAATTATTAAAGGAGACTGAACTTAGAAACTAGGAAATCTGGATATGGACAGAGCCTTCTCTAGAAGGAATTCAAATGCATGTGAATTCTCTAATTGAATTAAGATGATTCAAAGCCACTGTGTTTGTGTAGAATAGGAAATGATGCATCATGTCCAAGTGAATGCTATATAATTTTATATATTCGGTGGCACATCATTCTAATAAAATGGCAAATATGTAAAGAGAAGTCTGTCTAAATAAGAAACAAGCCAAGTAAAAAAAAGAGAAAGACTGAGCAGTGATCCACGCAACACAACAAGATCTTCAAACTATTTTAATGGAGGACATAGACAGATCTATAGAAATGTATTACATAAATAGGAATCAGGAGAAACACTGCTGGAATGGAGATTGCAGATGGTTTAAAACATACTTCTCCATAAAAGTAATGACATTTGTTTTGAAATATAAAATCAGCAAAAACAAGAGTTTAGCAGAACTTTACATTAACGGTGATTTTTGTCATGCTCCAAAAAGCACTTGTTCTAGGAAAATGGCTGGCAACCGGTGAGAATCATCACCTTCATCAATTTATCCTATTCAAGTCTGTATCCATCCTTGAAAGCAAAACACTGTGGTTGTGAAAGTCAAGTAGCATGCAAAATTCTGTAGTGGCAAAAATATTTAGAATTGAACAAAAAGACACTGTATGCAGGGCGTGGAGGCAGGTGGATCTCTTTACTATGTGGATATAATGACCAAGGTCAGCTCTAGCCACATAGTAAATTCCAGGAGGGCTGAGAATAGGAGACCCTGTCAAATCAATAAACAGATAAATAGATAAATAAATAAATAAATAAATAAAATAAAATGCCATGTTCAGACCTGTGTCAGCTTTCAAGAAATGTTCCCTTCTTAGGGATGATCAATGTGATCTGAGTCAAATTAGAATGTACTCAATATAAACATATATATTTCAGTATATTTCTAAAAGCTAATCAGTAGTAATTCTTCACTGAACCTGAGACTCAATAACATTTGGAATTAACATGGTCTTAAAGTGAAACACTTCAATTAAATAACTGGGAATAAGATATCTTCAAGAAAGCTCAAATATATTGCTGAGAGTATAGAATGCTGCACCTGCCCACAAGGCTATGTGCAGATTCAGGCAAGATGTTCTTTGTAACTCTTTTGAAAAATAGGCAAAACACTGGACAACCATCATCAGAAGAGATGTACACATGGCAGATTAACAAATGAAAGGGACTGGACATTATAAATAATGAATGCAAATACAATCAGTAAAACTCAATTCAAAGTACACAACACCATGTGGTGAGTAGAAATAAAGTTATAGAGTTTCTAATATACTTTTTACTGGAAGGAAAAATGTGGCAGCTACTTTGCCTACACACTTGGAAGGTCTTTATGAATGAATAGACTCTAACCTCAAATCATGCTCACTGTTTCAGTTAAGTTATTTGAAACCTCTTCTCAACCCAAAAATCTGACACAAAGAAGTTTGTAGAAGTTTAACTGTCAAAAATATAAACAACCAAGATGAACTTCCATAGATGAGTGGATTAATGAACTCAGGTATATGATACAGTGGAATGAATAGATAGATAGATAGATAGATAGATAGATAGATAGATAGATAGATAGATAGATAGATGATAGACTGAGACAAAACATAAATAAGCTTCATATGAGAAAAGCACATGGAGGACTTTAAATGCACATTGCTATGTGGAAGAAACAAATTCCACAGTCTGTACAGCGTTCTACCTATATATAACTTTAAAAGAGGTAAAACTATTCAGACAATGAGGAGACCAGTGGTTGAGGAAGAGGGAGGAAGGAGCACAAGGACTTAGGGCACAGAAACTATTCTGTACAATATAATAATGGTAAATACAAAGGAATTCACTGTAGTGATATTTTAAAATGGAGACGTTGCCAATTAGAGAAGAACACCATATCCTAGGGTGAACAATCTCCCAACAAAGCCCCTCAGTGATGCTGATTATGAACTAAGGGCCTTGCAGCCATGCACCACAAGATCTCTGCACGTCCACTTACCAGATATAGGAGACGGTGAGCCATTGAGTGCCTGCCTTTTAGAGCCATTATACTATAAACACTCTATCTTTGGGTACTAACAAGGACTAAGGAAATCCTCTTTAGTCTAGGTTCTGATCAAATTATTCTAAGTAACCAATCTTGGACCCTGTTGGCATGCTTAAACTGTTTAATACAATCCTTCACAAAAAAGTCAGACTTAAGACTTGCTAGCAATATTCCACCCTCTATTTCTTTTCCAGCCACTGACCTAGAGACCTGTGCTTGGTGCACGTTCCTCTAGGGAACTGTGAGTAGTGACCTGTTTCTTTCATGACAATCTCACTCTTAATGCTATGTTGGAATCACATACCTCAACCAAAATCCCAGGTATATTGTAGAATAACACAAAATCATGCATTTGGCAAATCTCATAGAAGTACATACATACTTGGTGAACTTCTGAACTTCAGTATAAAAAATGGACTTTCTTTTATAATAGAGTATTCAAATGGGGAAAACATTTGAAAAGAAATATTTTTCAAAGTTGATACAAAAGTGGCCAGCAGTTATCAGGGTAAAACCTATCAATATAACACAGAGGTACCATCTCCTACCCAAATGAATATACCAACAATAAAACATCCTGGCAAAGTGGCAAACCAGCATTCACTACTGACAGGACTGTAAATGATAATTATGTTTGTGTGAACTTTATTTCTTCACAGGTATAATTACCATGCTATAATTATCATTCTAGCCACCAAGTATATTCTTGGTTATGCGCTTAAGAGTATTAAAAATATTCATAAAATAGAGTAAAAAATATTCATAAAATATTTGAAGACAATGTATGTAATAATATGCATAAGAGCTCAAAAGTGTCTTCAAAACATCCATCTATTGACAAAGAAAATTGTGATAAATTGAAAAGGTGACAATTTATTCATGAAAAAGAATGAAATGCTGCCATCCAAATGAACCTAGAAAACATAGGCATTGAACTATATGGTTTAAAAGGGTAATTCTGTAGTATACAAAGTATATATACATAAAAGTGTTATAAAATACCACTATTAAGTAATTTATTAACATTTAAACGTCAAAATACTGTACTTAAAACATAGTTTTCATTACTTTTCTGTTTCTATGATAAAGTATCATGATCAAAAGCAAATTAAAAGAGTTATTTGGGCTTATGGTTCCAAGAGTCTAGATATCTGTAATGATGAGAAAGGCCGGGCTGCAGGAGCAGGAAGTTGGGAGATCACATCTTATTCACACACAGGAATCAGAAAAAGCAAACAGGAAATGGGGTTTCTGTCAACCAAGAAGCCTGTTCCTTAGTGATATCATTCCTTCAGATCCATATCATGAAGGCTTCAAAACTTTCCCCCAAAGTACCACCACATGGAAACAAGGTTTTAAAATGAGCTTAAGGGAAATATTTCTCATTCAAGCTACCACAATATTTTTTTAATCTGTACCAATTGTATTTATTGCTAGAAACTAAACTTTTTTTTAATTTTTTAAAATTTTTATTTATTTTTCTTTTTTTTAAACTGACTTCTTTTTTATTTTTTATTTTATTTTATTTTATTTATTTCTGTATGTGTATGAATGTTCTGTCTGCATGCAGGTCCGTGCACTCGTGTCATGCAATGCCGCGGAGGTCAGAAGAGGGTGTCAGATTCCCCTGGAACTGGAGTTCTCCTGGAACTGGAGTTTCAGACGGTTCTCAGCCACCGTGTGGGTGCTGGGGATGGAACTCGGGTCTAAACTTTTTTTAAAGTGTTTGAAAGTAGATAACACAGGAAAAGACATCCTTAAAGGTAGGAAGCAATCTTGTCATTTACAAAGTGCTGCAAATCTGATAAATTTATGTTGCTAATAACTCTGAACTACTGTTGATGAGCAGACAGAAATCACTGAAATACTTAAGGTGTAACACAAAGAATAGAACGCTCAGATGGATATTAAAACTCTCCAAAGGAATGAGCTTTTGGCAACCTGCCGCAAAGCAAGCTGAACCACCAAGTTTTCAGTGAACTGGTTTTAAATCATCTAACTTTAGGAGAATTCAAACTGACTTCTTCTAGAATAAAGTTGAAGTGTTTTGTTTCCTCCCGCTCTCCCAAGCCTGAATTATGGGGCTGTAGTGCTCGTAATCCAGGATTCCTCCAGGGCGGGAGGCTTTGAATGGTAAGCTATTGCTAGGGAACTAATAAGTGTAAACGTCACCTGAGAAAAAGGGAATAGAGTGGGGGAGGGGCATGCCCACACATGTACATGAATGTACCTATATACACATATGATGAGGTATAGGGCTCAGTGCACTTAACTCTGATAGTGGGGCTAGCCTCCAGCTTCCTCAACATCCCACCCAGCAAGTTCTTCCCCAGCTGAGCAGAACAACCAAGGATAGGCCCCTCTTAGCCTCCCTAGGCCCACATGAGTTCCTGAGAAACAGGCAACACAGGCAGCAGGTCCACCCAGAGCTGGTCTTATTCCCAGAAGAGGGATGGGGAGCTCGCCTAGTCCTTAGAGAGACCAAGAAACAATTCATTATAAAGTCTGGGGTTTCTACCCCTTCATCCAGACAGTGAGGATACTGTGGGAAATGCCCAGCTGACCCAATGGCTGACCCCATATATAGGGTATAACAGAGTGGGGGATAGCTTCTGTGATGCCTTCTCCAATGATCCAGCACCAGAACATTGTTTGACTTATATGACGGAAACGTACATCAGAATCTGATGTTCAGAAAGGACTGGAACCCACCCGTGTGTCTGCTCATATGCTACAGTATAGGCTGCACACGTGGAAGGCCATTCAAACCTCATGGCAATCAGAAGGCCCCTTCTCCAGAGTGCACTTGGAATGTTAGGTTCTTTGGGTCTCTGGCCTTTGGGGCCTCTCCAGAGGACTCTTAACAAGGATTTCGGAGTACATTCCTTGTCTCAGCTGGCCTGAGAAATTTCCCAACAGAGGTGATGGTAGCAGGAGTGACCGTAGCTCACATGTAGTGGGTAGGAGGACTGTCGGGCATTGAGTCACTGCATGTGACAGCCACGGTAGAGCAAGTGCCCATCAAGGGGGAAACAGCAGCAACCTTCCTCATCACTCAGCTGCATGCGGCAGTCCTCCTAAAGTAAGTGAAAGTTCCTCTCAAGGAAACAGGAAATAAGGAATATCTATTATTCCTTCTTTAAAATCTGCACTGGTGCTCGAAATCAATGAGAAAATATAAAAGATGAGTATTGAAATTCCAATGGCCTTCAAAGACCTCAGCATGAAACCCAAACTCTGAAGGTGATAGAAGAAAAATTTGGCAGCAGCCTACAAGACACAGGCATGGGAAAAGTCTTCCTAAATAAGACAGCAGCAGCACAGGAAATAAGATCCACAATTGACAAATGGGACCTCATTAAACTCAAAAGCTTCTGTACATCAAAAGAAACAATCAAGGAAGTGAAGAGAAAACCCACAGAGTGGGAGGAAATCTTCACCGCCAATCCATCTGACACGGCATTAATTTCCAGCATACATAAACCACTCAAAAAACAAAGAAGAAAGAAAACAAGTGACTCACTAAAAAGATGGAGCAAAGAGATGAATAGAGACTTCACAAGTGAGGAATCAGAGATGGCTAAGAAACAACTTAAAAAGTGTTCAATGTTGCTAATAATTAAGGAAATGCAAATTAAAACCACTTTAAGATTTCATCTCACTCCCATAAGACTGGCTAGGATCAAGAAAACAAATAATACCAAGTGCTGGAGAGGTTTTGGGGAAAGAAGAACACTCATGCACTGCTGATGGGAATGTAAACTCTTACAACCACTATGGAAAGTAGTGTGAAGAACCTTTGGAAGACTCAAAATGAGCTTGCCACCTGACCCAGTCATACCACTCCTGGGTATATACCCACAAAACTCCTCTTACCACAGAGATACATGCACAGCCATGATTATTGCATCTCTCTTCACAATAGTGAAGAGCTGGAACCAACCCAAGTGTCCCTCAACTGACGAGTAGGTAGAAAAAAATGTGGTACATCTACACAATGGAGCTCTATGCAGCAGTGAAGAAAGATGACATCATTAACTTTGCAGGTAAATGGATGGAAGTAGAAGATATCATGTTAAGTGAAGTAACATAAAAACAAACGATGAGGGTATCCCTCATCTGTGGATGCTAGCACCAATCACATATTTGTAAGGCAAACTGAGCAACGTTAATGTTATATTCCTCATGATCTGAAAACAGCTGTGATCTTATATTTTGAATCCTTTAACAGGTTCTAGAACTAAGCTACCATTTATTTTCAGAGTTAGGAATTTTTGGTATATGGGTGGAGGATATATATACATATTTTAGAGTAATGTAAGATCAAAAGAATGAGTAAAAAACTATTTTGTCATGATATTGTGTCTAATCAGTATTTATTTTATGGGAGTGCTCTTTAGAATTTTTTTTTTGTCTTTTCGAGACAGGGTCTCTCTGTAGCCCCAGCTGTTCTGGAACTCACTCTGTAGACCAGGCTGGCCTTGAACTCACAAAGATCCACCTACCTCTGCCTCTCAAGGGCTAGGATTAAAGGCGTGTGCCACCACGCCCGACTGCTTGTTTGTGTCCAAGCCTTTTTGAAAATATTACACAGTTGTTAAAAGTATCAGGTTGGTATAACTTAGCCTTTCTGGGTGCTTAACCACCATACTTAACACCCATACTAATTTGGCTGAGCAAACCTAAAGGATAACTTTGTTTCTTGCCCTCAGAGGTCAACCAAGTCTTAGGGGACTATGCGTGGGGGCATCTCTTGAAATGTCCTGCAAATGTGGATCACCAGTCTTCCTGTGCAGAGAGGTTTTGGAGATCCACTAATGGGACTTCAGCCAGTATTCAGTCTATAAAGAGGAAAGTCTGCTCATGCTTCTAAAAGGGAAGCTTCAAAAAGGGAAGCCTGCTCTAGGAAGACCTGACTTTATCCTCCAGTGGATGGAACTGGTAAATGAAAAGCCAAAAGGAGCCAGGGGTCCTCCCCCCGCAAAAAAAAAAAAAAAACAAAACGGAGTAACCCTTGAGGACTAGACTTTCAAGTGACCTTGAGAAAACAAAAAACTTGGTTAATCTGGGCTAACTCTGTGGCCTTAAACATCCAAAAAAAAGAAAGTATAACCAGAAGTAAATAAATAGTAAGGCCTGAGAAATTGTACTTCAGGTCTAAAACTTGAGATCTTAGTAAAACGACAAAAAAAGAAAGAAAGAAAGAAAGAAAGAAAGAAAGAAAGAAAGAAAGAAAGAAAGAAAGAAAGAAAGAGAAAGAAAGAAAGAAAGAAAGAAAGAAAGAAAGAAAGAAAGAAAGAAAGAAAGAAAGAAAGAAAGAAAGAAAGAACAGTTGTTTGGCCTGTCTTACTGGCAAGTGCAGCTACCCTGTGGCTGCCATTTCTTTTGCCATCCTTCAAAGATATGAGACACAGCCTTTCAACCTTCCAATGTGGACTGAAGTCTCATGTTACTCCAAGAATCCTCCAAACCTTCAGTGCCAGATGGGGACTGCTGAGACATCCAACTTGTGGAATGAGTTACTAATGGGGTTTCAGCCTCTACAGAGTAGTCCATTGTTGGACTACCCAGGCTGTATCATGGAGACCAGTATAGGAAGATCAAGATGGGACACAGTGCTTACTGGACCTCATTTGGTGACCATGGGAAGGGAAAACCCCAGTATGGAGCACAAGGGCAGAACTGATGGTGGTTTGGGCTTGCCAAGGAGGAGCCTTCAAACATGACATCTTTCAGCCTAATAAAGAAAACAAAATCATGGGCTGAAGATGCTAAAACCTATGATATATGTGGCATGCACATATGCATATTTTGGAGTCATACAAATTGGAAGGAACAACAACAACAAAAAGACTGGGTCAGAGAACTGACTGAAAGGGTGAACTTCAGCTCGAAACTAAATTTCTGCAGTGAGAATTTTGAGAAAGGCTGAGAAAAAAAGATGAAAAACATGTTTGGCAGAATGCATGAGCTCTGGTGGGGTTGGGGGCAGGGAGGGGGTCACAGGACTAGATTTGAAATTCCAGATGAAATGCACAAAGCTTCAATAAAAATTGGCTTTCAGAAAAAAAGAAATTCCAATGGTTTACAATTAACACTACATAAAAGCAAACATACAGAAAAATGGTGGTGTGGGTGGGGCTAAAGTGAGGCAGATGATCATGAGAAACTGTTCTTATTCACAATGAGTGAATCAACAGATACTGCCAAAATAGGTGGCAATATATTATATTATTATATCAGGATATATTATATATTATTAGGATAAATATATAATCTAGTTTGAGTAATATTGTAATTAAAGGATAATATTTACTAGTTCGGCAAGTAAATATATACAAAATTTTCAAATATTTAAAAATATAAATACTAGTAAAGAAAGGGGCAATTAATCCAACATGGTTAACAAATGTATGTGCCTTTATGTTACCCTTTATTAGTGAATGTATATATTAAAATCACAAAATAATATAATGTAATTCAGCACAACTTTTAATTAATATCTAGATATTGTCTTAGCATAAGATTTCTTATTGTCCAATAAAGACAGATATAAGTATGTCTTGAATATGAAACATATTCAAGCAAAATTATTCAAAAAATATGCATAAAAATGACCTAAAATATCTCAGACTAACAAGAATCAAATAGAAAGATAAATCATGATATTTGTATTATACATGATAGAATTAGACCAATAAAAATATATAGAAGTTTGAAGGCATATTCATATTTAATGAATTCTCTTAAAACTATGAAGAATAAAAAGCTATAAACAATAGCATTTAATAAGGCAGAAACCACAAAACATACAAGAAAAAGAAATTATACAAAGAAAAGAAATTATACTCAAATAACACTTGTCACCAAATGATCACTAAATTATTTGCAAAATTTGTTCTGCAATGAGGAAGATTGAGATTAACCTTGATTATTTTTATGGGAGAAAACAAAGAATGAATAGTACATTTGACCTTCATTTTTTGAAATCCTGACTGAAATATATTTCAAAATTACATATAATAACAATGAATTGACATTCACACAATGAGTACAATTGTTGAATTTATATTACTTAAGAAAGAAAACAAGAAGAACCAAACAAAATGGGAACTATTATACCCTTACTTAACTCATTGTGCTGATGAGCCCCTGTAATTTCAGCACTGAGGGACAGAGACAAGACCATATGAAG
This sequence comes from Rhizomys pruinosus, assembly GCA_009823505.1. NCBI lineage: Eukaryota > Metazoa > Chordata > Mammalia > Rodentia > Spalacidae > Rhizomys > Rhizomys pruinosus. The sequence continues at coordinate 2,701,131 of VZQC01011251.1, forward strand.
CAGTTCAGGATCAGCTTTGACTACATAATGAATCCAAGGCCAGCTTTACCTAAAAAAGAACTTCAGTGTGATGGATTCAGTGAGAAATCTACCCCATAGGCTCAAGTATTTGAGTGCTTGGACACCAGCTGATGTAGCTATTCGTGGGTGCTCCTGGAACTTTTAGGAGGTGAGGTCTTGCTAGAGGAAGCACATCATTGTGGGCAGGTCTGAGAGTTCATAGCCTTGTTCCATTTCCAGTTCACTATCTCTACTTTGTGTCTGCTAAAGAAGATGTGATCTCTGGGCTTCTACATCCTGCCACTGTACATGTGTCTCCCTGCTATGATGGACTTTTAAACCTCTGGAATTGTAAGCCCAAATAAACTCTTCCATAAATCACTTTGGTCATGGTGTGTTATCACAGCAACAAAATATTAACTAATGTAGACAATCCCCCAGGCCTGCTGGTGAATTTCAGGGTCCAACTGAAGGAATCGGGAGAGAGGTGCAGAGTCAAGGCACAGACCCTGGGAGTCAGGTGAATTCAGGGTGCAAGATGTTGCGGACTCATTTATTGGGGGTAGGGTTAGGGGTTATGTACTGTTTGCATTCTCTCTCTCTCCTCTTGTCACCTTATGATTGGCCCAGGTCTGCAATGCTGCTTTTATGGTCTCACCTGCTTAGGGCAGGTTATGTTGATGAGGGACAAGCTCTGCGCATGCATAATTCTCAGTATACTGGCTACTACATTTCCACCCTTTGTATTTAATTTTGCATGAGGAGTGGTCCAGTGGGAGCTGGGGTGCTATGCCCAAACCTTGTTGACCCCACCTCTGGCATACTGACATTTGACTGCATCTGGCTTAGGTTGCCCTGGTTTTGCAGGGTCTTACCTGTCTTTGACTGTCTTTGACTGGCCAGCCACCAAGGGAAGAGGCTAGGAGTGGTACTGCATAGGGGAGAGACAATCTCATTCCCATGATTGTGCATGGATGAGAATCAGATGCGAATCACCTCATCAGGAGGGGTTATGCATAGTCCTTATTGACCATTGCTGAGAGGACCTGGGCCATTGTTTTGTTGACCACAAGTTGGCTGTGAGCAAAGCAAAACAGACACCTGAAGAGAAAAGGGCAGAGAAAGTCCAGGAGGTATTGTAGAGGATGCCCCAGGTGACCAATGTAGCAGGATCAAAAACAGAATTTAGCTTAGACCACACCTGTGAAACAAAGCTAGTATCAAAGGCTATGACTTCAGGGTGGGTAGAGTTAAGGAAGATAATTTGAGAACCAAGGGTCAAGGTATAGTTAATAAACTGTTCCAACCAGGGGACGTTAATAATGTCACCAAGTTCACTATGTAGACCTGTCATATTGAGGACTTGGTAGGGGGTCAGGCAGAATGAAGAAAACCTGGGGTGGCAACTCATCTCTCCCTCTCATTATGTGGCTTTCAAATCCTTGAAGGAAGTTCACAAGAGTGAACCACAGTTGGTGTCTCCAAGATGGAATGATCTCTGCTAGGAGGTTTGTATTGGGTCCTTAGCACCATGATTTTAATGGAATTTACCTACTGATCAATAAATCTGACAAGTGAGTTAAGGATGTATGAGCCACGAGTCAGAGCAACCAGAAGGATAAGTCCACTGGCAGATCCAGGAAATCCTCAGCTCTCAGCTGAGAAAGACACTGGCTCTTTGAGGGGGGGGGGTCTTGACCATAAACTGCCTAGCCAATTTTTACCTCCTACTTTTATCACATTACTCTCTGAGGAGGTTACTCCAATTGCCAAGAGGGAATTGGGGCTCCAACCACTCTGACTTCTTCCATGCTGAAAAGGGGCATAGGAGGTGGTGACTAGGGTACCCCTGCTCAGTGTATCTATCTAAAAGACCCCAAAAAGTATAGTTACAGAGAGAACAAAATCCTTGACTAATGCCTGTGAAGGCGAGAGTAGCTAGGTACATTTTCTAGGCAGGGAACCAAGAGAAGAACAGGGTGAATTAAAAAAAAAAAAAAAGAACTTAAAAGTCCATTATAATTTCTCAACCAGGGGCTCTGAAGCATCCATTATTGGGCTTCTTCTTTTGTTCATTTGTCCATGATGTCTGGACTCAGCAAATCAATACAATCCATGATGAAGAGGGAAATATCACAACAGACAAGGAAAAGATCCAGAAAATCATACGGGAATACTACAAAAACCTATACTCTACCAAGTTTGAAAACCTTGAAGAAATGGATGAATATCTGAAATCTTGGGAATCACCAAAGCTCAACCAAGAAGAGATCAACAGCTTAAACAGTCCCATAAAACATGAAGAAATTGAAGATGTAATAAGAAACCTCCCAACTAAATAAAGCCCCAGCCCAGACAGTTTCACTGCAGAATTCTACAAAATATTTCAAAAAGACTTACAATCATTATTAATGAAACTGTTTAGAAGGATACAATCAGAAGGAATTCTCCCAAATTCCTTCTACAAAGCCAGCATCACTCTATTACCAAAACCAGGCAAAGATCCAACTAAAAAGGAGAATTATAGACCTATCTTCCTAATGAACACAGATGCCAAAATTCTCAACAGGATACTGGCAAATCTTATACAGAGCCACATCAAGAAGATCATCCATCATGACCAAGTTGAATTCATACCAGAGATGCAGGGATGGTTCAACATACGAAAATCAATAAACATCATCAAACACATAAATGGAATGAAAAACAAAAACCACACCATCATCTTAATTGATGCTGAAAAAGCCTTTGACAAAACCCAGCATCCCTTCATGCTTAAAGTCCTAGAAGGAATTGGATTGGATGGATCATTCCTCAATGTAATCAAAGCCATATACAGGAAACCCACAGCCAATATCATCCTAAATGGGGAAACGACAGAAACATTCCCTTTAAAGGTAGGAACTTGGCAAGGCTGCCCCCTGTCACCACTCCTCATCAGTATAGTGCTTGAAACACTTGCTAGAGCAATAAGGAAAGAAAAGGAAATTAAAGGAGTACTAATTGGAAAAGAGGAAGTCAAGTTATCCCTATTTGCTGATGATATGATTGTTTACATAAGGGATGCTAAAAACTCCACCAGAAAACTCCTAGAAATGATTAACAGCTTCAGCAAAGTGGCAGGATACAAAATTAACCTAAAAAAATCAATGGCCTTTCTTTACACCAAGAACAAGCAACTGGAGAAAGAATTCAAAGAGACCTTCCCACTCACAATAGCCTCAAAAACAATAAAATACCTAGGAACAAACCTAACCAAAGACACCAAAGATCTCTACAACAAAAAATTTAAAGGCTGTAAAGAAAGAAATTGAAAGAAGACATCAGAAGATGAGAAAACCTCCATGCTCATGGGTTGGGAAAATTAACATTGTAAAAATGTCCATTCTCACCAACTCTGTATAGATTTAACGCAATCCAAAAAAATCCCCAAGAGTTTCTTCACAGGCTTGGAAAAATTAAATTCATTTGGAAAAAAAAAGACCCTGAATAGCCAAAACAACCTCAGTGAAAGAGCTACACAGGGCGGGATTCTCTATACCAGACTTCAAACTATACTACAGGGCTATAGTCATAAAAACTGCCAGATACTGGCACAAAAACAGACCTGTTGACCAATGGAACAAAAACGAAGATCCAAACCTATGCACATATAATTTTAGCCATCTCATAGTTGACAAGGGGGCCAAGAAGACACAATGGAGAAAAGTCAGCATCTTTCAGCAAGTGGTGTTGGCAAAACTGGATCACCACTTGTAGAAGAATGAAATTCAACCCCTACCTCTCCTCTCGCCCTGTATAAAAATCAGCTCCAGATGGATCAAAGACCTCAACGTGAAACCCCAAACTCTGAAGGCAATAGAAGAAAAAGTTGGCAGCAGAGGACAAGACATAGGCGTAGGAAAAGACTTCCTAAATCAGACAGTAGCTGCACAGGAATTAAGGTTGACAATTGACAAATGGGACCTCATTAAACTCAAAAGCTTCTGTACATCAAAAGAAACAATCAAGGAAGTGAAGAGAAATCCCACAGAGTGGGAGGAAACCACAGAAACACCTGACAAAGCATTGATTTCCAGACTATATAAAGTATTCAAAAAACAAACAAGAAAAAAATCAAATGACCCACTCAATAGATGGAGCAAAGAGCTGAACAGAGACTTCACAAGTGAGGAATTAGAGATGTCTGAGAAACACCTTAAGAAGTGTTCAACATCACTAATAATTAAGGAAATGCAAATCAAAACTACCTTAAGATATCATCTTACTCCAATAAGACTGGCTAGGATCAAGAAAACAAATGATACCAAGTGCTGGAGAGGTTGTGGGGGAAAGGGAACACTCATCCACTGCTGGTGGGAATGTAAACTCGTGCAGCCACTATGGAACACAGTGTGGAAAATCCTTGGAAGACTTGGAATGAGCTTGCCACCCGACCTAGCCATACCACTCCTGGGCATGTACCCTCAAGACCCACCCCACCACAGAAATACATGCACGGCCATAATTGTTTCAGCTCTCTTCACAATAGCAAGGAGCTGGAACAAACCCAAAGGCCCCTCAACTGATGAGTGGATACAGAAAATATGGTACATCTACACAATGGAGTTCTATGCAGCAGTAAAGAAAGATGACATCATGAGCTTTGGAGGAAAATGGCTGGAGCTAGAGGACATCATGCTGAGTGAAGTAACACAGTCCCAGAAAAACAAATGACGAATGATATCCCTCATCTGTGGATGGTACTGCCAATTACCTAGTTGTAACTATTTCTTGTGCATGGCCCCTTGAGCTTTTGTCCAAAGCAGTTGGGAGTGATGCATATTGGAAACAACATCAGCAACAACAACAATAACAACAACAGAAAGGACTGCATCAGAAAACTGACTGAAACAGTGAACTTCTGCTCAAAACAGTCAACTTCCATATGGAGAATATTGAGAAAGACTGAGAAAGAGATGAAAAGCATATTTTGCAGAATGCATGAGCTCTGGAGGGGTGGGGGGATGGGGGGACACGGGTGTAGATTTGATAAAAAAATATAAATAAAGTAATTTCAAAAAACACAAAAACTGAACACTGTTAAATAAACCTTGACTAGATATACATATTGACTTTTAAACTAGTTGACTGAAACTTACAAATTTAAGCTTACTTATATTGTGTCCTTTTTACCTGTCACAACAAACCTCCTCAGACTTTTATCACTTCCTTAAACTTTTTCATCATCTTCACATAAATCCTTACTAAAAATACCTTTTTGATATTTTCCACCTTTTATATCCTTTTATTACCTTGAGACATAACATTTATAAACAGATTTACCCTTAATTGTGCAGATTTATGAGGTAATTAATATTTATTTTCCATGTAATGAGATGGGACAGTTATCTCAAATACACTAGTATAAACTGTGGGATGTTCATACCAGCTAGCGAGCAGGTTTTGAATGACCAATTTTCTTTGAGTGCTTAGAGGTACTTTACCTAGGCCTGGCAAATGTCCCCACATGTATAACAAGTGGAAATAAATTGCGCCCTAGAACAGAAGTGATTATTCCTTAAAATATAAGGACCAAGGACCATAGTGTAATTTAACAGTTTTAGCTCACATGACAGTTTACTTGTGAATCAACTTGATAATCAAGTAAATCATTAGCATTAGATGCAAACCTATTCATTTAAACAGCTCCATAAAATGAATGTTTAACTAGTTTCAAACCCAAAATTTCAGCACCTTGATGAAAACTCTAAATTACAGACGAAAACTTGAATCAGAGTAAAATATGACTCTTAAGTTTATAACAGTCAATGTAACAACATTTTAATCTTCACAATTTATACAGTGCTGAGGTCATCTAGCTGTGAGGCAAATTTTTTTATTTTTAATTTAGTATTAAATTGGGTCAATTTTTTGTTTCTGACTCAGAAATTCTACAGTAATTATCTCTACACCTAGAAACCTTAGCTGTGCTAGGATTAAAAGCATGCTAGGATTAAAGTTCTGGCCCAGTACATCTGGCTGCAGAACTACCAGGAGTGGCCAGACCAGTGGGACACCAGTTCAAACCCAGGGAGGTATTTTTGCTTCCTATGAGGAAGAAGGGGGTGGGGGAAACAGATAGGAAACACAATAAAGCCCATTAGCTACCCCAGGAGCTCTCCCACCTTGGAGGCAAGAAACAGGGCTGGGCCAGGCTTTTCTGGTATCAGTTCTCCACCCAAACCAGATGAAGATATGGACATGCCTTTGTCTTCCCAGTGCTGGAAGAGTTTGGAAAGATTTTTTTTTTTTGAGTACCCAAGATATACCACTAAAATATTTATATTTCTGATTAGGCATGTCAGAATAAGATTTTACTAAGTATGAGGGCTCAAGGCACTTACACCCTCCAAACAGGTTCTTATCCATAAGCTGAACTGAGCTTCCATAGTTTAAAAAGACTCAAACATATACATTCAAAATATCAGGAGCCTGGGGCAAGAGGGATGCTCTATCATCTTAAAGTGATCACAATTTTTTTTTTTGAGACAGGGTCTCCCTGTAGCTCTGGCTGTCCAGGAGATCAGATTGGCTTTGTACTCACAAAGATCTACCTGCCTCTGCCTCCCAAGTGCTAGGATTAAAGGTGTGCACACCACTCCCTACTAGGAGACTAAAAGCATGGAGTGAAATACAGTTTTCATGAATTTGATTCTCCAGTTCTCTGAGACCAACTCTTCCTCAACTCAAGCACACAGCCTGCCCGTGAGATCAGCAAGGAGGGCCCAGACGCAGAAAGGTCCCTTTTCCTCCCATGAGGAAAAAGGGAGGGAGGGACACAGGCTCAAACATTCTTGTAGAAACATAACAGAGCCCAAAAGCTGTTCCAGACTGCTCTCCTTCACTTCTTGGAGGCAAGAGACTGTAATGCGCCCCTGGAAGACATGTAGCATCCCACTGATCCAGCTGCCAGACCCCAAAATGGGTCTCTAGCAAAGACCAAAAGGTTGCAGTGTGGGCACTCCAGAGAGCTCAGGAATTCCCAAAGCTCTAAAGACCTCCCAAGCCAGACCAGGATTCCTGACTAAATGCTGATGCAAATTTTACTAGCTAGTAAGAGGCAGATTATCTCTAGTTCTTTGAGATAGCAGCTGGGTGGAGGAAACTCACCAAAGCAGACCTGATGGGCTGACCTCAAGCTCACAAAGAACTGCCTGCCTCAGCCTCCCAAGGACTGGGATTATTCCGTGCACTTTAAAGGATTGAAACTTGAAGTGGCCACTTTGTTTGACAGAACCAACATGAGACAATTATAACTACCTATTTACAAACACACATAAAAACTTAGACACACACTTAGACACACACAGAGAAGAGCAGTTACCATAAACACAAGACATAGACAAAGAGAGGAAACACTGTGCACATGAAGCCAATGCCCTGTCGGTCTGAGAACCAAAAATCCAGACCCCTTGCCCAGATTCCAAATCACTGAGGTGAACCCCGTGTTTGCACTTTACCAGTGGAGAGTTAGGGTGTCCCCCATCTCCACGCTCAAGGAGCAATACTGCATCTAGTTTCTCCTGACCTAATGCCCAAGACCAGAAACTTGAGTTTAAACAAAACCAAAATGAAAGTAAAAAGAAAAGAAAAGAAAAGAAAAAAGAATTGAGCTCTTTCTTACCCGAAAGACACAGCCAGCCAAATGAGATGTCTCTAGTCCCTCCGGTGGTTGGGAGAGAGCTTCCTGGGCCCCCCTCCAAGGGTATATTGGTGAGGGGTGAATGAGTATCCTTAGAAGGGGTAGCTGAAGGGCGTTTGTGAGGGGGAGTGGGGGGAACCTTCCTCATCCTGGTGAAAGTCAGGGACACCAGTGTTCTTGTGGCAGGCTGAGTTATGCTCACGCAGAACATCCTCTGCTGAGGAGCCCTTATGGCTTGCAATTATGGTGAGGAGTGGCAATGCAAATGGCCTCCTCCTAAATGAATCCAAGTCTCAGGATTTCATTTTAAGGCATGGGCATGGAGAAGTGAGGCAGCCGTCCATGGCTCCCGAATGTGGGAAGGAATATTATCCATCAGGGCAGGAAATGGTAATGGAGGAGAAGGGTCTGTGTGTGTGTGGGGGGGGGGTTGGGGGCCGGGTGCTCACCCTAGCCCAGGGCCGAAAGAGCAAAGAACACAGAAGGGGGCATACTCACCGATCAAGGAAGGGGGTCCCTCACCATCACCGGGGTGTTGAACCAACACAAATGCCTCTCAACTGATGAGTGGATGAAAAAAATATGGTACATCTGCACAATGGAGTACTACTCAGTGATAAAGAAAGATGACATCATGAACGTTGCAGGTAAATGAATGGAACTTGAAACCATTTTGCTAAGTCAAGTAACACAAGCTCCAGAAAAACAAGCGGCTAATGGTCTCCCTCATTTGTGGATGCTAACACCAAATCTCCAGATGAAAGGCAAGCTGAACAACATTATTGTTATATTTCTGTTTAACTGAAAGCAACTATATTGTTACAATGTAAATCTCATAATGGGCTCTAGAATAGACCCATCACTTACTTTCAGACTCTCATTGCTGTATATGAGTGGAAACTATGTATTCATATTTTAGAGTAATATAAACTTAAAAGAGGAAAATGTGAATTCCTAAACAAAAAAAGATGGAGAGAAAGATGCAGGACATTTACAGCAAAATGCATGATCTGGGGTGGGGTGGGGGAAGGGATAGAGGAATATGTCTAAAGTGAACTGAGAAATGATGTCTGAAATACACAAAACATCAATAAATGCATTATAAAAAAATCTAACAGTAATCTCAGTAATCAACTGTTTTATTTCTATAAGATTAAGTGTAAGAAAATTCCAGGATAAACTCACAGTGTATAAAAGGTTGCTAAGTTGGAAGATATTTTATTAGAAAGCAAATGTCAGGGAAAAATCATCCCTTTTATATCTACTCTCAAGTCATTTTATTTTTTTAGCTTTTTTTAATTTTATTTATTTCTGTATGTGTATGAATGTACTGTCTGCATGCAGGTTTGTGCACCCGTGTTGTGCAATGCCATGGAGGTCAGAAGAGGGTGTCAGACTCCCCTAGAACTGGAGTTCTCCTGGAATTGGAGTTACAGACGGTTCTCAGCCACCATGTGGATGCTGGGGATCAAGCCCGGGTCCTGTGCAAGAGCAGTCGTGCTCTTAACGGCTAGGCTATCTCTCCAACCTCCTCAAAGCATTTTATTTTTACTAAGATAAAACAGCAAAAGGTGTTTGTTTGTTTGTTTTTTTTTTTTTTTAGATAGAGTCTCCCTGTACCCTCAGTTGGTCTGGAATTCACTGTGTAGACCAGGCTGACCTGAATCTCATAGAGAACTGCCTGCCTCTGCCTTCTGAGTGGTGGGATTAAAAAAGTGTGTAACAGCACAACTAGCTAAGGGCTATTTTTTTTTTTTTGGTCTTTTTGAGACAGGGTCTCCCTTTTAGTTCCCAGCTGGCCTAGAGTGTAAGGAGCTGCAGACTTTAGCTTGCTTACGCTGAGCTTGCTTACAAGGAAGTTGACTCTGTGAATTGTCACCTCGAGCCTTTTTCCAAGAGCTGGGTGCGGAAGTGCAGTAAAAGTCACCAGATACTCCAGCCCGATGTCTCAACTCAGTGATTTTGCAAAAACAGACCCTCCTCTGATGCCAGAGAGCCTGATAAACTGATTACCCTGCTTTACACTCCCCATCTATGCTTCCCGCCTTTTACTAAATATATACTGCTGTTCTTGTTCAATAAATCAGACTTTGACAACCTTCGCAAAGTCTCGATCTTTTCTCTCACTCATCTCCACAGGTTTTGGGGTCCTTCTCGGGTACCCAACGTTACATGACCCATAGACAGGGTCATATTGGCGCCCGACGTAGGGGCTCGAGGTAAGAGACCCCTCTACCAGACAAGGAACAAGGAGGTCCGGCCGGACCACTTAAGACAGAAGGGCGCTCCCATCAGAGGAGCAAGGAAAACCTCGGGAAAAAAAGAGGGTGCTCCCATCAGAGGAGCGAGGAAATCCTCTGGAATAAGAGAGGATGTTTCGCCACCCACGGAACGCAAATCCTCGGGAGAAAAAGGTAAGTGGTTCCTTGATCTAAAAAGATGGGCAATTCACTGTCTAAGGAAGAGAAGTTTATTCAGTTCTTCAAGACAGCCTTCAGGGAGAGAAGAGTCCGGGTTACAGACTCCCCTTCTTCAGCACCTATCCTTAAAACCACCAAGAAAGATTTTAACGAGGCTATGTCTCCAAACTCTGATAAGGGAGAGACAGAACCAGAGAGAAAGACCGAGTAAGTCGATAGCCAGAAAAAAAAAAAAGAGGGAAATACAAAATCCATCATATTAAGATGCCAGGCAGTAGGCCCTGCTTAACATAACTGTTGGTTAAGGTGGAACAGACATTTAGTAAATCAATCCAACATTTGGTGACTTTGAGTACAAAAGTGTTTTAATGGAGTTAACTGAAAAATGTCATATGTCTATGCTAGCTGTCTGTGTGTTAACTGTTCTCTCATGTGTCTGATTTTTGTCATGTGTGTTCCTCTGTGTTGGTTTCTGTTAAAAGTGGCCACTTCAAAGTTCTTTCATTCTATATTGTGCACATAAATTAAGCTTACTTTCGGCATGCCTCTTAAACTTTTTCAAAAGCCTAATTTGAACCTGGGTTCCTAAGTTCCTACAAAAACTTCTAAACTAGTTTTCTAAAGGTTTTATTTGTTATCTGTTAAGACTGGATAGAACCGGGCGTGGCGGTGCACGCCTTTAATCCTAGCCCTTGGGAAACAAAGGCAGGCTAATCTTTGTAAAGCCAAACGGGTCTACAGAGCGAGCTCCAGGACAGCTGGGGCTACGAGGAGTTGTGGATGTTTTCAGACAAAAAGGGTATAAAAAAGATAAACAAGGGACTAAAATTGTGCTGTTTTTACTGATTAAAGAAAGGAAAAGCCTATTCTAAGTCTCTGATGAGAAAAAAAAAAAGGTTAGAGATTTTTGTGATATCACAAAGGACCAGAGATAATCTGCTTCTTACAGGCTAGTAAAATTTGCATCAGCAGTCTGCCTTGGGAGGAGGTCTTTAGAGCTTGGGAAATTCCTGAGCACTCTGGCAACCTTTCCATCTTTGCTGGAGACTGATTTTGGAGTCTGGCATCTGGATCAGTGGGGTGTTGCATGGCTTCCAGGGGTGCATTACAGGCTCTTGCCTCCAAGGAGCAAGGGAGAGCAGTCTGGGGCAGCTTTTTGGGGGCTCTGTTATGTTTCTGCAAGAATTTTTGAGCCTGTTTCTCCTCCCTCCCTTCCTCCTCATGGGAGGAAAAGGGACCTCTCTGGGTCTGCCCCCACCTTGCTGATCAGGCTGGCAGACTGTGTGTTTGTGTTAAGGAAGGATTGGTCTCAAAGAACTGGGTGGATCAGGTTCGTGAAGACTGTGCTTCATGTTTTTGGTCTCCTGGCTGGGTGTGGTGGCACACGCCTTTAATCCTAGCACAGCCAGGGTCTTTGGGTGCAGAGAACATTACTATAAAATTTCTGAGTTCTGTTACAAACTTAAGAGTCATATTTTACCCTGATTTAGGTTTTCATCTCTAATTTAGAGTTTTCATCAAGGTGCTAAAATTTTGGGTTTGAAACTAGTTAAACATATTTGTTTCATGGAGCTGTTTAAATGAATAGGCTTGCATCTAATGATTTACTTGATAATTGTATCTGGGAAAGAGGGACCTGTGGGTCTTGGAGACCAGTTTGATAAGCTAAAATCTCTGCAAGATGGGAAATTACACTTTCAAGGAAGCTATGTTCCAGGAGGAATTGTTTTGTGATGTATGGCATGTGTTTGTTGACTGTGTGCTGTGGTTTGCCGTGGCTATTGCGTTTCAAGTTGTGGCATGGAGAAAGTTTAACATCTCCAAATCAGTAAAGACATGGGCTAAGGATAAATACAGAGGGAATTCTATTGACTGGTGGTCTCTGATAGGCTTTGAGAAGCTTGCATTCTCTTGTGGGTTTTCACCCACTCAGAGGGACACGATTATGCAGCCCCTAAGTGCTGGCTTGGCTTCCCTGGATTGGGGCCATCTGTTGCTTCCCCAGCCTTCCCAGGTGGTGGGTATTCAGAGAAATTGCGAGAGGAGCCCCTCCACTCCCATCAATTGCCTTCTAGAGGTTTTGAAATGTGGTTAAAATTTGCCCTGAAGCTGGGGCCCTGGCTTCCCCTTCTGGCCACAGCTCAGGTGGGGAATGTCACAGGCTAGAAGGACAGGCATGCCCGTGGAACATTTTGCAGCAAGCAGGTGTTCCTAAAGGCTTTATGCTGCAAATTGAGCTTGTAAATTCCAGACTTGGTGGTGGCCACACCTTTAATCCAAAGGGATATCTGTGAGTTCAGGGCCGTCTAGTCTACAGAGTGACCTCCCCACCAGCTCTGCCTTGGAAAAGACTAAAGGCAAAATATAAAGCTGTTACATTTTCCTGCTCTGGAAACAGCAAATGGCTGGTGGGGGAAGGGCTGGCCTTCTAAGACAAAAGCCTAGCCCGGGGCAGTGTTCTTTAAGTACAGCCTTGATTCCAATCCTCCGGAGACAGACTGTGGTCCTCCACCCTACCAAGTTGTATCAGCATGTTTAACTCAAAGTCTAGAAGAATTTACAGGCCTTAAAATTCTAACAAAACAAACTTGGTCTTTAATAACATATTTTGGTTTAATTTAAATAAAAATAAGACTGTTTTATGCTTCTTTAGGCCCATCTTCAAGCTGTGTGTATGTGTGAGTGAATGTGAGTTCCTGCTTTCAATTCATTATAGTCCTACAGGTTTAAATCTATTTAGCTAACTATATGGTTCATAAAAAATGTTTGCTTTATACCCCTAAGTGTTAACAATTTTTAATTGGGTTTATAGTATGCATACTATTCAGTTTAATGATAGATTGTTGTTAATTATTAGTAGTAATTGTTATTAATAGTTGTAGTTATTGTTATTAAATATAATTATTGATAATAATTGATAAAAATTCAGTCTAATAGTAAATTGTTCATTGTTGGCTGCTATTTTTGACCATTATTGTTTATAATTACTGTTGTGATAATTAATAATAATTATTAATGGTTATAATTGTTGTGGTTATGAATAATTATTATTCTTCCAAAGTCCTTAATAGCAAGACAAGATGGATCATTTCAAGACTACAAACAACTTTGGCCTGTCTACTTTTGGGAATCCTCAATCTTTAGATTTGTAAATAATATAGGGTCAGTTAGGCTTAGCAGAGGGACAGCTTAGGAGTAATTGACCAAAGGGACAGGATAGGGAAAAATAGTAAACTTTAGGTATAGTTCATTAAAGGCAAGTGTTACAAATGGGCCTAAGAGGTGGCATATGGATCTCAGCTGTTTTATGAGTTACTAGAACATTTATTCTAATTATGTAAAAATAACCCTATAACAAATTATAAAAATTTCATGTTTTTCATTGGACATCAAACGATATGGCTTTCTTCTCTTACAGGTCAACCTAACAAATCTTTCTTATGTATGTATGTGTGTATGTATGTATGTGCGCGCACATGTGTGTATGGATGAGTGTACTTTTTGTGTTCTAAGTATATTATGTTAATAGACATGATAATATAAAAACATTGCCTCTAAGTTGGAACTGGCCCTTCCATCTTAAGATGCAAATTTATATTAAACAGCCAAAACATGGTTCGATTTCAACAAAGGTTATGGGTTATCTATCAAGGAATTTGAAATAATAAATCTACACTGGTTACACTCTTTCAACATCTAAAACAAAGATGCAACCAGGTTTTCAGTGTATTAAAGTGTTGATAAGTTTTTGGATGTTTAAAAAATAAAAAGGTGTATAAAAAACTTAATCAAGATGGTAATGATGGTAACAACTTCTCATGGGACATATCTAGCCAATCTTTAACTGATTGATGGACATGATAACTATAAAATATATATATATATTTTTTTTATTAAGAGCTAGATATTAAAAAATCTTTAAAGTAGGTTTTCATGTCAGGCCTAAAAAAGGCCAAAAACTTAAAAAAAGGTAGCTATTATAATCCACCTTGTAAGGTTTACAGTTTAAAATGGTAATACATTTAAACTAATTAAAAATATAAGATGTTAATTGCTTTATTTGTAATCTGTGTTGAATTTCCAACAGTGGCTTTGAGATTGGGGTGCACAGATGGTCTCTGTATTTTTCTGTGTTATGCAGTATCACCTTGTAACATTTTTCCTTTGCTTATAAGATAATTTGAGGAAATTAGGTCTGAGTTTACTTCCCAAATAAACATACAGTCAAGGATAGACAGTTTGGATAAATTTGATGAAAACTTACACCTTGGTTCCTGTTTATGGGTATTTGTAATACAATTTAGTCATCTATTGATCAAAAAAGAGGGAGGTGGTATAATATTCCCTCTATATTCCAAACTTTTGATAAATTTTTAATTTTTTGAAGCTAACAATGGGAGGAGATTTGTATGTTCCCACAGGTAAAAACACCAACCTAAATGTCTAAAAATACACAATATTTGACTGCAAGATGGACTGAGAAATGCCAACAGAGAGGCTGACCCATCTGGACATTAAAGAAAAAGAAACCTCAGATTGCCTGAGTCACAGACATTGAACATTTCTCTAAATTCTGTTTGGGATAACTGTTTATGATGTGGTCTGATAAAGTTTACCTTTCAGATGCTGAGAAACCTTTCTACCTCTCACCTTTATATGGAAAAGGAAAAAATGTGATGGTAGTGAAGTCATTCCCCAACTGTAAATTGGAACCAACTGCTATAATGGTAAATGCTTATAGAACAGGTGTGACTGCCTTCTTTGGTTGATTGATAGACATACAAACTGTACAGAGATGGTTCTCTATCTAAAGCTAAATATAAATGTAATTTATAAGTGGTACAATTGAGCACAATGTGTTAATACAGGAGAGCTCTGATGTCAGCAATGGATTGTTCTGCCAAGGAGATGTTGGCTGGGGGAATCCAAGCCCCCCAAATTATAAAGGCCTTTTGCCTGTAAAAAATGGGATATCAGCAAGGAAAAGGTGATAAGTCCCTGTTGTTAAAAACCTGGTGTAAGCATGAAAAAATATTTTGAGACATCACTTGCTAATGTACAGTTGGCCTTTAAAATGCCAGAGAGCATTACCAAAGGCCACTAATGCGACAAAGCAGGATATTGGTCTCCTTGAGTCAAGCAAGACTCCTCTGTCAGTATCAGCTACACCTCAAATGCCTAGAGATGCTGTGCAACAGTGGCAGCCATGTGTCTATACATATCCCAAATCTAATTGGTTATTAGTTCTCTCCTTGGAGGAATAATTCATGGCTGATGCCATAAGCTTATGTCCTCTAGTGGTTAAGAGATTATATGAGCCACAATAAAAACTTGTCATCTTTTATAGAAAGACCATAGCTTGTGGATTAAAATACCATCCAAACATCTGTGTCTATACTCACAGCTTAGCTTGCCATAATAATATTGTTTAAATACCTGTACATCTAATTGCTTGTGCTTTGTTAGTAGGATTAAAAGGGTACCCTGGATAAGCTGTCAACCCATGAAAGGAAACAACCTGACTGGAGTAAAAAATAACATCTGCTTTGCTTCTCACCCACCTGTGCCCCTCTCCCAAAGCCTAGGGAACAAATTGCAGAAGAGGAGGCATGGTAGAATGTAAGGGCTGTGGAGAGACTGGGGTGAATTGTGAGACTACAATGATATGGACTGGACTCTTAGTTGATCGACATGCTTGTGCATACAAGCTTCTCCAATTGGACGATGAAAACCTTGGGTGTTCAAAATATAAACATAGATACTTGAAAACCCACCATTACAAGTGGGGCTCCCCCTCTTTTTGTATAAAAGAAGGGAGGATTGTGGCAGTCTTGACAGAGTCCTGGTTAGACTTTAGTCTGGGAGTGGAAGCATCAGAGTTGATGGACATCGTGGGAAGTAAGACATGTTCTTCCTGGAGCTACAACTGGGAAAATGAGATGGGTCCCCAGTAAAGGCACCAGAGTGTCTCTTAAGAAGAGTTATTATCCTGTGGTGGGGACATTCTTAAAGCTCAATTTAAAATAGCTTAGATCTCTCTCTGGTCACTTCATATGATCCTGGAAAAATGACACTCCAGAGACAGACAACAGGTTAGGTATAATTTTAAAAGCTTTTAGGGAATTTGGGATTCAATCTTGTAGGGATTAAATACCCTCCAGGGACTGTAGTCAGGCTTACAGTGTTAGACAACAGTAATTGTGGGGTGTGGTTGAGACATGATTAAATCATTGTTAGGGTAGAAGCTGCTATGAATGGCTTCCCTGTGATTTGCCTAGATCCTCTTTAATGGCTGATCACTAGCAAGACTTGTGTGAATTATCCACCTTCTGAAATCAAAACGCTTTTGTCTTTGGTATTTCCCTTTATCTCTCTTTTGGTTCTCCATCTTATTATCACCAAATTCCTGAGCTTAGTGTGTACCTTGTCTGATTGTCCCTCTCTAGAACTTTGTCCTCTGCACTACTCGACTAAGTGATACAGAGCACTTGCTAGTGGGAACCTACAGACCTTGAAGGTCTGCCATAGCTTACACTTGGTCCTTTCTTCAGCTGAAAACATATGAGGAGACCCAGAAGCTTCTCCTGTGTATGCTGGGAGCCAAAGCTGTCAGATATACATGCTCGCAAAAAATTACTAACTTGCTTATCTCCTGAGTTTACCAGAGCAACCTACTTATGTCAGGAGTTTAGGAGCCAGCTTACTAACCTCAGGAATTTATGAGTACAGCTTGCTTATCTCAGAAACTTACGAGAACCAGCCTAGATTCCAGTGCTGACAATCCAGCTCCCAGTGCCAGTTTAAATTTTAAAAATATTAAAAATCACAATTGGAGACGTTGATGATGGGATTAGTAAAAAAATAGCTTACAGAAAGGAAGCGTGAACAACAAAGATCCTGGTATGAAAATTGGTTGTCCACTCCTTCTTGGTGGTCCACCTTATTACCTGGTCTCCTGGGACCTGTTCTTGGATTGATCCTGCTAATTTCATTTGGGCCATGGGCGCTTAATCGATTAACTAATTTTGTTAAGTCCCAAATAGATTCCTCACTTACAGCATGAGTCCATTATCATCGCTTGGCCATNGCCAGGGTCTTTGGGTGCAGAGAACATTACTATGAAATTTCTGAGTGCTGTTACAAACTTAAGAGTCATATTTTACCCTGATTTAGGTTTTCATCTCTAATTTAGAGTTTTCATCAAGGTGCTAAAGTTTTGGGTTTGAAACTAGTTAAACATATTTGTTTCATGGAGCTGTTTAAATGAATAGGCTTACATCTAATGATTTACTTGATTATTGTATCCAGGAAAGAGGGACCTGTGGGTCTTGGAGACCAGTTTGATAAGCTAAAATCTCTGCAAGATGGGAAATTACACTTTCAAGGAAGCTATGTTCCAGGAGGAATTGTTTTGTGATGTATGGCATGTGTTTGTTGACTGTGTGCTGTGGTTTGCCGTGGCTATTGCGTTTCAAGTTGTGGAATGGAGAAAGTTTAGCATCTCCAAATCAGTAAAGGCATGGGCTAAGGATAAACGCAGAGAAAATTCTCCTGTTGACTGGTGGTGAGCCTGTGGATAGCGCTAATGGAGATTTGGCCTGTGTGCCAGAGACCCGTTCTCTGATAGGCTTTGAGAAGCTTACATTCTCTTGTGGGTTTTCACCCACTCGGAGGGACACAATTATGCAGCCCATGAGTGCTGGTTTGGCTTCCCTGGATTGGGGCCTTCCCAGGTGGTGGGTATTCAGAGAAATTGCGAGAGGAGCCCCTCCTCTCCCATCAATTGTCTTCTAGAGGTTTTGAAATATGGTTAAAATTTGCCCTGCAGCTGGGGCCCTGGCTTCCCCTTCTGGCCACAGCTCAGGTGGGGAAGGTCACAGAGGCTGGAAAGACAGGCTTGCCCGCAGAGCATTTTGCAACAAGCATTGCTAGTCTTCTATGGTGCAAATTGAGTTTGTAAATTCTGGGCTTGGTGGTGGCCCACGACTTTAATCCAAATGGCTGTGAGTTCTGGGCTGCCTAGTCTACATTTTTTACAAGAGCCCCGCCCAGGGCAGTGTTCATGTGTTTTAAAAGTGCAGCTTTGATTCCAGTCCTCCGGAGACAGACTGTGGACCTCCACCCTACCAAGTTGTATCAAACAAGTGATTCAAATCCATCTCAGCATGTTTAACTTAAAGTCTAAAAGAATTTACAGGCCTTAAAGTTCTAACAAAACAAACTTGGTCCGATAAGTTGTCTTTTTAAAGAAACATNTTCTCTGATAGGCTTGCATTCTCTTGTGGGGTTTCACCCACTCGGAGGGACACAATTATGCAGCCCATGAGTGCTGGTTTGGCTTCCATGGATTGAGGCCTTCCCAGGTGGTGGTATTCAGAGAAATTGTGAGAGGAGCCCCTCCTCTCCCATCAATTGTCTTCTAGAGGTTTTGAAATATGGTTAAAATTTGCCCTGCATCTGGGGCCCTGGCTTCCCCTTATGGCCACAGCTCAGGTTGGGCGAAGGTCTCAGAGGCTGGAAGGACAGGCTTGCCCGCAGAGCATTTTGCAACAAGCATTGCTAGTCTTCTATGGTGCAAATTGAGCTTGTAAATTCTAGGCTTTGTGGTGGCCCACGACTTTATTCCAAATGGCTGTGAGTTCTGGGCTGCCTAGTTTACATTTTTTACAAGAGCCCCGCCCAGGGCAGTGTTCATGTGTTTTAAAAGTGCAGCTTTGATTCCAGTCCTCCGGAGAAAGACTGTGGACCTCCACCCTACCAAGTTGTTCAAACAAGTATTTCAAATCCATCTCAGCATGTTTAACTTAAAGTCTGAAAAAATTTACAGGCCTTAAAGTTCTAAAAAAACAAACTTGCTCCAATAAAATGTCTTTTTTTAAAAAAAAAAAAAAAAAAAAAAAAAAAAAAAAAAAAAAAAAAAAAAAAAAAAATTCTTTAAATAAAACGGTTTTATGCTTCTTTAGGCCAATCTTCAAGCTGTGTGTATGAGTGAGTGAATGTGAGTTCCGTCGTTCAATTTATGATAGCACTACAGTTTTAAATCTATTTAACTAACTGTTAACAAAAATAGATTCGATTCATAAAAATTATTCGCTTGAGAACCCTTAGTGTTACCAATTTTTAATTGGGTTTACATATGCATAGTAAGTCGTTTGTATGATGAGTGTTGTTACTAGTAGTAGTAATGTTAGGAATAGTGAAGTGTGTTAGGAAATAGAAGGAATTGACAAGAAGTGATGAAATTCAGTCTAATGGTAATTTGTTCATTGTTGGCTGCTAATTTTGAACATTATTATTATATTATGTTGTAACTAAGAATGGTTAATTGGTAATTTTGATAATTAATAAGAGGTATAATTGGTTTGTTATGAATGAATAATTATTAGTTTTTTCCAAGTCCTTAAAACAACACAAGAGGATCATTTCAAGATACAAACAACTTTGGCCTGTTTACTTTTGGAATCCCTCAATCTTTAGATTTGTAAATAATAGAGGGTCAGTTAGGCTTAGCAAAAGGACAGCTTAGGAATAATTGACCAAAGGGACAAGATAGGGAAAAAATAGTAAACTTTAGGTAGAGTTCATTAAAGACAAGTGGTTACAAATGGCCTAGGAGGAGGCATATGGATCTCAGCTGATTTGTGTGTTACTAGAAACAAGTATGCTATTATGTAAAAATAACCCATAACCAAATTTTTTTATAAGAATTTAATGTTTTTCATTGGACATCAAATGATGTGGCTTTCTTCTCTTACAGGTTAACCTAACAAATCTTTCTTATGGATGTATGTGTGTATGTATGTATGTGCGCGCACTCGTGTGTATGGATGAGTGTACTTATTGTGTTCTAAGTATATTATGCTAATAGACATGATAATATAAAAACATTGCCTCTAATTTGGAACTGGCCCTTCCATCTTATGACGCAAATTTATATTAACAGCCAAAACATGTTTCGATTTCAACAAAGGTTATGGGTTATCTGTCAAGGAATTTAAAATAAATCTACTACACGGTTCACTCTTGCAACATCTAAAAAAAGTTTGCAAATACCAGGTTTCAGGGTATTAAGGTGTTGTAAGCTAAAATAAGTTGTTGGATGTTTAAAAATAAAAGGTTATAAACAGCTTAATCAAGATGGTACTGATGGTAACAACTTCTCATAGGACATATCTAGCCAATCGTTTTTGATGGATGGACATGATCACTATAAATATATTTATTATTTTTTTATTTAAGAAGCTAGAATATAAAAAACTTAAAGTAGGTTTTCATGTCAGGCCTAGAAAAGGCCAAAACTTTAAAAAAAGGTAGCTTAATTATAATCGCTTTAAGAGGTTTTTACAAGTTTAGAAATGTAAATGCAGTTAAATTAATAAAATAAGAGGAGTTTAAGTGCTTTATTTGTAATCTGTGTTGAATTTCTAACAGTGGCTTTGAGATTGGGGCACACAGATGGTCTCTGTATTTTTTCTGTGTTATGCAGTACCACCTTGTAACATTTTCCTTGTGCTTATAAGATAATTTGAGGAAATTAGGTCTGAGTTTTACTTCCCAAATAAACATAAAATCAAGGATAAACAGTTTGGATGAAAGTTGATGAAGATTTACACCTTGGTTCCTGTTATGGGTATTTGTAATACAATTTAGCATCTATTGAATCAAAAGAGGGGGGGTGGTATAATATTCCTTCTTTATTCCAAAACTTTTGATAAATTTTTAAAGTTTGAAGCTAACAATGGGAGGAAATTTATATTTGTTTCGCCACAGGTAAAAACAACCATACCAAATGTCTAAAAATACCATATTGACGGCAAGATGGCCTGAGAAATGCCAGCAGAGAGGGTGACTCATCTGGACATTAAAGAAAGGAACCGCAGATTGCCTGAAGTCCCAGACATTGAACATGTCTCTAAATTCTATTTGGGAAAACTGTTTAGGAGGTGGTCTGATAAATTTTAACTTTCAGATGCTGAGAAACCTTTCGAACTCTCAAATTTATATGGAAAAGGAAAAAGGTGAATGGTAGTGGAAGTAGTTCCCCAACTGTAAATTGGAACCAATTGCTATAATGGTAAATGCTTAATAGAACAGGTGTGACTGCATTCTTTGGTTGATTGATAGACATACAAACTGTACAGGGATGGTTCTCTATCTAAGCTAAATATAAATGTAATTTATAAAAGTGGTACAATGGAGCACAATGTGTTAATGCAGGAGAGCTCTGATGTTAGCAATGGGTTTGTTCTGCCAAGGAATGTTTGGTTGGGGGAAGCCAAGCCCCAATTATAAAGGCCTTTTGCATATAAGTGGGATATATGCAAGAAGAAAGGTGGTAAGTGGTAAGTCCCTGTTGTTAAAAACCGGTGTAAACATAAAAAAATATTTTTGAACAATCACTTGCTAATGTACAGTTTGGCCTTTAAAATGCCAGAGAGCGTGACCAAAGGCCATTAATGCGACAAAGCAGGATATGGGTCTCCCGTGATCCCAGAGCGCGACTCTCCTCGTCAGGTATCAGCTAAACCTCAATGCCGTAGAGAATGCTGGCAAAGTGGCAGCCATGTGTCATACATATCCCAAATATAATTGGGTATTAGTTTCTCTCCTTGGAGGAATATTCATGGCTTGATGCCATAAGCTTATGTCCTCTAGTGGTTAGTAGATTATATGAGCCACAATAAAAACTTGTTCATCTTTTATAAAAGACCAGAGCTTGTGGGATTTAAAAATACCTCCAAGACGAGCTTGGTCATACTCACATCTTAGCTTGTCATAATAATATTGTTTAAATACTTGTACATCTAATTGCTTGTACTCTGTTAGTAGGATTAAAAGGGACCCTGGATACGTCAACCCATGAAAGGAACCAACCTGCTGGAGTAAAAATTACATCTGTTTTCTTCTCACCCAACTGTGCCCCTCTCCCAAAGCCGATGGAACAATTGCAGAAGAGGAGGCATGTAAGAAAGAAGTGTAAGGCCTGTGTGGAGAGACTGGGGTGAATTTTGAGACTACAATGATATGGACTGGACTCTTAGTTTTGCTTCTACATGCTTGTGCATACAAGCTTCTTCTCCAATTGGACGATGAAAACCTTGGTTTGTTCAAAATATAAACATAAATACTTAAAAACCCACCTTTACAAGTGGGGCTCCCCCTCTTTTTTGTATAAAAGAAGGGAGGGTTGTGGCAGTCTTGACAGAGGCCTGGTTAGACTTTAGTCTGGGAGTGGAAACATCAGAGTTGATGGACATCATGGGAAGTAAGACATGTTCTTCCTAGAGCTACAACTGGGAAAATGAGATGGGTCCCCAGTAAAGGCACCAGGGTGTCTCTTAAGAAGAGTTATTATCCTGTGGTGGGGACTTTCTTAAAGCTCAATTTAAAATAGCTTAGATCTCTCTCTGGTCACTTCATATGATCCTGAAAAAATGACACTCCAGAGAACAGACAATAGGTAGGTAAAATTTTGTTTAAAAAAAAAAAAAAAAAAAAAAAAGAAGCCCCTTTTTTTAGGGAATTTGGAATTCAATCTTGTAGGGATTAAATACCCTCCAGGGACTGTGGTCAGGTTTGCTGTGTTGGACAACAGTAATTGTGGGGGGTAGATTAAGTCATTGATTAAGTCATTGTTAGGGTAGAAGCTTCTATGAATGGCTTCCCTGTGATTTGCCTAGATCCTCTTTAATGGCTGATTACTAGCAAGACTTGTGTGAATTATCTACCTTCTGAAATCAAAACGCTTTTTCTTTGGTATTGTGCCCCTTTAATCTGCTCTCTTGGTTATCCAATCTTTTATCACCAAATTCCTGAGCTTAGTGTGTACCTTGTCTGATTGTCCCTCTCTATGAACTTTGTCCTCTGCACTAAGCTCGACTAAGTGATACAGAGCATTGCCTCAGTTGGGAACCTACTAGACCTTGAAAGGTCTGCCATAGCTATACAACTTGTGAATATGGCCTTTCTTCATCGGACTGAAAACATATGAGAGAGACCCAGAAAGCCCATGCTTCCTGTGTAATGCTGGGAGAGCAAAGCTCGTCAGATATAGGACATGCTCGGCTGAAAAAAACAATCTACTTTATCAGAGCTGTAGACGCCAGCTTACTAACAGTCCAGAGGAACTTTATGATACAGCGTTTTAGCTAGCTATCTCAAAATTTATGATACAGCTTGCTTATCTCGAATATTACGAGTAACCAGCCTAGATTCTCAGTGCTGAGATCCAGCTCCACAGTGCCAGTGTTTAAATTTTTAACAAATATAAAATCACAATTGGAGACGTTGATGATGGTGATCGGATAGTAAAGAAAATAGCTTACAGAAAGCAAGCTTGACAAAAACAAAGACAGCCTGGGTATGAAAATTGGTTGTCCATCTCCGTTCTTGTGTGGCTCACCTATTACCTGGTCTCCCTGGGAATCGTTCTTTGGATTGAGCACTGTCTAATTATCCATTGGGGTCCATGTGGCGCTTTAATCTCTGATTAAACTATTTTGTTAAGCATCCCAAATATGATTTGCCTTCAACTTACAGCATTGAGCCATCCATTAACATCGCTTGGCATCGAAGAAGAAGTTGATGACAACCCTGCGCCGCTCGCCTGTCCTCTGCCACTGTTCCTGCACCTGCCATTCGAGCTTGATTTTCTGCCCCTATGTAAAATTATGCGTCCGCCCAGGCTATAGAGTAGGTCAGTCCTTGTCTCAGTCCAGGTAGGCCGCCCCAAAGACGCAATTCCTACTCCTTCCTTCTGACCAACGCTAGGATACTAGGAGCCCTGAGGACGACAGGGTTCGCTAAATGACTGGTAAGGAAGGGGGTCTTGTACGCAGGTACACATCCCTAAGACAGGGAACGGTCTTACACATAATCGGCTCTTGCAGATACGACTATCTGCCTATACTAGTACCAATACCTTGCTTAATGTAAGAGAAGGGGGATATTAAGGACCTGCAGGCCTTTTAGCTTGCTTATCGCCTGAGGCTGCTTTACTAAGGAAGTTGACTCTGTGAATTGTTCACACTCAGAGCCTTTTTCCAAAGAGCTAGGTGTGGACGTGCAGTAAAAGTCACCAGATACTCCAGCCCGATGTCTCAACTCAGTGATTTTGCAAAAACAGACCCTCCTCTGATGCCAGAGAGCCCGATCAACTGATTACCCTGCTTTACACTCCCCCTATATGCTTCCCGCCTTTTACTAAATATATACTGCTGTTCTTGTTCAATAAATCAGACTTTGACAACCTTCACAAAGTCTTGATCTTTTCTCTCGCTCATCTCCACAGGTTTTGGGGTCCTTCTCGGGTACCCAACGTTACATCACCCGTAGACAGGGTCACTAGAGCTTCTCTGTAGACCAGGCTGGCCTTGAACTCACAGAGATCTGCCTGCCTCTGCCTCCCGAATGCTGGGATTAAAGGTGTGCACCACCACACCCAGCAGGTATTATACGATTTTAAGCAACTAAGTCATTGATAGATTTCCCAACTGCAATTAACCTACCCCATTAAATTAATAGCTCTACTTTTAATGACTCTTCAAAAACATTGAAAATCCTTCCCAGGTAAGTTCTGGCCAAAATAGGCTTAAGATAAAGGAGGTGAAACTGGAATTATGTTTCCCACATGGTTCTCTATAATAAACAAGTAAAAGAATCAATTTAATGAGAAGCAAAAAGCCTCAGCCAAATTAAAAGTGGGTAAAAATCCATCAAGTAAAAATAAGACAGACAAATCAATAGTGACAGAAGTTAGGGCTATCACCTGCTTCCAATAGCTAATTTAAGAGCAAGTCAAAGTGCAGAGGAAATTAATGAACCCTACATTAAATCACTATAAATAGTGTAAGAGCTGGAAAAAGCGAAGTTGCAATTAGTGCACCTGCTGTGGACATCAATCTGAGATTCCAAAGTACAGTATGAAATATCTGTCAATAGAAGATTAAAGACTAAACCAAAATTCAGAGAAAAGCAGGTAAATCATGATGTCCTCACATAAAAATTAGTCACCATCTGGGCTGGATCCTAGTCCAGACACAATCTCTCCACTTAGGATGTCACGTGGCTCAAAACTGTCTCTCTCCCAATAGGTGTCATCATGGGGCAATTACTTATTGCCAGAGTGAATTTAAAGGGAAATGAAAGTTAACAAGACCAGACATAAAGCCTCAATTTAATAATATTCATATCCTCAGCATCAACTATTAACTTTCATTTTAGCAAAATTAATTTAAACATTTTTACTTTCGTGTTTACATACTACCTCCTGACATAAAAACTATTGCTTTTGACTCTGAATATTTCCTGTAACACTTTTGAAACATACCTTCTTTTCAGATTATTTAGAATGTTCTCTACTATAAAGCCTAAAACAAATGAACTAATTTGAACCAGTAGAGAGAGATGGCAATATTGGAAGAGAGGCTAGGTTTAAATATGCCCGGGATTGGATATAATTGTTCTAATCCTATCAGAATATGCAGGCTGAAAACATTGGATTTCATTTATGTTCTGATTCATTCATTCTCACCTTCATTTCCTTTGCGAACAACCTTTCCTCTCATTTGTTTCTATCTGATAAAATCCTAGAAAAGAAATCTGATGAGTGTTGCAGGAAGGAGTGTCTCACAGAGAAAAGCATACAGAACTTTGTTCACCAGAAATGCAAGGTTGTCAGACTTGGAAGTAATGAATAAAGAAATAGAAAACACAAGGAGAATTTCAAAAGAAACAAAATATTACCCTGATTATTAAGCTTATTGTCAGTCTATTTGGGTTTGGAAGAAAATGTTGTTATTTACAACAGTAGTGAAATATCTTCAGATGTCAGCAATTTTTAAAAGTCAGTGATAAAATGATTTCCTTGGAGAGTCAATAACTTAGAGAAAATGCTGAGAAATTATTTTACTTTGGAAGCTTTAGAAATCCTGTTACATTGAGTTTATCTCTGAGAACAGAGTCCTGATTATACTTCTCACCAAGGGACGTGCTATTCACACTTATTCATATTGGCAGGAAAATGTATTTTATTAACAAAAAATATAGTTCTTCAAGTTTTTGTGCCTTAATTCAGTTTCTAGTTCATGGATTAGGTCCCCTGGGATTGTTTTGTAATTTTATGAACTCAAATTATTAATTATGTGCCTTATTTGACTGATTTGAATTAGACCGATGTGATAAGAGGTGATAATTAATTCTCAAGATATCTTTATTTTGGGCTTAGCAAATTTAGAGCCATATGCTCTCATGACTTAGAAGTTAACAGCGGTCTGGAGAACTTATGTATCCCTAAGGCTTCCATTCTGTTGTCCATGTTAGAAATGGTTTTTGCTTTGGGGCTGTTATTTCTATTGTTAACTGATGAACTGAGATCAGGACCAAGGTGTTATTTCTTCACCTCTGCTGTGTTGAAACATATTATCTTTTTTATTTCAAGCTAAAGTTGAACAAGTTTATTAATAAATTCCTAATTATCTCCTGGACTTATTCCTTGCCTTTGGACCATTCACAATGCAGGTTCACTTCCATGTCCAGCTTTGTGTTTCCCAAAAGTTTGTCCCATGTGGATTTATCCTGGCTTCTTGAACACATATCTTCATTTTTCCTCAATTTCTTTATTTTCCTAGAACTCCAGATGAACTAGAAAGCTCTTCCTCTGTCCATAAAGACTGAAACTGTACTCAATAGTTATTAAATGACTGGCTGAAAATACTTTTCAATATTTCATTGCATCTGACAGTGTAAAACCTATTTTTGTACATGTTTAAAATGTACTTACTTTTTGTGCATAAAGGCCACTTACTATACTCTCTTAAAAACTTTTTCAAGCTGGGTGTGGTGGCACATGCCTTTAATCCCAGCACTCCAGAGGCAGAATCAGGTGGAACTCTGTGAGTACAAAGCCAGCCTGGTCTACATAGTAAGTTCCAGGCCAGCTAGGACTAAAGGGAGACCATGTCTCAAGAAGACAAAAAAAAAAAAATAACCTTTTTCAAGTGCATACATTTTTCTTTACCATAGTCATTATGTTACATAAATTCCCTCAACTGTTTCATATTATATAATTAACTTTGAGTCCAGCAAACAATTCTCCTTTTAGTCCTTTACCCATTTTTTCCAGTCATCGTTCTATCTATTCTATGTATCTACCTATATTAAGTTCCTCACAGAAGTGAAAATGCATGCTATTTTCCTACTGTGACTGACGCTTTAGCATTGCACTTTCTAATTCCTTCTGTTTTGTATCAAATGACAGGATTTTGCCACCCTGCCCTTTTTATTCTTTGTGATAGGGTCTCCCTGTAGTCCCAGTTGGCTGGAACAAAATACATAGACAGGCATGCTTCAGACCTCACACAGATTTGCCTGCATTTGTGTCATGCTTGTTGAGTTTAGAACAGTGCTCCACTGCTTACAGCTAATATTCTCTCTCTCTCTCTCTCTCTCTCTCTCTCTCTCTCTCTCTCTCTCTCTCTCTCTTCTCTCTCTTTGCCTTTATAAGACAGGGTCTCCCTGTAGCTCCAGCTCTGGTAACTCACTAAGTAGATCAGACTGGCCTTGAACTCACAAAGATCTGCCTGCCTCTGCCTCTCAAGTGCTGGAATTAAAGGCATAGGTAACCATGCCTGGCAATTTTCTTCTTTTAAAAATGCATAATATGCTAAGTGAAGTAACACAGTCCCAGAAAAACAAGTGGCAAATGGTCTCTTCATTTGTGGATGCTAACACCAAATCCCCAGATGAAAGGCAAGCTGAACAACATTATTGTTATACTTCTGTTTATCTTACAGCAACTATGTTGTTATAATGTAAATCTCTTAACGGGTACTATAATCGATCCACCACTTACTTTCAGGCTCTGTAATTACTGTATATGAGCAGAAAGTATGTATGCATATTTTAGAATAATACAAAATTAAAGGAGGAAAATGTGAATTCCTAAACATAAAAAAAAAAGACTGAGCGAAAGATGCAGGACAGTTATGCAGAATGTATGATCTGGAGTTGGGTGGGGGAAGGGAAAGGGGAATATGTCTAAACTGAAATGAGAAATGTTGTCTGAAATACACAAAACAACAGTAAAAGCATTATTAAAATGCATAATAATATCTCAATATAGAGATGCAACTCTTTTTTTTTTTTTTTATCTACTGATCTCTTGAAAGCCCATTGGAGATGCAGTCCAGCAATGCCTGACTGCTCTTGTGACAATGCCTATGAAAGTATCATTGAGGTCAGTTCACAAAGATTTCCCCTCTTGTTTTTCCCCCTTTGTTTCACAGACTTAGAAAAAAAATCCTTAAATTCTTATGGAAAAACAAAAGACCCCGAATACCTAAAGCAACCCTGAGTGAAAAGTGTAATACTGGGGGGATTACATTACCAGACTTCAAGCTATATTACAGGGCTATAGTCATAAAGACAGACTGGTACTGACAAATAAAGAGAACCATTGACCAATGGAACAAAATTGAAGATCCAGACTTGAGCTCATATAATTTCAGCCATGTCATATTTGACAAAGGGGCCAAAAAAATTCAATGGAGGAAAGATAGCCTCTTCAGCAAATGGTGTGGGCAAAACTGGATCACCATTTGTAGAAGAACAAAATTAAACCCTTACCTCTCACCCTGTACAAAAATCAACTCCAAGTGGATCAAAGATCTCAACCTAAAACCTGAAACCCTGAAGGTGATAGAAGAAAAAATCAGCAGCAACCTACAAGACATAGGTGTAGGAAAAGACTTTCTAAATCATCAAACAGAAGCTGTACAGGAAATAAGGACAACAGCTAACAAGTGGGACCTCATCAAACTCAAAAGCCTTTGTACAGCAAAAGAAACAATCAAGGAAGTGAAGAGAAAACCCACAGAGTGGGAGGAAACCTTCAGACACTGATACATCAGACAAAGAATTAACATGCAGAATATATAAGCTACTTAAAAAACAAAGAAGAAAACAAATGACCTACTCAAAAGATGGAGTAAAGAGCTGAACAGAGACTTCAGCAGTAAGGAAGTAAAGATGGCTAAGAAACATCTTACAAAGTGTTCAACATCATTAATAATTAAGAAAATGCAAATTAAAACCACATTAATGTATCATCTCACTCCAATAAGACTAGCCAAGATCAAGAAAACAAAAGACACCAAATGCTGGAGAGGTTGTGGGGAAAGAGGAACACTCATCCACTGCTGGTGGGAATGTAAACTGGTACAACCACTGTGGAAAGCAGGGTAGAGAACCCTTAAAAAATCTCAAAATGAGCCTACCACCTGACCCAGCCATAGCACTCCTGGGTATCTACCCTCAAGACGCATTCTACCACAAAGATATATGCACAGCTATGTTTATTGCAGCTCTCTTCACAGTAGCAAAGACCTGGAATCAACCCAAATGCCCCATCGACAGATGACTGGATAACAAAAATGTGGTACATCTACACAATGGAGTTTTATGCAGCAGTAAAGAAAGATGACATCATGAGCTTTGCTGGTAAATGGATGGAACTTGAAGCAATTATACTAAATGAAGTAACACAGTCCCAGAAAAAAAAAGGTGAATAGTTTCCCTCATTTGTGGATGCTAATACCAAATCCCCAGTTGGTAGGCAAACTGAGCAACTTTATTATTATATTTCATTGTATCTGAAAGCAACTGTGCTATTACAATGTGAATCTGTAAATGGGCTCTAGAATTGTTTTACCACTTATACTCACACACACATGTAACTACCATATATAGATGGAGTACATGTAGTCATATTCTAAAAAGAGAATGTAAATTTACACGACTTTATACCTACATGCAAATTTACTGTTAAAATGTGAATCTCTAAATGTGTTTAGGAATTAACCTATAGTTTATTTTCAGAATTTTAAATTTTGACTTATGTGTGGAGTGTATATATGCATATTTTGGGATAATATAAAATAAAAAAGTATTGATAGGTTTATAGAATAATTTCAGCATAATTTCTGAGTTATTGAAATATTACAATAATGTATAGTTTACATTGTAAACTGATTGTAAAATTTATATTAAATTCTTATAGAACCTTCAAAAAATTACATTAAAACATATATGTAATTAAAACAAAACCAAAGATTTCCCCTCTGCTTTTTTCTAAGATTATCATATTTTCAAATTTTAAGTCTAAGTTTTCAGTCTATTTGTGCTTACTTTTGTTTATTATGTAGATAGGAGTCCCATTTCTTTATTTATAAATTATTTTTTATTATTTTTATTCTATATGCATGCGTATTTTGTCTGTATCTATCTAACCTATGAAGTTGAAAAAGTGTGTGGCAGGAGCCCTTGCAACCTGGAACTATAAAATCAGTGAATAAAATTCTAAAATTGAAAGAAGAAATATCACATTTAATAGAAAAATGAGCACAAAATCAGATATTTTATTGCCAACAAAATTATATCAAACATGTTAAAAACAGGATCTGGGAAGATCCACAGTGGTTAAGAACATTGGCTTTTACAGAGAGCCCAAGTTTGATTCCCAACACCCACATGACAGATTAACAGAAGTCTGTAACTCCAATTGTACAGGATCTGATGCCCTCTTCTGACCTCCACAGGCATTGCAAGGCATTGGTGCACTTACACACATACAGGCAAAATACACTTGTACACATAAAATTTAAAAATCTGTTAAAAATAGAAACCAGGGGCCAGCATTTTGACTTAATGTGTAAAGAACTTGCCACCAAGCCCTATAAACTGAGTTTGATCCCTGGATTCACATGAATGAAGCAGAAACCTGGCAACTATAAATTCTCCTCTGAGATACACATATATAAATACATACTGCAGCAAAAGAAACAAGCAGTGAAGTGAAAAGAAAACACACAGAGTGGGAGGAAACCTTCACCAGTGATACATCTGACAGAGCACTGACTTCCAGAATATATAAACTACTCAAAAATCAAAGAAGTAAGAAAACAAATGACAAGAGCTGAATAGAGAGTTCACAAATGAGGAAATAAAGATGGCTGAGAAACATCTTAAAAATGTTCAACATCACTAATGATTAAGGAAATGCAAATTAAAACCACTTTAAGATATCTTACTCCAATAAGATTGGCTAGGATCAAGAAAACAAATGATACCAAATGCTGGAGAGGTTGTGGGGAACGGGGAACACTCATCCACTGCCGGTGGGAATGTAAACTCATACAACCACTATGGAAAGCAGTATGGAGAACCCTGAAGAGACTCAAGATGAACTCACCAACTGACCCAACCATACCACTCTTGGGTCTATACCCACAAGACTCATCCTACCGCAAATATACATGCACAGCCATGTTCATTGTAGCTCTCTTCACAATAACAAAGAGTTGGAACCAACCCAATTGTCCCTCAACCAATGAGTGGATAGAGAAAATGTGTTATATCTACACAATGGAATTTTATGTAGTGTTAAAGAAAGATGGCATAATGAACTTTGCAGGTAAATGGATGGAAGTAGAGGACATTATGCTAAATGAAGTAACACGGTCCCAGAAAAGCAAATGATGAATAGTATCCCTCATCTGTAGATGCTAACACCAAGAACTGAGTTGTAAGGCAAACTGAGCAATATCAGTGTTATATACCCCCTTCCCTGAAAGCAGCTGTGCTCTGATAATGTAAATACTTTAACCGGCTCTAGAATTAACCCAGCACTTATTTTTAGACTTTGTAATCTTGATATATGGGTGGATGATACATAGGCATATTTTAGAGTAACATAAATTTAAAAAGGAAAATGTGAATCCTGAAATATGATATGGAAATGACAGTTTATGTACAGATGATATAGTGTTAGTAGTGTTGAAGTGGTACAGATTGGAGGGAACAACAGCAGAGGAACAGGGACAGAGCACTGACTGAAACAGTAAAGTTCCCCTAAGGACAATAATTCTCTGCTTTGAAAAGTCTTTGAAAAGAATCAGAAAAAGATACAGAGCAGGGATAGCATGGTGCATGAACTTGGGTGGGGTGGGGGACATGGAAGACAAGAAACAATGTATGAAATGCATATAACTTCAATAAAAATGTTAAAAAGAAAAAATAAATACATACTGCAAAATAAATAATTACTATGTAATATTTTTAACCTGTTTGTAGGCAAAGTAATATTTCAGGGAGAAATTTGGTTTTACAGAAAGTAATAAAGTTCTCCAAAATTGTAGAGATGATGAGTTGAACATTCTTGGGTTAAAGGCACTAAGTTTCAGCTACACAAGATGAATGGGTTCTAGATAGGTGCTTAGAGCATGGTGATGAAGTACCCTGTAATAGAGAACTGTCAGGAGCAAGTCTCCAGCATTCCTACCAGAAGCAGCAGAACAACAATTAAAAACAGCTATGTGGGGTAATGGACTTGTTTAACCGGCATCTCTTCATCACTTCACAATGTCAATATATCACATTGCACATTGTACATGCATATTTTAATTGAGCTTCTGTACATTTATAAAACAAACAGTCCTTAATCAAGTTTAGACACCTCAGACAACGGCCCTGGAGACTGATAACTACTTGTTGAGGGAGAGTAGACATTACCTACAATCTTTAGAAAGATAGACTAGACGCTAGTGGATGAACTTGCACCAAAGGACATCTGGGTACAAATGCTTGACAGGATAGGGCTTAACATGCATGGTGGAAGCATGAGGTCAGGTGTTTGGAGGAACCTCTACACCTAAGGCTTATGGAACATAGTGGAAGAGAATACCAGTGCATTCCTCAATTCCCACCAGAGAAGCCTCCTTACACAACAGATTGCTATTCACATATATATTTTTTTTAATTTTTATTGATGGTTTGTGCATTTTATACATCATTTTCCAATTCAGATCAGGCATATTTCCCTTTCCCTTCCCCCCCACCCCCACCCCATCCCAGATCATGTATTCTGCCATAACTGTCCTGCATCTTTCAGGTTTTCTTTTTTTTCATTTTTTAGCTATAAGTGATAATCCATGAGTATAAGCATCCTTCGTGCAAAACCAATCTATAGACTGTTGTGCCCAAACCCCCACAGTCCCACCATTCAGTGGAGGTTGACAGGTTGTTTGTTCAATCAAGTTGATCAAATGAGTGTCCAGACTACATCGCTGTAGTTTCACCGTTCACCCCAATCGCAGCCTTTACATTCTACCACGCCCCCTCTTCCGCAGATTGTTCCCTAGGCTTAGAAAAGGGGCACAGGTGGATGAGAAGTAAAACTGTCCTCTCTCTCTGGAGCTGTTGACTTGGATTCTGGTCAATTCTGGCTGTTTCCTTTCATGGGCTGACAGTTTGTTCAGGAGTAACCTTTCGATCCTACTAATGAAGCACAAGCAATTAGATATATAGGTATTTAAGCAGCACTAATAGTTATGGTAGGTTACTTTGGCATAGACACATATGTTTGGATGATATGTTAATTCATGAATTACATTTTTACCCCCTGATAAATATAACAGGGTCTTACTGTGGCTTATGACATCTCCTAACCTGTAGAGGATGTAGGCTTGTGGCATCAGCCATGGGTTATTCCTCCAAGGAGAGAGCCAACAGCCAATTAGATTTGGGATATACAGGCACATGGCTGCCTCTGCTGCACAGTATTTCCAGGCAGGTGAAGTGTAGCTGGTGCTGATGGTGGAGTCTTGCTTGACTCAGGGAGACCCGTATTTGCTTTATTGGTTTAGTGGCCTTTGGGAACACTCTCTGGCATTCCAGAGGCCATCTGTACCCTTGCATGTGCGGTCTCAATACATCCCTCCCATGTTAACGTCAGGTCTTCGGCAGCAGGGTCTTATCGCCTCTCCTCCTGCAGGTATCCCAACTTAGGGGCAAGGAGCCCTTACCTTTTGTGGGGCCTTGGATCCCCTGGCCAACATCCCCCTGGTAGAACAATCCATTGCTGATGTCAGAGCTCCTGCATTAATATACTTTGCCTAAGTGCATAGCCCAAGGACTTTAGTATTATATTTGGTTCTGAACAGAGTATAATCCTTTTCACAGTTCTTATGTCTATTAGTCAATTAAAGAAGGCATTTTTACCGGTTTTATAAGAGATTACCTCTATAATAGTTGTCTCCAATTTACAGTTGGAAAATGACATCATCATCGTCATATTTCTCCTTGTTCTATGGGGGGGGAGGCAAGAAAGTCATATCAAAACCTTTGTTGCACCTAGAAGGTATAAGTTTCATTAGGACTCATTATAGATAGTTGTTACATGTAGGATCCACAGAAGGGTTCGATGTTTATGGCAATCTGAGGCTTTTCTTCCTTTCAGTGTTCAGACGGGTCAACCTTTCAGTTGCCACTTTTTGGTACATCCTACTCAATGCAAAGCTGTATCTTTTCTTTCTCAGCCGTTAAGTTGGTGACATTTTGTCCTGTTGGAACAAACAAATCTTTTCCCATAGTTAGTTTTAAGATTTGAATTGCAAGGTTTTTGACTAGAAGGTTTCATGTCTGTCTGTACCGCCCCCCCCCTTTTTTTTTTAACCCATGAGTCTCCAGAAGACAGTTGTATTATACATAACTATAGGGTGGAATCAAGGCACAGATTTCATCAAATTCACCCATGCTGTTTTGGGTGACTATATATGATTAACTTGGGAAGCAAACTTAATTTTTGCTTTAAATCATCTTAAAGAGAATGCTACAAGGTGATACTGTACAACAGAGAAATTATAGAGAACATTTGTATGTGCCAATCCCAAAGTTATTGCTCTAGAGATTTTGTGTAAAACAAATGTGGACAACAGCAAATTATATCTACATTTAACTCAGATGCATTACCGTTTTTATCAGAGTCTGTAAACCAATGTTGTTTAATATACACATATTTACTTTTACTAAGTCCTAAAACACCATGTATCCTGTAGACAGTGTCTAGGTGAAACTGAGTACTTGCTGAACTCACATCAATTAAATATGCCTTGATTGAATATACATCCGTGTCCCTCTCCCACCCATCCCCCCTTCCCAATTCACCATTTCAGTCCATTTTCTGATGCAGTCTTTCTGTTGTTGTTCTTTTACTATGCATCCCTCTCCATGAGAAATATTTATATCTGGGTTGTTGGTACTAGCATCCACATATGAGGGACACCATTTGTCGTTTGTTTTTCTGGGACTGTGTTACTTCACTTAACATAATGTCTTCCAGCTCCATCCATTTACCTGCAAAGTTCATGATGTTGTCCCTCTTTACTGCTGCATAGAACTCCATTGTATACATGTACCACATTTTCTCTATCCACTCGTCAGTTGAGGGGCACC
Source organism: Rhizomys pruinosus (assembly GCA_009823505.1). Lineage (NCBI taxonomy): Eukaryota > Metazoa > Chordata > Mammalia > Rodentia > Spalacidae > Rhizomys > Rhizomys pruinosus. The sequence continues at coordinate 2,736,522 of VZQC01011251.1, forward strand.
TGGGCTGGTTCCAGCTTTTTGCTATTGTGAACAGAGCTGCAATAAACATAGCTGTGCATGTATCTTTGCAGTAAGTTGTGTCTTGTGGGTATATACCCAGGAGTGGTATGACTGGGTCAAATGGAAGGCTCATTTTGAGTCTTTTAAGGGTTCTCCACACTGTTTTCCATAGTGGCTGTACTAGTTTACATTCCCACCAGCAATGGATGAGTGTTCCCCTTTCCCCGCAACCTCTCCAGCATTTGGTAACATTCGTGTTCCTGATCCTAGCCAGTCTTATTGGAGTAAGGTGATATCTCAAAGTGGTTTTAATTTGCATTTCCTTAATTATCAGAGATGTTGAACAGTTCTTAAGATGTTTCTCAGCCATCTCTAATTCCTCCTCTGTGAAGTCTCTATTCAGATCTTTGCTCCATCTTTTGAGTGATTCATTTGTTTTCTTTCTTCTTTGTTTTTTGAGTAGCTTGTATACTCTGGAAATTAATGCTTTGTCAGATGTATCTGCTGTGAAGGTTTCCTCCCACTCTGTGGGTCTTCTCCTCACTTCCTTTATTGCTTCCTTTGATGTACAGAAGCTTTTGAGTTTAATGAGGTCCCATTTGTCAATTGTCGATCTTATTTCTTGTGCAGCTGCTGTCTGATTTAGGAAGTCTTTTCCTACACCTATGTCTTGTAGTCTGCTGCCAAGCTTCTCTTCTATCACCTCCAGAGTTTGGGGTTTCACGTTGAGGTCTTTGGTCCATCTGGAGTTGACCTTTGTACAAGGTGAGAGGTAGGGGTTTAATTTCATTCTTCTACAAGTGGTGATCCAGTTTTGCCAGCACCACTTGCTGAAGATGCTGTCTTTCTTCCATTGTGTCTTCTTGGCCCCCTTGTCAAATATGAGGTGGCTGAAATTGTATGAGCTCAGGTTTGGATCTTCAGTTTTATTCCATTGGTCAACTGGTCTGTTTTTGTGCCAGTACCAGGCTGTCTTTATGACTATAGCCCTATAGTATAGTTTGATGTCTGGTATAGCGATCCCCCCTGTATTGCTCTTTTCACTCAGGGTTGCTTTGGCTATTCGGGGTCTTTTGTTTTTCCAAATGAAATTGAGGATTTTTTTTTCCAGGCCTGTGAAGAAACTCTTGGGGATTCTGATTGGGATCGCATTAAATCTGTACACTAGTTTGGGTAGGATGGACATTTTTACTATATTTATTTTCCCAATCCATGAGCATGGGAGGTTTGTCCATCTTCTGATGTCTTCCTCAATTTCCTTTTTCAGGGGTTTAAAATTTTTGTTGTAGAGATCCTTGGTGTCTTTGGTTAGGTTTGTTCCTAGGTATTTTATTGTTTTTGAGGCTATTGTGAGTGGGAAGGTCTCCTTGTAGTCCTTCTTCAGTTGCTTGTTGTTGGTGTAAAGAAAGGCTACTGATTTTTCTAGATTTATTTTGTATCCTGCCACTTTACCAAAGCTCTTAATCATTTCTAGGAGTTTTCTGGTGGAGTTCTTAGCATCCCTTAGGTAGACAATCATATCATCAGCAAAAAGGGATAGCTTGATTTCCTCTTTTCCAATTAGAACTCCTTTAATTTCCTTTTCTTGCCTTATTGCCCTTGCAAGGGTTTCCAGCACTATATTGAAGAGGAGTGGTGACAGGGGGCAGCCTTGCCGAGTTCCTACCTTCAAGGGGAATGCTTCTGTCATTTCCCCATTTAGGATGATATTGGCTGTGGGTTTCCTGTATATGGCTTTGATTACATTGAGGAATGATCCCTCTAGGCCAATTCCCTCCAGGACTTTAAACATGAAAGGATGCTGGATTTTGTCAAAGGCTTTCTCCGCATCAATTGAAATGATGGTGTGGTTTTTGTCCTTCAGTCCATTGATATGTTTGATGATGTTTATTGATTTTCGTATGTTGAACCATCCCTGCATCTCTGGTATGAATCCAACTTGGTCATGGTGGATGATTTTCTTGATGTGAGTCTGTATGCGATTTGCCAGAATCCTGTTTAGAATTTTGGCATCTGTGTTCATTAGGGAGATGGGTCTATAGTTCTCCTTTTTGGTTGTATCTTTCCCTGGTTTTGGTAGTAGCGTAATGCTGGCCTCATAGAAGGATTCTGGGAGAAGTCCCTCCGTTTGTATCCTTCTAAACAATTTAAGTAGTAATGGTTGTATGTCTTTTCGAAATATTTTATAAAATTCTGCCGTGAAACCATCCGGGCCTGGGCATTTTTTGGTTGGGAGGCTACTTATTACATCTTCGATTTCTTCCTGTACTATTGGTCTGTTTAGGCTGTCAATCTCTTCTTGGTTGAGCTTTGGTGATTCCCAGGATTTCAGATATTCATCCATTTCTTCTAGGTTTTCAAACTTAGTAGAGTATAAGTTTTTGAAGTAGTCCCGTATGATTGTCTGGATTTTTTCATTGTCTGTTGTGATGTTTCCCCTTTCATCACTGATTCTGTTGATTTGGAGTTGTTCCCTCTTTCTTTTGGTTAACTGGGCTAGAGGTCTGTCTATCTTGTTTATTCTCTCAAAGAACCAGCTTTTGGATTCATTGATTTTTTGTATGGTTTTCTTTGTTTCTATTTCATTGATCTCTGCTCTGATTTTTGTTATTTCTTCTTGTCTGCTCCGTTTAGGGTTCATTTGTTGTTGTTTCTCAAGTATTTTTAGCTGCAGTGTTAGGTCATTCACTTGTGTTCTTTCTGTTTTTTTAATGTAGGCACTTAGAGCTATAAACTTCCCTCTTAGGACTGCTTTTAAAGTGTCCCATAGATTTTGCTGTGTTGTTTTATCATTGTCATTCAGTTCCAGGAATGTTTTTATTTCTTTCTTTATTTCTTCCTTGACCCACTCATTATTCAGGAGAGTGTTGTTTAGTCTCCATGTGTTCCTGTAGGATGTAGGGTTTATTCTGGTGTTGATATTGAGTTTTATTGCACTGTGGTCTGATAGAATGCATGAGATTATTTCAATCTTTTTATATTTGTTGAGTTTTTCCCTGTGTCCCAGTATATGGTCTATTTTGGAGAATGTTCCATGAGGTGCTGAGTAGAAAGTGTATTCTCTGGTGTTTGGGTGAAATATTCGATAGATGTCTGTGAGGTCCATTTGGTGTATTGTGTCATTTAGTTCGGATGTCTCTCTGTTTATCCTTTGTCCTGTTGACCTGTCTAGGGGACTTAATGGGGTATTGAAGTCCCCTAGTATTAGTGTGCTGGGGTTAATCTGTGCCTTGAGATCCTGAAGAATTGTCTTTATAAAGTTTGGTGCACCGGTGTTTGGTGCATATATATTTATAATTGTGAAATCTTCATCGTCAATTGTTCCTTTAATAAAGATGTAGTGGCCCTCTTTGTCTCTTTTGATTTCTTTTGCTTTGAAGTCTATTTTGTCTGATATTAGAATAGCCACACCTGCTTTCTTTTTGGTACCATTTGCTTGGAATACTTTCTTCCATCCCTTCACCTTAAGTTGGTGCCTATCATTGAAATTGAGATGGGTTTCTTGTAGACAGCATATAGATGGGTTTTGTTTCCTAATCCATTCTCCCAGTCTATGCCTTTTGATTGGGGAGTTTAGCCCATTAATATTTAAGGTTATAATTGAAAGATGGATGTTGCTTCCTTTCATTTTATTATCCATTTGGGCTTCTAGCCTCTGATTTTGCTCCTATGGTTATGTTTTATTAGTTTCTTTTCCTAGGTGTTTGAGGATTGTTGCTCCTCTCTTCTACCCTTTGAATTGCTTCAAGTATTTTATGAAGAGTTGGTTTTCCAGACATGTATTCCATCATCTTGTTTATGTCATGGAAGATTTTTCTCTCTCCTTCAAGTATAGTCGACATTTTTGCTGGGTAAAGTATTCTGGGTTGGCATCCGTAGTCCCTTAACACTGGGAATGCTTTGCTCCATGTTCTTCTTGCTTTCATGGTTTGAGGCGAGAAGTCAGTTGTAATTCTGATGGGTTTCCCTTTGTATGTGACTTGTTTTTCTTTTGTAGCCCTCAGAATTTTGTCTTTATTTTGGGCATCTAGCATTTTAACTATAATATGGCGTGGGGTGTTTCTTTTCTGATCTTGTCTGTTTGGGGTCCTATGTGCTTCTTGTATTTGTATGGGTTTGTCTATTTTTAGTTTGGGGAAGTTTTCATCTATTATTCTGTTGAAGATCTGATCAATACTATTCTCTTGAGATTCTTCTCCTTCCTCTATTCCTATGATACGGACGTTTGACCTTTTCATAGTGTCCCATATTTCCTGGTTGTTCCACGTTTGTGTATTTTTAAATTTTTCATAGTCTTTATTTGAGCTTTTTAATTGCTCTGTGTTATCTTCCAGATCTGATATTCTTTGTTCTGCTTCCTCCATTCTACTTCTGAGGCTTTTTCCTTTCCTTTCTTCTTGATTGAATGTGTGTTCTAATTCCTTTTTCATTTCATCCTGTGTTTTTTTTAGTACTTCCATTTCCTTTTTGAGCTCCTCAATCTCTTCTTGGTGCTTCTCAATCTCTTCTTGGTGCTCCTTACTTCGTTGGTTGGCTTCCTTTTTCAGTGTTTCTACTTCCTTTCGGAGTTTGTTTTTTTCTCCCTCTAGTTCTTTCTGGAGTTTGTTGGTCTGTTCCTTTAGTTCTTTCTGAAGTTTGTCATTGTATCCCTCTAGGTCCTTTTTGAGTTTTTCATTCTCTCTCTTTAGTTCTCTATATTCTTTATTTTTTTCTCCCTCTAGTTCTTTCCGGAGTTTGTCAATCTGTTCCTTTAGTTCTTTCTGATGTTTGTCATTGTATCCCTCTAGGTCCTTTTTGAGTTTTTCATTCTCTCTCTTTAGTTCTCTGAATTCCTCTTTATGTTCTTTAATTTCTCTGCATAGGTCTGCAATTATTCCTCTAAGATCTGTTCCTTGGTTCTCCTCCAAGGGGTTCCCATTGTAGCTGTCTCCTACAGGTTTGGTAGAGCTTGGTGCAGGATTATCCTGTGTCTTTCCCATGTTGTCCCTTCGTCGTGTCCCTGGCATGTGGGCTTCCCTTTTGTGGTTTAGATCACAAATAGCAGACGGTTTTGCTTTCCTCCTTCAGATAACTTTTTTGTTGTTGTTGTTGTTCCCCTTCCTCCTCCTTGTTTATGGAGTATGGACTTGTCTGCTTTTCAATTTTGTTGCTATATTAGGTATTGGAAGCCAAAGCACTCTTCTCTTCTTGTTCTGAAGGTTCTCCAACGGGGGGGGGGGGTTTGCCTGATCTAGCCCGCGCCCCGGCAGCCTGCTCAAAGGCGCAGCCGCCCTGGCCGCCGGACTCTCCGGACCCTCTGGCCCAGCGCCCGGGTCCCGCCCTCAAGGCCCCAGCAACCCAAGCTACTCGCCCAGGTGGCTTCTGGGTATCCTGCTCAAAGGCGCAGCCGCCCTGGCCGCCGGACTCTCCGGACCCTCTGGCCCAGCGCCCGGGTCCCGCCCTCAAGGCCCCAGCTCCCAAGCTACTCGCCCAGGTGGCTTCTGGGTATCCTGCCCAAAGGCGCAGCCGCCCTCCACATATATTTTTAATGATACCCCAATAAAGCTCGAATTGTATTCAGTTTTTTTTTTTTCTAATTTAATTGTTCTTAAAGTGATTTTCAAAGCCATAGTGACACTGTGATTCTCTCTTCTGGCCTTTCAGGGACCTACATCAATGTGGCAGACATACACAAAATATGGACATGAATAAAGAATAAATAGAGGAATGATATCATGCATTTAGATAAAAATAAATGAGAATCATATCTGCAGGAAAGTTAGCTGTATTCCTAGTATTGTAGCTTTTGGATGACTGTACTGTACAGTATTTTTAGTTTAATATGGAAATAAATTCATTTCTTCCTTTCAAAGGGATATATGAAAATTTCTTTCAAAATTTGCTTCATGAGAGCTGATGAATCCGTAGCACATTATGAAGTCATCAGTTATATTACTTGTACTATAATTATTAATGCCAAATTCATGAATGACATCAAAAGGGTGATTTGCTTTTTATATTGAGTAGCACTTCAAGGAGTGCTTCATCTGCTAAGTCAAAAATGCCAGTCCTTGGGTATTTGAAATGAACTATGTCTTGAGTTGGTCACTAAGGAGATGCCTATACAGCAAGACCATTGAATTACTAATAAATGTTTTAGTAGGTATTATTGGATATTGTTAATATAATTCATCTGTAAAAATATATGAGAGAGAAAATAAATAATGTTAATAATGTTATAAGCATATTTATGTGTTCATGCATGAATATATTAAAATTTTAGTGTTGTTCTTTGGAAATGGTAGGTACTTACAACCAAGTTGTTCATTAATTTAGAGAAATCCAGTTTCTTTGGTTCTTTTAATGTTTCATTTTGACTAAAATGCACTAAATTCATTATAAAACAATTTAAAAACTGCATATAAGTTGATTTTGTTTTAATAAATAGAGCATGCTTTAATTATGTAATATGGAAGCTGTATGAAAAATATTACCTTACCTCCAAATAGAAATTCCCATATCTTATTTCAGCTGATAATAAGCAAAGGCACATACAAAGATAATCTTTCAAATTTGGGTAAATCTGTGGATTGTGATTTCCAAGGAATCTGTTCTTTGGGGACTTAACCTCAAATAATTTGCATGATCTATTTATTAGAGATTGTATGTTCTGTTAGAAGTACTATGATAAATATGGTGAAAAATACATGGCAAGAAGTGAAATATTAAAATCAATGAATATGGTAATGTGAAGAATTACACACACACACACACACACACACACACACACATAATGGGAAAACTGAAGACTAATTAGAGCCGATAGAAAAACACATAAATAGCCAGGTATGGTTGGTCATACCTTATTCCCAATCCTCAATAGATAGAGGCAGCCATATCTCTGTGGGTTCAAGCCCAGTTTTGTCTCCAAAGTGAGTTCCACGGCAGCTGGGGAAATAGCAAGACCCTGTCTCCAAAACAAAACAAAACAAAACAAAACAACAAAACAGAAAAAGAAAAATAAATGTATCAAACATGAAAAAAGAAGAAACAGTAGATTTTAATTATTGAGAACAACTGGAATGTAAGTATATTTTATCTGGAAATATGAAGGATGAGTCAACAATTGGAAACTATAAGTGTAATCTATTAGCTTCCTATCCCAAAACTTTGTTTCTTAAAACAACATATTTTAGTTGTCTTATATTCTATGGGTCTGAAGTTTAGTATGGGTCTCCTGAAATAGAAGTCAAGATACACACAGAATGCTTTTTTCTGGAAGATCTAGGGAGAATCTATTTTTTTCCCAGCATTTATACTTCCTGAGTGCTGTGTTCATTCCCTGACTAGAAGTCCATTCCCTCCATCCTCATGTCAGGACCACAACATCTTCCTAAGCCTACTTACTTTATAACCAGACCCCTTTCTCTGTCACTGTCTTCTCCCCGTTACTTATAAGGTCCCTTGTTTTTATGTCAGACTATGGAGATGATCCATTAAGCATCATCTCATTTTGGTAGTTTACTAATATTTTTAATTGTATCTGCATCTGTTTCGTCCTCTTTGACATCTAAGTAAATTCCAAGCATTACAGTAGAAACATCTGGTGTTGAGATTGCATTATTTTACTTTCTACTTTCACTACTTTAATAAAGAGGAATAAGCTGAACATGGTGGCATACACTTAAAATCCCTCTATTTGAGAGGTAAAGGCAGGCAGATCCCTGTGAGATCTGCTTATTTATCATGTCAAGCTGCTCTACAGAACAAATTCCAGGCCAGCTGGGGATACAGAGAGACCCTGTATCAAGAAATCTCAAAACAAACAAACACACATGCTACAGTGATAGATGGCAAAGTAGTTAATAGCATGTACTGCTCTTGCAGAGGACCCAAGTTCAGTTTTTAGCACCCACTACAAGGAACTCACAATACACAGCTACTTGTGCTTCCAGCTCAAAGAGAACTGTCACCTCATCTGACCCCCGTGGTCATTGCACAATAGAAGTGTATTTGCATACATTCAGGCAGTACACTCATAGACTTAAAATAAAATAATAGCTGGGCATGGTGGTACATGCCTTTAATCCCAGCACTTGAATGTTGTCCCCCCACTCCGATTTCTGAGATCTTGCTTTTGTGAGAGATGATTTTTCCCATTAAAATTGGAAATGAAGCCATTATACTAAGTGAAGTAGCACAGTCCTAGAAAAAACAAATGGTGAATGGTATCCCTCATTTGTGGGTGCTAGGACCAAATCCCTAGTTGAAAGGCAAGCTGAGAAAAGTTAATGTTATATTTCTTTTTATCTGAAAGCAACTATGCTATTGTAATCTGAATTCCTTAACAGCCTCTAGAAGTAACTGAGTACTTACTTTCAGACTTCGCAAATTTGGTATATGTATGGAGAATATGTATTCATATATTAGTAATACAAAATTAAAGGGAAAATGTGAACTCTTAAACTTATTTTGGGATTAGCATACAGCTTATTTTCATGTCTTTCCAAGAATCTTCCAAACCTTCAATGCCAGATAGGGACTACTGAGATACCCAGCTTGTGGACTAAACAGCTAAGGGGATGTCAGCCTCATCAGAATATAGACTGCCATTGTTGGACGACCTGGGCTGTATCATGGAGGCCAGTGCAGGGGGATCAAGACAGTACACACGCTTACTGGAGTTCATTTGGAGGGACCATGAGATGGAAAGATCCCAAAGTGGAGCAAAAGTGCAGGAGTGATGGTTGTTTGGGGTTGCCAAGGAGGAACTTTGAGCACCTCCTTAAGGAAAACGTGACATCTTTTAGGGAAAAAAAATCCTCCAATTCAAGTGATATGTGTATGCATGTATGTATATATGTATGTAAATATTTATGTATATATAAAAATATATATATATATATATATATATATATATATATATATATATTGTAACAATACAAGTTGGAGAGAACAGCAACAAAAGAACTGAAAAAACTCTGGAAAGACTTGGAAAAAGATATAGAACATGTATGGCAGAGTGTAGGGACTTGGGCAGGGCAGGGGGCATGGAAAGGGAAGTGACTCTAAATTTCATTGAGAAATGATGTATGGGGCTGGAGAGATGGCCTAGTGGTTAAGAGCATCAACTGCTCTTGCAGAGGACCTGGGTTGGATCCCCAGCGCCCACATGGCAGCCGAGAACCATCTTAAGCTCCAGTTCCAGGGGAATCTGACGCCCTCTTCTGACCTCTGCAGCATCGCACTACATGAGTGCACAGACCTGCATGTAGACAGTACATTCATACACATAAAAATAAATAAATAAATAAATAAATAAATAAATAAAAATAAAAAAAGAGAAATGATATATGACCTATGGAAAAAGTTTGATAATAATGAAAGAAAAAAAAGAATTCTCTATACAGGAGGGAAAGTTAAGGTGATTTGCACTGAAATAAAGATTATATGACTATAAAAAAGAATTCTTTATTCCAAAATAAATAATCTGTGAAGATATTTAAAGTGCTCTTATAATAAAGCTCCTTAAGCTGGGCAAGTGGCTCATGCCTTTAATCCTAGCACTTAGGAGGCAGAGGCAGGCGGATCTTTGTGAGTTCAAAGCCAGCCTGGTCTACAGAGTCAGTTCCAGGACAGCTGGGGCTACAGGGAGACCCTGTCTCGAAAAGACAAAAAAATGAAAAATAAAAAAAAATAAAGCTCCTTAAAAATAAAAAGTTCATAATTTTGGTATATATGTGACATATATAAAGACATACTTTGGAGCAATACAAGTGGGAGGGAACAACAATGACAAAAAGAATGGATCAAAGAATTGACTGAAACGATTAACTTCTGCCCAAAGAATAAACGCCTGCAGAGAAAAACTGTAAAAAGACTGAGAAAAAGATGCAAGACTTGTATGGCAGAATGCATGAACTGGGGTGGGGTGGGGGACATGGAAAAGGGAGTGTGTCTAAATTGGACTGAAAAATGATGTATGAAACACACACAACACCAATAAAAATATTTTATTTAAAAAAGGAATTTTAACCTCAAACTTGTCAAGATGTAATTTTTGCAGGAACTAAGTAGAAAAAGCATCACCTTATAGCAATAATGATCGAAAGGTTATTCCTGGACAAACTGTCAGCCCATGAAAGGAAACAGCCAGAATTGACCAGAGTCCAAGTCAACAGCTCCAGAGAGAGTGGACTGTTTTACCTCTCATCCACCTGTGCCCCTTTTCTAAGCCTAGGGAACAACCTGCGGAAGAGGGGGCGTGGTAGAATGTAAGGGCTGCGATTGGGGTGAATGGTGAAACTACAGCAATGTAGTCTGGACACTCATTTGATCAACTTGATTGAACAAACAACCTGTCACCCCCCACTGGATGGTGGGGCTGTAGGTGTTTGGGCACAACAGCCTGCAGATAGGTTTTGCATGAAGGATGCTTGTACTCATGGATTATCACTTATAGCTAAAAATGGGGGGGGAAAAAACAAACTGAGAGAAGATGCCAAAGGCAGTTATGGCAGATGCTGATTCTGGGATGGTGGGGTGGTGGGGTCGGGGGGCGAGGGAGATAGGGAAATCAAGCCCTGACTGAATTGGAAAAATAATTGTTAATGGCGGAAAATGCACAAAGCATCAAATACAACATTAATTAATAAAAATTAATGACATATATAGCTTCTCTACATTTTTGTATCCCATGTATGTAACACAAATCTTATATATCACTTATGTATATATTATATTATATTATATATATATATATATTATGGAACTGCAATAATCCAGTATTATTTTGATAAATGTTTAAATTAAAAAATGGAAATGCACAAATAAATCCTTTGTAGCAACTATGTGACAATTTGTCTAAAGGTCAGAGCATTAAAGCATCTATAGCAGAGTTTGAAATAGGGATGTTTTGGGTGGAATTCTGAAAACAGCTATGTGAACATCTACCCTGTGTTATGTGAGAAGAAAGTTCTGAAACTGCAGGCTTTGAAGTCACTTGCTGATGCAGGATTCCAACATGGAAATAATAAAATTCTAGGTCACTGTATTTGGCAGATGGTAGATTCCTAGTAATCTAACACATTAATTTTGGTAAGTATTATTGTGGTGGTTTGAATGAGTGCCCCCCATAGGCTCTAGGTATTCAGACGTTTGTCTCCAGTTGGTGGCACTGTTTTTGGAGGTCTTAGAAGGTGTGGCCATGCTGGAGGAAATGCTTTGTTTGGGGCAGGCTTAGTGAGTTTTTTTTGTTTTTGGTTTTTTTTTACATTTTTTTTATTGATGCTTTTGTGCATTTATACATCATTTTCCAATTCAGTTCAGCATTTTCCTTTCCCTTCCCCCCAACCCCCTCCGCATCCCAGATCATGCATTTTGCCATAACTGTCCTGCATCTTCTCTCTCAGTTTTTTTTTCATTGTTTAGCTATAAGTGATAATCCATGAGGTATAAGCATCCTTCATGTAAAACCAATTTGCAGGCTGTTGTGCCCAAACCCCCACAGCCCACCTTCCAGCGGGGGGTGAGGGGTTGTATGTTCAATCAAGTTGATCAAATGAGGCTTAGTGAGTTTTTAACAAGCCTAGTGGTCTACAGTTGCTTCTTTCTGCTTCCTGTGCTCTTTGCGAGATGTGCCCTCGGTTTGCTGCTCCAGATCCAGCCGCCAACCTCCCACCAACAATGGACTCTAATTCCCTGGAACCGCATCGTAAGTCAACTAAATAAACTCTTCCTTTTATAAGTTCCTTGGTCATGGTGCTTTATCACAGCACAGAAAAGTGACTAATACAGTAATTTGGTCCAGAGAGTGGGCTGTTGGCTCTGAAGAACCTGACCATGTGGATGTTTGGAGAAATGTGGAAGACTTTGGAACTTTGGGCTAGAAAGGCTGTTGACTACTGTAAACAGAGCTTAAAGGGCCATTCTAGTAGAGGCCTGGAAGAAAGCATGGCTGCAAAAGATGTGGTTCCAGGGGAAAATAAAGACTTAGGCAGCAACCGGGATATTTTGATAAAGAGTCTGGCAGCAGTTTGCCTGCAGCCCAAATGCTTGCCTGATGCTAAGTTGAAAAGCAATGGACTGATGTCTTTGGCGGAGGATATTTCAAGACAGCCTAATGTAGAAATGGTGGCGTGGCTTTTAATGGTGAATATTGTGCAGATCTACAGTGAAGAAGAGCAGATGGGGCAGAAAGAAATGCAGAATGTACAGTTTGGATCTGAAAACTGCACTAGGAAGATTAAAGGTGGGGCCAAGGCTTGTGAAGGAGTTTCCTTTGATAAGGAGATTAGAGTGATTAAGGAAGGGCCTCGAGATTTACAAGCAAACAAAAGAATCAGTACCTTCAGGGCAAGACCACACCCAGCTAATCCTCCAGCAAGTCCAGGGCAGTGAAAAATTGCAAATGTGTTTAAAGTAGGAGAGACTCCATCCCGAACTTGCAGCCAAACTCAGCAGTTTCATTCACGTGGTTCTGGCTTTAGAGGCATGAAGTTTGCAAGAGTGAAGGGGTCATCAGTTCTTCCTCCACAGTTTCAGAGTGCTGCCAAGGTCAGGCAGAGTGCAGCAGGGGTGTCCCTGAATAAAGAAGACCCTGAGAGGTCATTGTGTGAAGCAGTGAATGTGAAGCCTGGTTGACAGTGGAGACCCCAAGAAGACTTTCGAGATGCCAGACCTGTGAGATATTTGCCAAGGAGAGCTGCATACAGGGAGTGGTACCAGCCTAAGAAAGATATGTATGTTGCAAGCAAAGCTGGAAGAGCTGAGCCAACTAAGCCCTTTGGAAGTCAAGTCCCAGAAGTTGCATGTGGAGCTACTGGACTTGGTGTTTGCCCTGCAGGTTTTCGGTCTTGTTTTGGTCTGGTATTTCCTCACTACGCCTCTATTCCTCCCTTTTGGAATGGGAATGTGTATTCGGTTCCACTGTATATTGGGAGTATGTAATTTGTCTTTTGATTTTACAGGAGCTTACAGTTAAGAGATTGGCCTGAGTCTCAGAAGAGACCTTGGACTGTGGACTCTTGAATGGCATTGAGACTGGTAAAGACTGTGGGGACTTTAAAGGTTGGACTAAATGCATTTTGCATTTTACATGGTCAGGAGCCTATGGGTGCCAGGGAGTGGAATGTGGTTGTTTGAATATGTGTCCCCCATAGGCTCTAGGTATTCAGATGTTTGTCTCCAATTGGTGGTGCTGTTTTTGGAGGTCTTGGGGTGTGTGGCCGAGCTGGAGGAAGTGTGTCACTGGGGGCAGGCTTAGTGAGTTTTAACAAGCCTCATGGTCTACAGTCGCCCTCTCTCTGATTCCTGTGCTCTTTGCGAGATGTGACCCTCCTTTTGCTGCTCCAGATCCAGCCACCACGCCTCCCGCCACAATGGATTCTAATTCCCTGGAACCACCAATCGTAAGTTCAAATAAACTCTTCCTTTTATAAGTTCCTTGGTCATGGTGTTTTATCACAGCAACAGAAAAGTGACTAATGCAATTATATTAGAACATTAAACTATAGGAAACTTTTAAAAGAGAATCTAAAATCTTATATTTTTCTTCATTTACAATTGTGAAACAATTTATGTATTACCCAATCCCATCGTAGATAAATATCATTTTTCTTTTTTTAATTTATTTTATTATTTTTTATGTGTCTGCGTGTAGGTTGGTGCACCCATGTCATGAAATGCACACGGAGGTCAGAAGAGGGTGCTGGATTTCCCTGGAACTGGAGTTAAAGATGGTTCTTAGCCACCATGTGTGTGCTGGGAGCTGAACCTGGGTCCTCTGCAAGAACAGCCAGTACTCTTAACCACTGACCCATCTCTCCAGCCCCAAAGATCATTTTTCTATGATGTAGGAGAGTACATAAGAATTTTCTAGCTAATCTAGTGAGGAGACTGTTTTCATGTAATGTAGTAAAAACCAACGACAAGGTTAATGTAGCTATTTTATTTCTTTAACAATTAATTGAACAAAAACATAGACTATTTTATAATGAAGTGTTTAGTGGAATCATGCAAAACTTACAATAATAGAGCATTTGTCCTTTTAAATTATCTTTGGCATTTCAGTTGACTAGTTTTATAAGACAGAGTATCAATACCTACCATGTGACACATATCATTAACTCAGATGTGTTTCTTTGATAGATCAAAATCACACTGGATTGAATCTTGAGTACTATATTCTTTTTTATATTCTAAATTTCTCTTTTCTTTCTCTACACACATACACTTGCATATTTATCAAATCCATTTTACAAATGTATTGCTGTCTTTATGACTAATTATTCTCATATCTTCTATAGATTCGTCTTATTTTCAAGTGTCTTGAATGAATTCTTTATTTTTATCTACTCCTAAATGCATCTGTGCTGAAAACATTAGTAAAACTAAACCTTACCGCCCTGGAGCAATGCTGTTAGCAGAGCCCTGCCTGCTTCTTCCGCTGCTTTGTTGCAAAGCTGTTCTCCTGGCTCTTTTCACTTCTTGATGCCACCTGCATTTGTTGGCTCATGGCACTTTCTACCATTTTCAAAGCCAACAAGGTAATGTCTTAAAATAGCTCTCTCACTCTGGCATGCCTGTCTTCATTTTTGAATTATGAAGTCTTTTTCTTTCATCTACTGGACCCACTCACTTAAATCAGTACAAGTCCCCTAATGAAAACCCTCACTTGAATACCTTCAAAGCCCATTTTATCTAAGTGTATTAGTTAGGGTTCTCTAAAGAAACAGAAGCAACAGGATGAATATATATAACTATATACAATTTATTGATTTGCTCACGTGACGGAGCTCAACAGTAGCGCCGAACTGGAGAGGCCGGGAATCCAGGGAACTGCTCAGTCCGCAAGGCTGGATGTCTCAGGAGTCCCAGTCTAGTGCTGAAGGCCCGAATGGATTCCAGGAGATCTGCCAGTCTCAGTACACGCTGGGATCCGAAAGGTTGATCACAGCAGCAAGACAAACTCACCAGATGAGAGAGAGGCAAGCCGCAGGAAGAAGGAAAAGGGACCCAGCTCCCGCTGCCGTGGCCTTAAATACTGCCTGCCGGCAGAAGGTAACACCCACATTTGGGGTGGGCCATCCGGGTTGAGGTGGTCCAATCAGAAGACCCTTTTCTCTTATTTGTTCCTTAGTCCAGTCAAGTTGACACCCAGGATTAACCATGACACTAAGTAAGAAAAAAAAATGCATAAATGCTTATCATGAGGAAATGGTTACCCTTCTGGACATTTTTTCTTTTGTTTTCTTTGGTTTTTCCTACCTATTATTTCCTTTATCTTTATTAGGTGTCAAGTATTGTATTTGAATACAGCCGATCTAAGCCAAAGCCTTGATTTATCTCTCAATCTTTATTTTTGTTCCAAATCAGCCTTCCTTCATAAGTTTAACTTTTTTATTATTTTTTTTGTCTTTTTGAGAGTTTTCCTATAATCCAAACTGACCTGGAACTCACAGAGATCCATCTGCCTCTGCTTCTCAAATGTGCATAACCACACCTGGCCAAGCTTATTTTTGTTAAGGTTATTAGCTTTGTCTATAACCAAGACATCTCATTCTGTATGCAACTGGGATATATCCATTTTCTCATTAAGAAAAGTGAGCAATTATTGAATCAATACACAAGTACAAGGGTAGGAAAACACAGGGGAAGGGAATTTTATTCTGAACTTTGTCTTGGCTCTCTCTAAAACAAGATGAGAAGGAGAAAATAATGCAAGCAGTTTTCAAGGTGGCATATGGCATGTTCATTGTCTATCCTCACAGCAAATTATTTTTAGTAAATATGATTGTTTTGGTTGTTCCTACTCTATTTTCTATTTTGCTAATATAAAAATTCACATACGTGTGTGTACAATTATATATATATATATATATATATATATATATATATATGCTTCAAATATGAATGCTTTTGCTTTCCTAAGTTATATGAGTTTATTATTAATCTTCACCAGGGCTGGGAGGATGGTTCAGTCATTAAAGGACCTATTGTAAATGTGGGAGGACCTCAGTCCAAAGCCTAGTGTCCACATAAAAGCCTGGTCTAGTTACATATCTGTCAGTAACCTAAGCTCTGAATAGAGCTGGGGATACAGACACTGGCAGATTATTAGAGCTCTTTTGACAGCAGTCAGTGAGTTTTGGGTTTAGTGATAGGATCTGTATAGTGGAAGACAACAGACATCAATCTCTGACTTCTACTTGCATATAGACATTATCCATATACAGACACTACAAACACACAAATGCCACACAAATACACAGGTACTGCACACACATAAACAGACACACTACACAGACATGGACACTACACACATACACACAAGCTCACTCAAAACAGTCTTCACAAAATGTTTACATTTTTATTAATACCCATGCATTCTTCTGTTTAAAGAAAAAAATTCATATATATTTTTAAAATTTTATTTATTTCTGTATGTGTATGAATGTACTGTCTGCATGCAAGTCTGTGTACCCATGTCATGCAACGCCGCGGAGGTCAGAAGAGGATCTCGGATTTCCCTGGAACTGGAGTTCTCCTGGAATTGGGAGTTTCAGACGGTTCTTGGCCGCCATGTGGGTGCTGGGGATCGAACCCGGTTCCTCTGCAAGAGTGGTCGGCGCTCTTAATTGCTAGGCCATCTCTCCGGCCCATGTTAAATCATTTTTTTTTTTTTTTTGTCTTTTCGAGACAGGGTCTCCCTGTAGCCCAGCTGTCCTGGAACTCACTCTGTAGACCAGGCTGGCCTTGAACTCACAAAGATCTGCCTGCCTCTGTCTCCCAAGTGTGAGGATTAAAGGCGTATGCCACCACGCCCAGCTGCTAAATCATTTTCATATTTTCTCCAAGTTAGTGTTTTGTTCTCAAGCATCTTGAATTGCATTTTTTATTTTTATTCACTCATAATCAGTTGAAGGAGGCACTGTGCCCATTGGTAAAATAGTGCCAATATACCATAATTTTATTTGATACATTTTTGTCACTTTTTAGGTATTTATACATCAACTTATATTGCTCTGTACCTCAATATTTGTGAGATTAATTCAAAAATAATCGGGGCTGGAGAGATGGCCTAGCGGTTAAGAGCGCCGACCACTCTTGCAGAGGACCCGGTTTCGATCCCCAGCACCCACATGGCGGCTCAGAACCGTCTGAAACTCCAATTCCAGGAGAACTCCAGCTCCAGGGGAATCCGACACCCTCTTCTGACCTCCGCGGCATTGCACGACACGGGTGCACAGACTTGCATGCAGACAGTACATTCGCACACATACAGAAATAAATAAAATTAATAAAAAAAAAATCAAAAATAAAATCTGAGGAAAAGGGTACATTTAATTTTATTCCCAATTTCTATCCCTAATAAAACACAAATAAACAAATAATTAATAAATAAACACAGAAATTTATAAATACAAAAATAAATAAATATTAAATAATTAAAAGATGTGTTATCATATAGATATTAAAATATTAAGTATAACTTGAAACAGTTTTTATTCTATTTTTTTGGATGGAATCATAAATGAATAAAGAGAAATCACCCTTTATAAGAATCAATTTTACTTTAAATAATTTAATTCATAATAAGTTTTCTGTCTTCTATACATAATATATGTGTATGCTTATCTTCAACTTCTTCATTTGAACATCCAAAGGTTGTCACTTACACATCTATCAGAGAACTCAAGTTAATACACACAGGAAGATGTGGAAGTTCCACCATTTGTTTCCCCAAATTAATGCCTTCCTTGGTTTTCCTGAATCCATAAATGACAAAACCTTCCATCTGGTTTTACAGGCTCACTCACCTGCTTCTTCTACTACTTCCTTCATTCGATTCATTAGCAAATCCTATTGACTCAGCTCCAATATATCCTCTTTGTTTCTTCACATTTTCTGTTATCGCCATCCTTACAATCAAAATAAAATTTCTCCGTGATCATCACTGAATCTTTCTAATTGGTCCTTTTGTTATTTTATTTTCTGTTGCTGTGATAAAAATATCATGACCAAGGCACCTGACAGCAGAAAGAATTTATTGGGCTCATGAATCCAGAAGCATAAGTGTACATCATGCCAGCGAGAAGCATGGCCTATGCAGCTGGACCAGAAAGCTGAACACCCATGTTTTCAAGGCAGAAGCAGAGACAGCAAAAGCAGAAAATGGAGAAAAGCTATGGACTTGCAAGCCAATCCCCAGTGAAGTGCTTACTTCTGGAAGTCTTCACCTACTAAATCTCAACCAATAGTACCACCACCAACTGGAGCCAAGTATTTAACTACTTGGAGTCTAGGAGAGACATTCTCATTCAAGCCACCCTACTCCCCTTTCTGTTCATTTTCAGTGTAATAACCACAGTGAATTTATGATATGAGTTTCCATTTAGCACCTCTATGATCATACTGGAAAACAAATTCCTTCATTGGTCTCCTAAATTGTTCTTTGAATATTATGGAACCTGTTTTCTTTATCTATAAAATTGATCAACTTCTTTCAAAACTAGGCTTCATCATAATTCCATGGTTATGTGATTCCCATCTTTCTGACACTGCATTTATTTCCAGACAAATTAGATTTTAGTATTAGAACTTTGAAATGCCTATGGTGTCTGGAATTCCTTACCTCTAATTTTAAACCTTTAGCTACACTTAATTTGGATTGATAAAATAGAGAAATCTATGTCCAATTGACGGGGTAAATTCCTTCTTGTTGTTCAAATTTCACATTGTCAGAAGACTCTAGGTAGGTATGGGGGAGGGAAAGCAAATATATCAATTATCTTACCCAGACTAAACCCTGCCTGCTTCAATTCCAAACTGCCAGACAAGTAGTTCCTACTGGTTCAATATTGGCAAGATTTACAATAGTGGTATGTCCATTTATGGGAAAACAAAACTTATTTCTTCTTTGAATTTGAGACCTGTGACAACAAGATAGAATTCAGGCCCAGTACAGTAAACATGGTCAAACTCTATGGTTGGAGAGGTCATAGGTTTTAATTTTGTTTTGCTAAGTGGTCATGGCAAACTACCTTTTAAATAATTGTGTTTAATTTCATAGACCTGAACTTCCAAGAATGTACTCTGTCCTCTGGAATTATTGACTAGGAGTGTCCCATAGACCCTCACACAATACTAGCTATTGCCGTAACTATAGGATAACCACCATAACTTGATGGTAAGGTCATACTGCTGAAGAAACTGCATCCATCAACCATAGATCAAGAAAGGAGAAATCATGTTGATACTGACCTTGAAGCTCCATCTCTACTGGCTAGATTCCATAGAGATAGAAGGCACTATGCAAACTACTAGAAGAGAAAGGAAGCATCAATTTTTTACCCAACTGTGAAACAGGCAATGACTTGCCTGGCAAGATATGCCACTGGTGCAACAGTAGTATGCATTATTATGGGAGTAACTAAGGACGTTCTGATTGAATTCAATGTTCATTTCATAAGATAGAACCCAAACTGGAATTGTTATAAGGACCAAGAACATGTGTCTAGACACGTTAACAGGCCACAGGGGAGATCCTACTACCATTGATCTACTAAATATAGTATTAAAATGACTCCTAATGACTTATTATAGCCATTTTTAGGCACAGTCCCTCAACATTCACCAGAGAATCTTACTCACACAGTTAAAAAAGTATCAAAAGAATGAATTCAACTTGATTTGAGATTATGCCCATCATGAAATTTATCATTCTTGTGATTTATAGAATATTAACAGTAAATGTCCAATGATGAAGCTGATTTACAAGCTCCAATAATAACTTTCAGCATCTGTTTTGGTGAAAACAAGCAACCCCCACACTCCTAGACACACATGAAATACATGGGAGCTTGCACTGAAATAGCTATTCCAACTATTTTCTCTGTCTGGTTATTTCTTGGTTCTGGCTATTTATAAGTTTACACATTTATATAGAAGAGCAAAGAAAAGACCTTTAGGAGGCTTGTTATGTTAAGTTTCATGCTTGAAGAAATCTCCTGTGTTGTATTTCCTGGTTATGTGAAGCTAGTTGAAAGGAAGTACATGAAGTAGAAGCACTGAGAAACATGCTGGGGAAGCAGAATTTCTTCTGGAGGAGGGAACAAGGAGAAGAAACTGCATATCAACGCAGTTTCCATTTGAAGAATAAAGAAAAGCAAACTTTTTTTTTACATTGTTTACATTGCTGACTATTCTACTAACCAGCTGCTTTTCTTGCTGGCCTGGAATATTACAGATAGGGCTTAGAGAGGGTCATATTTTAGGGTACTGGTAAAGCATGAAGAGATTAGGGCATAAGAATATAGTGATAGAGTGTTTACATGAACTATTAAATGTAAATTGTAGAAATCAATCCTTCAAAATTTCATTTAGAGAACAAAGACTAAAATTGAGAAGAAAACGATAAGCACCTAGATGGGAGACACTTAAAATATAAATCTGCTGAAGATTTCAAGGACTGTTTTTTCCTAGTGTGAAAACTACCATTTTATTTTCTAAGAAGTAGCCTCAGCTACAAATAAAGTATCTCAAGTACATCATCTGAAAAACTCTCCTGTAGGATGGAAGGTTAAATCTTTCTTTGCATTGTTTCTGGAAACTAATAGGTGCCTCTGTCATTGATGTAATATAATTGATTTTTGTCCCTTTGTTTTAGTATAATTTATTTATTCTAAATCCACAGAAAAAATGTATGTATTTATCATCTGTAATATAAACATTATTTTAACATACATATTGCCTCACATTGTTATTTACTTATGGTGAGAGCACTTCCAACATTTATGAATATATGAGACTAAATATTGTCATTGAATATTTTCACCCTAGTTTTTAACAGATCCTTCAAATTTATAATGATAGAAACTGAAATCAGCAACAGGATTAAATGACTTAATAAGGAGTCTCAATATGCTTGGAGCTGACTTCTCAACTAAAATATAATTGTCTCAGAGAGAATGGGATTGTATATCAGAAGTGCTAAAGGCAGCACGCAATTGTGAACAAACTGTAAGCTCAATAATCTCATTTACAAATGAGAACTATATGAGACTTTCCCAAATAAAAATTGTGAAGTCAGTCCACTACTGGAGTCTTACAGTAAATGTTGTGCTTATTCTACTAAGTGCTTGCCATGAAATCATGATGACTTCAAACAGATCAGTTCATAGAATTCACATATGAAAAAGCAGTTGGATTTGTGCTTATTGTCTCCTATAATCCTAGTGTTCTTTTTGAAGGGGGAGGAGGATCATCGGGGCTACACAGCCAAGCATAACTGGCAGACTTCAGACCAAAGAGAGACCCTGTTTGCAAAATACAAGGGAGACTACACATGAGGTACAAAACTCAAGGTGGATGTCTGGCCACCATAAATACATACACTCACATGAACACATATACAACTTCATCCCCCACCCACACCTATGAAAAAATTCTAAACTTGTTTTTCAAATAACAAAAGTACAAATGTTTGATTTATCAATTCAAAAGCAAAACATATACTAATAATTATATTATTTTCATAATCATTAACTGAAAAGATTTAACCTTTTATTTCAAATCCCATTTTTAGTGATCAAAATTAATAGCCTGCTTAGTTCCGGAAGATACAAGTAGCTAGTGACCTCCTTTCTAAAGGCAACTTTATTAAGCATTTTTCTGTTGTTGACATTAGAATATGTGGCAACATAAGATATGAGATAGAAGTGGCTAAAATCCATTTGTTCTTCAAGGCTACAAAAAGTAAAATTTTATTTCTGTTCACCTTGGATTCTCACATAAATAAATATCCAACCTTTACTTTCATAGATGCCATTAAGATAATGGCTAACCCAGGTAGGTTAGTATTTGAGGTGTACAGCAAAACACAGAACTATGTTGAGACTATCAATACGATATTATCTGCTTTACTCTGCCTTAATATACCTCAATATCTAGAAGGATATACATATAATATCTAACTTTTCCATATGAAAAATAATTTAGCTTTTACACCTTTTGTTAATGTTAAAACTTTTCTTATGCTTCTACAAGTGTTGATCCAGTTTCGCCAACACCATTTGCTGAAGATGCTGTCTTTCCTCCATTGAGTCTTTTTGGACCCCTTGTCAAATATGACATGGCTAAAATTGTATGTGCTCAAGTTTGAATCTTCAGTTTTGTTCCATTGGCCTACAGGTCTGTTTTGTGCCAATACCAGGCTGTTTTTATGACTATAGCCCTGTAGTATAGTTTGATATCTGGTATAGAAATCCCCCTTGTATTGCTCTTTTCACTGAGGGTTGCTTTGGCTATTCGGGGTCTTTTGTTGTTCCATTTGAATTTAAGATTTTTTTCCAAGCCTGTGAAGAATGTCCCGGGGGTTTTAATTGGAATTGCATTGAATCAGTGTATTAATTTGGGTAGAATGGATATTTTTATTTTATTAATTCTTCCAATCCATGAGCATGGGAGGTCTTTCCATCTTCTGATGTATTCTTCAATCTCCTTGTTCAGGAATTTATAATTTTTGTTGTAGAGATCTTTGGTGTCTTTGGTTAGGTTTATTCCTAGTTATTTTATTGTTTTTGAGGCTATTGTGACTGGGAAGGTCTCCTTGTATTCATTCTTCAGTTGCTTGTTGTTAGTGTAAAGAAAGGCTACTGACTTTTATAGGTTAATTTTGTATCCCACCAGTTTACTGAAAGTCTTTATCATTTCTAGGAGTTTTCTGGAGGAGTTTTTAGCATCCCTTAGGCCAGCTATCATATCATCTGCAAAAAGGGATAGTTTGATTTCCTCTTTTCCAAGTAGTATTCCTTTAATTTCATTTTCTTGCCTTATTGCCCTAGCCAGTGTTTCAACCACTATATTGAAGAGGAATGGCAACAGGGGGCAGCCTTGTGGGATTCCTACCTTTATGAGGAATCCTTCTAACGTTTCTCCATTTAGTATGTTGCTGGCTGTGGGTTTCTTGTATATGGCTTTGATTATGTTGAGGAATGATCCTTCCAGTCCAATTCCCTCTAGTACTTTAATCATGAAGGGGTGCTGGATTTTGTCAAAAGCTTTTTCTGCACCAACTGAGACGATTACGTGTTTTTTGTCCTTCAGTCCATTTATGTATTTTATGATATTTACTGATTTTTGTATGCTGAATCATCCCTGCATCTCTGGTATAAATCCAACTTGATCATGGTGGATGATCTTTTTGATGTGGGTCTATAGTTCTCTTTTTTGTTGCATCCTTGCCTGGTTTTGGTATTAGAGTGATGCTGGCTTCAAAGAAGGAATTTGGGAGATTTCCCTCTGCTTGTATCCTTCTGAAAAGTTTGAGCAATACTGGTTGTAAGTCCTATTTAAATGTTTTATAGTATTCTGCTGTGAAACCATCTGGAACTGGGCTTTTTTTAGCTGGGAGGTCTCATTACATTTTCAATTTCTTCATATATTATGGGTCTGTTTAAGCTGTCAATCTCTTCTTTGTTTAGCTTTGGTGATACCTCAGATTTCACATATTCATCCATTTCTCTTAGGTTTTCAAATTTAGTTGAGTATTAGGTTTTTAAAGTATTCCCATATGATTGTCTGGATCTTTACAGTGTCTGTGGTGATATTTCCCCTTTCATCATGAATTCTTTTGATTTGGGAACTGCTCTTTCTTTCTTTTGGTTAACTAGGTTAGGGGTCAGTCTATCTTGTTTATTCTCTCAAAGAACCGACTTTTGGATTCATTGACTTTTTGTATTGTTTTCTTTCTGTTTCATTAATTTCTGCTCTGGTTTTTGTGATTTCTTCCTGTCTGTTGCATTTAGGGTTTATTTGTTGTTGTCTTTCAAGGTTTTTTTAGCTGCAGTGTTAGCTCATTTATTTGTGCTACCCCTCAGGCTGTACAAAAAATCAACTCCAAATGGATCAAAGACCTCAATTTGAAGCCCAATCTCTGAAGGTGATAGAAGAAAAAGGTGGCATCAACTTATAAGACATAGGCGTAGAAAAAGACTTTCTAAATCAGATAGCAGCTACACAGGAAATAAGGTTGACAATGGACAAACAGAACCTTATTAAACTCAAAAGTTTCTGTACAGCAAAACAAACAATCAGGGAAGTGAGGAGAAAACTCACAGAGTGGGAGGAAAACTTCCCTGCTGATAATCTGACAGACTGTTAAATTCCATAATATATAAACTACTCAAAAAAACAAAAAAAAGAAGTAAGGAAACAAATGACTCACTCAAAAGATGGAGTAAAGAGCTGAGCAGAGACTTCCTAAGCAAGGAAATAGAGATGGCTGGGAAAAATCTTAAAAAAGTGTTCAACATGGCTAATAATTAAGGAAATGCAAATTAAAACCACTTTAAGATATCATCTCACCCTGATAAGGCTGGCTAGGATCAAGAAAACAAATGATTCCAAATGCTGGAGAGGGTGTGGGGAAAGGGGAACACTCATCCACTGCTTGTGGGAATGCAAACTTGTACAACCACTATGGAAAGCAGTATGGAGAACCCTTAAAAGAGTCAAAATGAGCCTACCACCTGACCCAGCCATATCACTTCTGGGTAAATATCCATCATGTACAGCCATGTTCATTGCAGCTCTCTTCACAATAAGGAAGAGCTGGAACCAACCCAAGTGACCCTCAACTGACGAGTGGATAGAGAAAATGTGGTACATCTACACAATGGAGTTCTATCCAGTGGTAAAGAAAGATGGCATGAAATTTTCAGGAAAATGGATGGAACTAGAAGTAACACAGTCCCAGAAAAACAAAAGATGAATGGTATCCCTCATCTGTGGATGCTAATACCAAGTTGTAAGACAACCTGAGCAACATTAATGTTATATTCCTCAGGATCTGAAGACAACTGTGCTCTTGTATTGTGAATCCCTAAACAGATTCTAGAGTTGACTTAACACTTATTTTCAGACCTTGGATTTTTGGTATATGATGGAGGATCTGTGTGCATCTTTTAGAGTAACATGAGATTAAAATGGAAAGATACTAATTAAGAAATATGATATGGAAATAACATATAGTTTGTTTCCAAAGGATAACATTTTAATACAGGTGCAATGTAACAGGCTGGTGCAACTTGGCCTTTCTGTGTGCTTAATGATCATACTTAATGTCCATACCAATTTGGCCGAGGGACCTAATGGATAACTCTTTTCCTTGCTCTCAGAGGTCAATCAAGTCTTAGGGGATTATGCATGGGGGCATCTCTTGAAATGTCCTGCAAATGTGGGTCACCAGTCTTCCTGGTCAGGGAAGTCTTGGAGAGCCACTAAGGGGACTTCAGCCAGTGTCCTGTCTATAAAGAGGAAAGTCTGTTCATGCTTCAGAAAAGGAAGCCTGGTCTAGCAAGACACTATTTTGTCCTCGAGTGGATGGAACTGGTAAATGAAAAGATGGAAGGAGCAAGGGGCTCCCACCCTTCTTCACCCCCCCCAAAAAAAACCTGAGAGACCCCTGACCTCAAGAAAAGAAAAACCTTGGTTAATCTGGGCTAACTGTGTGTCCTTAAGCTTCTAAAAGGAAAGTACAACCAGAAATAATCAGTAAGACAAGAGAAACTGTACTGCAGACATAATACTTGGGATCTTAGTAAAAAGAAAAAAGGAAAAAAAAAAAGAGAGAGCACTGCTGTTTGGCCTGTCTTCAATTCTTACTGGCAAGTGCACCTACTCTGTGGATGCCACTGCTTTTGGTACTCTTCAAAGACATGCATGAGACACAGCTTTTTAACCTTCCTATATGGACTGAAGACTCATGTCTCTCCAAGAATCCTCCAAACCTTCATTGCCAGATGGGGACTACTGAGATACTCAGCTCGTGGACTAAACAGCGAAGGGGATCTCAGCCTCGTCAGAATATAGACTGTTATTGTTGGACTACCTGGGATGTATCATAGAGGCCATTACAAGGGGATCTAGACAGTATGCGTGCTTACTGGACTTCATTTGGGGGAAGATGGGAGGGAAAGAACCCAATGTGGAGCACAAGGATTGATGGTTGTTTGGGATTGCCAAGGAGGAACCTTTGAGCATTTCCTTAAGGAAAACATGCCATTTTTTAGAAAAAAAGTCCTCCAATTCAGGTGATATGTGTATATATGTACATATGTATGTATTTATGTATATATATATGTATATATATATATATATATTGAAGCAATACAAGATGGAGAGAACAATAGGGAAAGAACTGGAAAAAAAAACTCTAGAAAGACTCAGAAAAAGAAGAAAAAGATGCAGGACATGTATGGCAGAGTGCAAGGGACTTGGGTGGGGTGGGGGGCATGGAAAGGGAAGTGACTTTAGATTCAATTGAGAAATGATATATGACTGATAGAAAAAGTTTAATAACAATAAAAATATTTGAATAAAAAGATTAAATGGCATTCCATGGTCAAAAAATCTATTCTTAATATTTAATGTATATTTTACCAGTTACTCATTGTTAATTAAGTGGCCTATAAATGAATTTGCAAAATAAAAAATATATTATCCCAGCACTGATTCTGGGACTTAGAGTGTCAGACAAATTACAGTGGCATAGTTTTGTGAGTTTAGATGGTTCTGGATTTCTCAAGCCAGTTGTTTTATTGAATCTAAGACAATGATTTCAGCCTGAAGTCAAGTTAATACATACTGAGAGATTGCATTAATGGGTCCAACTTCAAAAAGAGTTATCATAATGTTATACTTTAAATTCAGCCTTTAAGGATTACAGATTCCACCAAATATGTTTTCTTAATTCATTAAATAATATTTTTGAATAAATTTATTTCAGCAATACAAGAATAAAGCTATGGAATTCAATCATAAAGAGCTGAGTTACTATCTGAGATATTCTGCTACTCATTTTTCTGGTGGGAAAATTTCAGAAGCCTCAATTAATATTTCTAGCAAAGATACCTACTCCATATATTCATTTGGCTAACACATTATAAATACTAATTTATTATTCCAGATGTCAGGCAGCATAAATATCCCTGACCTTGTAGAAATTACCTCCTAATTGACTTCCAAAGTAATACGTGGCTTTGGAAAGTCAAAGGAGAGGTCTATTTTTATGAAAATAAGTGAAAATATGTACAAGTAAGGCTAGTAATTCAGGTTAATACTAAGAATTATGGTACATGTAATCCCTAGTTGCTAAGTAAAGAGCTGAAGGTATTCACAGAAAAGAAGTACCTGAGGTTAGTTCAAATGGGACAAGGTTAATAAATAACCTGGAATTAGAGCAATCAAGAAGAGAAAGGGGGTACAAGACCCGAGGAAAGAGCACGTAGCTTCTTCTGGCTGCCAAGCAGAAGAAATTTATACTTGGAATTCTAGATTTCATGTAGTGAAATTTAGTGGAATGATAAAAAACGCTATTGCAGTTTCACTGACCATCTAAGGTTCTTCTGCTCACTGCATAGCAGTATATTTCTTAGACTGTAGTACAGTGCAGCCATTTCTATACTATTCAGTCATAAGGATTTTCAATTATATGCTTTAATTTAATTTAATTTAATTTTTTTTATTCTTCTATGTGTGTGAATGTACTGTCTGCATGTAGGTTTGTGCAGCCGTGTCGTGCAAAGCTGAGGAGGTCAAAAGAGGGCGTCGGATTCCCCTGGAACTGGAGTTAAAGACGGCTCTCAGCAACCATGTGGGTGCTGGGGATAGAACCCGCATCCTCTGCAAGAGCAGTCGGCGCTCTTAACCGCTAGGCCATCTCTCCAGCCCCATGCTTTAATTTTAATTGACATATATTAATTATACTTGCTCATGGGGTACAATGTGATGTTTTGTACAAGCTAATTACCTGGTATTACAGACTTGCACTACCCCATTTTTTTCACTACTGGGAACCAAACTCTTGTGCTAGGCAGGAACTGTACTGACTAAGCTATGTCCTCAACTCCAGCTTTTCGTAAGGTTTCATCTGCTCTAATAAGACAGAGTGAATCCTATCATTTCATCAGCACTGACAAATAAATTTCTGACAACTAAAATAACTCGGGTGCAGAAAGAACATCACTCTATGTTCTCACATGTGGAAGTTGAAATGGATTTCATAGGAAAAGAAAATGAAGTATGGATTACAGTAGTTTGAGAAAGATGAGAGAAAGTGGATGACGTTATGGTTAAAGGATTTCTGAATGAGTGAGAAAAGTGTAGACTTCTTTTTTTGTTGAAATTTTGGGCATTTCAT
The DNA here is from genome assembly GCA_009823505.1 of Rhizomys pruinosus. NCBI lineage: Eukaryota > Metazoa > Chordata > Mammalia > Rodentia > Spalacidae > Rhizomys > Rhizomys pruinosus. Next base: position 2,764,702 of record VZQC01011251.1, read on the forward strand.
ACAACATTTCTTAAATTTATACCCATTCCCCTTTCCTTGCCCCCACACTCCCACCCCACCAGAGCTCATCCATTCTGCCATACATGTCTTGCATATTTTTTCAGTCTTTTTAAAATTTTTGATGCATAAGTATACTGTTTTGGGCATAAGTTTATGGTTTCCATCAGTTCTTTGGCCCAGGTTTTTGTTGTTGTTGTTGTTTCTTCCAATTTGTATCACTCCAAAATATGCATATGTACATGACACACATATACCAAAAATATGTTGTCTGAAAATAAACTATAAGTTAATTCCAAAACATGTTTGACGATTCACATTTTGACAGTAGAGTTGCATGCAGGTAAAGAAAAATATTACTTTACATTCCTATACTACATGGCAAGTTAATGAGTAACATCAGGTATTATATTTACTTAAAAATAACCAAAAAATAATTATTCAGTTTGCCTTACAAATAGAGATTTGGTGCTAGTATCTACAATTGAATGATACTATACATTGTTTGTTTTTCTGGGACTGTGTTACTTCACTTAGCATAATGGTTTCTAGTTCCATCTACTTGTTTGCAAATTTCATGATGTTGTCTTTCTTTACCACTGGCTGCATTAAAAAAGAAAACAAAAACTATCTTGTATATGTACCACATTTTCTTTATCTACTCATCCATTAAGGGATGTTTGGGTTGCTTCCAGCAGATGAGAAGAAACAGAGATTTTCAGTGGCTGAGAACTAGCTCATATTACAGCAGTGTTGACAGCATGTACAAGACCTGTGCAAAATCAAACTAGAAAAGAAAGAGCATAGAAATGGAGAAATAGATAAGAAGCCCCAACCTCAGCTCAGGAACAATTTGTCTTCTGGGTGAGAGAAAATGGTCTTCTTTAAGATAATAAAGTTTGACCAAACTCCATTGGCTGGACTCATATCAAAGAACATTTGGGGAAAGAAATTTGGCTTGATAGGCTTTAAAATATATAACATAATACATGAAATTCAGTGGGGGACTGTCACAGATAAGAAAGGAATCTAAATATGTTCAAGATGTATTATATGAAGTCAACAAAACTTCAATAAAATTAGTTATGATAACTAAACTGAGACAGTATTAAATAGGTTAACATACTTTAATGTATTGATTTGTAGTGTTTTGGGAAACAGGATGAAACTAGTCTTAAACTATAAAAACTTGGGTTCAGGGCTGGAGAGATGGCCTAGCGGTTAAGAGCGCCGACCGCTCTTACAGAGGACCCGGGTTCGATCCCCAGCACCCACATGGCGGCTGAGAACCGTCTGAAACTCCAATTCCAGGAGAACTCCAGTTCCAAGGGAATCCGAGACCCTCTTCTGACCTCCGCGGCATTGCACGACACGGGTGCACAAACTTGCATGCAGACAGTACATTCAAACACATACAGAAATAAATAAAAATTAATAATAATAAAAAAAAAAACTTGGGTTCAAATGATAGAGTGCTTGCTCAAAACATAAAACTCTGGGCTCAATCCCCAGTAGCAAATAAACTGTATGTGATGCTTCATACATGTAATCCCAGCACTTGGGCAGTAGGTATAACAGAACCAGAAATCCATGGTAATTCTTGGTTACATAAAAGGTTCAAGGCCACCCTATTGTACATTAAATCATGTACGAAAAATATGTGAACAATTGACCAATGCCATACCCTTCTGATGGATTTTTTTTAAACTCATAGAATTAGTATTGTTCTTACATTAGTTTCTTTTCCCATCATTGTGACTAAAATCTCTGATGGAAGCAAATTAAAGAAAAAATGATTTATTTTGTCTCAGAGTTTCAGAGGCCCTGGACATTGTACCAGGGAAAGCAAAGCAGAATGAATGGCAATCAAAGCATGCTACTTGGACTCTTCTAAGTAGACTGTGAAGCAGAGAGCTGTTGCCAGAAACAAAAACAGCCCTAAAACTCAGCTCCTATGTTCATACATCCCCAGCCTGTCTGTCTGTCTGTCTGTCTGTCTCAGAGTTCCCAAAACATCCATTAGTACCAATGGTATTCAAATACATTAGCCTGTGCAGAATATTGCACATTCAAAACATGTCATGCAAATTATATACTCCATCAATTGACTGCCATCTTATAATGAAAAATATACTCAGTCTAATTTTAAAGGGTCTCATACTTTTAACAGTACTAATGCTATTCACAAATTCAACGTTGAAATCTATATTGAGGCTCAAAGCAGTGTCTTAACCGTGATCTCCTTTACAATGTGAAGTCAACTTACATGATTCCAATATAAAATTTATAATTCTTTCTAAGAAAAGAGAAACTGGAATAAAGCAAGGAAAGCTTGAGCTTAAGCAAGACCCAAAACCAGGAGAGAAAACACCTCAGGTTATAGCACCATTATCAACATTCAAGACTGGTGACATCATCTGGGCTCTAAAGTCTTTGCTAATTCCAGTCCGACATCTCTGCTTCCTGAAACACCTGTCTATTCCCTTATGATTGTCTCACGTAGTGAAAACAGCTGTCTTTGTAGATGTCCCATTTCCCTAGAATCTTTAATGTCTTCATGTCTCCCTTGGAATTCACTCTCATAGATTCACACATTAGCCCATCAGGAATTCGTTGCAGGAAATTCCCTTGTACGCATTGCCTAACCTCACAGACTTTTTAAAGAACTTTGATCCAATTTTCCTATAACCTCATTGCTTTTCCATCATGCATGCCTGAAAATTAGTATCACATAAATAATATCAAGTTCTGCTTTTAGGGTGAAATGGCTGAGTGTTTATAGTGTTTTATAAATACTATAAAACTGTGTAACTGATCCAAGGGTAATAATTTTCAGGGACCACATTTCTCTAGGCTGCCATTATGTAGCAGGGAACCCTGGAATATCCATATTTCTAATCATTCTACCTTCAAATGAAATTTTATTTTTATACCCTGGAACCCTAAGGTTTCTATTTCCGGTGTAATGTTTATGGTTTATCTCCAATGGTGCTAAGCTTTTTAAAAAGTTTCTCTGCATATGCTTTGTTGGGAACTTTAAATTTAGTCATGATGCATACTTTACCAAACTGCGTATTTATTTAGAGTTTCTTGCTCAATTTTGTGTTCTATGTCTTTGTAAATCTAGCTAAAACCTGCGGAAGAGGGGGCGTGGTAGAATGTAAAGGCTCCGATTGGGGTGAATGGTGAAACTACAGCGATGTAGTCTGGACACTCATTTGATCAACTTGATTGAACAAACAACATGTCACCCCCCACTGGATGGTGGGGCTGTGGGGGTTTGGACACAACAGCCTGTAGATTGGTTTTGCACGAAGGATGCTTGTACTCATGTATTATCACTTATAGCTAAAAAAGGAAAAAAAAAAAAAAACAAAAAAACAGAGAAAGATGCAAGACAGTTATGGCAGAATACATGATCTGGGATGGGGTGGGTGTGGGGGGGAAGGGAAAGGGAAAAATGCCTGATCTGAATTGGAAAATGATGTACGAAATGCACAAAGCATCAATAAAAAAAAATTAAAAAATATACCTATATATCTAAAAATAAAATAAAATAAAATAAAACCAGAATAGAATAACCATACCACAGTCTGACTCTATTCTTTTGAAATTTCTTTCATCAAACAAATTAGTCCATTAGTTCTGATTCATGATCACTCAAATTATGAGAGCATGGTAAAAGCATGGTCAGATCTTTGCAAGATTGAAAGAAAAATGGACTCTTGCACAAGTTTCTCATAGAATCTTTATTTCTCTTTGAAACCATATAATTCAGCCCTTGATGTCTTTATTTCTTTGAGGATTCTGGTCAACCCTTTCTGTAATAGCTTGTTAAGCTATCCTTAATGTGTTTTAGGGCTTCTTTAACTGATAATTCTAAACACCCCAGCATTAAACTACAAACTAGTTCTGAAGACCTATAGTCCCCATAGCCAAGCTCATAACAGCAATTGTAACTTATGTCTCAATATCAGTTTTCTGTGTTGCTTTTTTCATTGCTAAAACAAAATATATGACAGAAGAAACTATAAGTCTCATTTTGGCTCATGATTTGAGAAGAAATAGGCCATCACTCTAGGGAGGCATCATGCAATTCGTGGTTTTGGGAGCACGAGTATGAGACCCACTAAAGTTTTCAAGAAGCAAAGAGCTCAGGCTGAAGAAGAACCATCCTGTAACTTGTAAGCTCTTCCTCCATGTACCTATGTCTATCACTAAGCTGCATGTACAGAAACACCATGACTTCACTAAATAGAGAGTAAGCATTTAAGCACATAGGCCTAGGGGACACATTTCACAACCAAATTGTACTAAATTTGTGTGGTGGTTATTAAAGAAAGAAAGAAGCAGTTTCTATAGCTCCTACTCTTTGTCTGCCTTCAAATGTCAATATATTTGTCATTTTCAGTCCTCACATCTATAAACTGGCATCTTCCACATGCTTTTGGGATATCCATTTAAAAAATAAACCTTTAAATGAATTTATTCTCAATGCATTAATATATGTTTCTGTCTTTAAAAGTATTAAAAAAAAACATTTGTTTTTATTTTGCACTGTTTGATTCTGCTACCAGGATACTTTGATTATGAGTTGTTTTATTGCAATGTTAAAGAGAATGTCTTTGAAACTACACCCCAGTTTTCTTCTTCTACTACTTTGTACACATAGAAGTCAGGGTTTGATGACACAATTTCTATCTTCTCAAGAAGCATGTAAACAGCAAGAACATAAAACAAATAAATTGAAATCTTAGAAATTTAAACACTACTTCTGCCATAATGATTTAATAAATATCTCATAAGTGAATTAACAAGTAGAATTTCACTTTTCTGAAGTGCAGCGGAATGAGATTTTTAACACTGTAAACATATCATCACCATAATAGTAAAAGTTCATCAGATTTGCCCATCATAACGTTTTTACTTGTACATGATAAGCAATGCAACAGAGAATACTGTCCTATTCAAGGGACGAATGACAGTTTCAATATGATTGACATCATTGATTTCAGGATCTTAACTTCTGTACACTAATAAATAGCAGAAGAATACTAATAATTGTCAGCACAATAAAATTGTCAGCACTCAGTAATTTGCTAAAGTGTAAATAATACCTATCTCTTTTCATAATATAACAATATACTATGTATTCATACAAGTGAACCATTTGTTAAGCAAGACTCCCTTTCTTATCATTCATCATTTTACTGTGAAATCACCTCTAAATGTGTGGAACTGGGTCACACACCTGCTTATGAGTTGAAAGAAGAAAGAAATACATTTACCTACACTTCATATCTTTTCACTTTTACTATGATAAAAGGTTCTTTAAAAATTACTTATATATCATGTGAACCAATTTCCATAAGGTGTATCAGAAATATTGAACATGATATTCCAATGCTGTGAATAAGGTCAGAAGCCATTTATAAAGACAAAGATTCTTCTTATTATTCCAGAGGACTCTGCTATCTTAATATAACTTACTAAAAATTCTTCTCCTAGTTGATTTGAAATTCAAATACCAAAAAATAGTTTTTGGGGGGTATATGTCTGTAGTTTTTAGGACTTGCAATTTTATTCCATGGTTACAGTTAATAATCTCACTGCCAAACCAAAATCAATTTTGTTACCACAAGTTTAGAATATTTTTGCATTTGTGAGGGGCACATTTGTTCTGATATTACTTTTGTAAATGGTGATTATGTTCAGTGATTATGTTCATATTTATGCCTTTATTGCTGTGATAAACACCATGAAAAAAACCAACTTGGGGAGGAAATGGATTGTTTGGTTTACAGGTTATAGACCACCATAGCAGGAAGACAAGGAAGGAAATCAAGCCATAACTTGGAGGTTGGGACTGAAGTGGAGAACATGGAAGAATATTGCTTACTGTCTTGTTTCCTCTTGAGTGCTCAGCTACTTTTCTTATGTAGCCCAAGTCCACCTGCCCAGGAATGGTAATGCCCACAGTTGTCTATCTCACATCTAGCAAAAACTAATAAAATGCCCCATAGCCATATCCGCAGATAATTCTAATGGAGGAAATTCCCCAGCTGGTTTTCTTCTTCCTGGGTGATAGTAGCTTGTTTCAAGTTGACAAAACAACCAGCACGGATGTTCTGTGCTGAATATAACATAATTGCAGAAACTATATTAATATCTATGTGAACCAGTTCTTTCATGGAATTCAGAAACTTTTCCATACATGTGCACATTCCAGACTGTCCTGGTTCTTGCGTTATAGTCTCAAATTCCATGGGTCTTTGGTTTTCCTTAAAAGAACTCAAGTAAGAAATACACTTTTCCCTTACTTAAAATATCTTCAACAAATGATGTTTTCATAATGTCCTTCATACAATATAATTAAATACACAAGTTTCATTATATTTGGAAATATCCTTTCATAAATTGTCAATAATTATTTTAATTTGACTCATACCTTTCTGGAATTATTAAGAGTAATACCTCTCAAAACATGAGTAGATGGCAAAAATGTAGTACATCTACACCATGGAGTACTATTCAGAGGTAAAAAAGATGACATCATGAACTTTGCAAGTAAATGGATGGAACTCAAAGCCATTATGCTAAGTAAAGTAACACAGTCAAAGAAAAACAAACCATGAATGGTTTCCCTCATTTGTGGATGCTAACACCAAATCCCCAGTTGAAAGGCAAGCTGATCAACATTATTGTTCATATCTTTTTTTATTTGAAAGCAACTATGTTGTTATAATGTAAATCTCTTAATGGGCTCTAGAATCCACCCACTGCCTATTTTCAGACTCTGTAATTACTGTATATGGGTGGAAGGTATGTATTCATATTTTAGAGTAATATAAAATTAAATGAGGAAAATATGAATTCCTAAACATAAAAAAGACTAAGAGAAAGATGCAGGACATTTATGACAGAATGCATGATCTGGGGTGGAGTGGGGGAAATGGAAAGGGGAATATGTCTAAATTGAACTGAAAAGCGATGTCTGAAATACACAAAACATCAATAAAAGTATTATATTAAAAAAGAATTATCGAAGTTTGAATCAATAATCAATGAAGGAAGGTGTTTACTTTGAAATTACATCCCAGATCCCTCTCCATGTACCCTGAAGATAAAGTAAGGAAGAACAAAATCATTTAATGCATATTTTCTAATGCTCGTGCCTGCCCTATGAGAATAAACATAGTGTGCCAGACTAAAAATTCAATATGTCTTCTAATAACTACATGTTGATCTTTCAAAGGTATCACTTTGGGCTGGAGAGACGCCTCAGTGGTTAAGAGCACTGCTTATTCTTCCAGAGGACCTACATTCTAATTTCAGCACCCACATAGCAACCTACAATTGTCTGTAAACTCAGTTCCAAGGCATCCAATGCCCAATTCTGACCTCCTCAAGCATAGCATGACACAGGTGTCCTTAGATACAAACAGGCAATCCACTCATATGCATTCAATAATAAACAAATATTTAAGTATGAATTCAAAACATTTTCTAAATTTTGTTTTGTTATTAATTTCTACTATTAAAAAACTAGCCAGCTAAATACTGCCTTGATAAAATAATTTTCGAAAACTTGTATTCTTTCCTATAAATTGAATTTTTCATATTAAAGAAAGAGAACTTCATTCTAATATCCACTAGAGTTAATTCTTCAACCTCCCAGGAGATAAATTATTATTTTTTTTTTGTATGTGTATGAATGTACTGTCTGCATGCAGATTTGTGCACCCGTGTCGTGCAATGCCGCGGAGGTCAGAAGAGGGTGTTGGATTCCCCTGGAACTGGAGTTCTCCTGGAATTGGAGTTTCGGACGGATCTCGGCCGCCATGTGGGTGCTGGGCATCGAACCTGGGTCTTCTGCAAGAGCAGTCGGTGCTCTTAACCGCTAGGCTATCTCTCCAGCCCCCGAGATAAACTATTTTTGTTTAGTTAGTTTCACAAAATATTCAATTGTGGTTATTTAACTGATACTGGGCTCATATTATATTTTTGTGTTATTCAATTATCTTTCACTGTAAATTAACTTAAATTGTTACAGGAGATTAAGTGTTTAAGATTGTTTTCCCATAATAAATCTTCTCTTTCAAATTTTATTATAGATTACTGTTTTGATGACTTCTAAAGCTGTCTTTGAAGACTGCACTGCACCTGTAGGATCAAAGGGAATGAAAAGAGGGGAGGGGAAGAGGAAGCCATCAGCAGCTTCTTGTGGAAGCCAATAATTATTCAACTAAGATTGGGGTCTGCTGCCCATTTCCATATTGCTGTGCTGAATTTTTATCTACTTAAGTTTGCATGGATCTTGTGTGTGCTAACATCATTGTTTTAGGTTCATATGAACAAGGTTCCATGAGCCTTTAGTCCTCTATTTCTATATGGTCATCCACTTAATTCCTGACTCTTACAATCTTTCCAAATCTTCTTCTACAAAGCTCCTGAGCCCTAAGTGGTAGAGTTTAATAAAGGAGTTATGTCCAAGGACCCACATTCTGCAGAATCTTACTCTCTATTATTTGCCTCTTTGTGTTCCTGGATCTCTGTCACATGATGGAGCTTCACTGACGAGGGTTGAGAGATGCATTTGTATGCTCTTTGCCCCTTGTTCTATGCTTTGTGAGCCTTAGGTGCACAGATTGCATTGTAGGTATCCCACGTAGTCTTGGAAATTTCACAGATAATGTCTGTGTGTGAACAGTTATGGAATTCTATAATCACCTTTTTCTGTTACAAAAGAAGATTCTTTGATGAGTGGTGACTGGAACACTTCTCTGTAAATATAAAGATCCATTTTTGGCACATAGGAAAAAATTACATTTGTCTAAATGTGTGAGTGCCTTGGGGTTTTTTCTAAGATGTAAGTCCTCTCCAGCCATGTCTATTTGGCTATTTTTACAGTACCACAAATGATTTTCCTCCCATTGAGTAGGCTTTAAGTCCAATTAGGTTGCTTTTGATGACTGCTGTGCTAGACAGTGGTGTAATTAGGCCTTGAAGCTGGGGTTGCAACATCGATTGAGAGTCCTCCTTTACAGCTTTCACAATCCTCCCCAAAGCCATGAGATCTAGCCTTCAGGGTAGGTGTCTTCCAGGTCAACTCCAGAACCATTGCTCCAAATCATGCATCCAACATATGTCTTATCTTCAGTAATAGGGTCTTACCTTCAAGTTCTTGGAGGCCTTCAAGGGCTGTGGCAATAGTCTGTGTAATTTTGGAGTCTTACGTGCTGTGTTTGCAAACAACCCCAAGGAAGGTTCTTGTCTGAAACTGTTTCTTGTTACATAGCCCTCAACTGTATGCATGGACTCATGTAGAGATGTTGTATGTGTGATTTCTTGGTAGATTTTTGGAGTAAGATAATTCCTATTATTTTTTTTTTTACAATAGCTAGGCATTATTTACCTTTACTCTCTCCTTATCTACCCCTCCCTCCACATCCTCCTCATTTAACATATCCCCATTTTCCCTATCTCTTGTATTATCAAGAAAAAAATGCTGATTTTTTTATACTAAACAGCAAAATAATTAAACAAGATGTCAAATAATTTAAATTGGACTATACTCATGCGCACATAGTCCAATTGAAATTAATCTCCCTACAACATTGCCTTTGTCAAGCACGTCACATTTTACTTTTGACATATTTTCAAAGATAAAATTTTCCACATTTCAAGCAACACTAAAGGTTTTATGGTACTAATACTTTTAAGAATAATGTTAGTAACTTAATTACAAATGAAGAAATAAGGAGACATAGTTGGATTAAATTATTCTACTATTCATAATTAAGTTTTATTTCAATAGTAAATACTTAGCTTGTCACTTTATGCTACACACCAAATGTCAGACCTTTACTTACTTTTTGTTACAAGAAATGTATCTTGCTTTGATATGGGAGCTAGTGAATATCTAAAAATTATGGCTATCTAATGTAAATTGCTTTATGGATTGAGTTTACTACAGAAGCAATCTCTTGAGTTTCCCCACAGCATATTAATATTTGATTTCTTCATCAGAGAAATTTCAGGTTGAGAAATTTTTAAATAATGGAAAGTCAGTACTTTATACACATGTATATGTATATGTATATGTGTATGTATATGTATATGTATGTGTATATGTATATATCAGGATGTTATATTTAGGCCTGTTTCAGTTTTTCATAATATTTTAATTGATTTTTTAGAATTTCTTAAAATGCATTTTAATCATGGAACACCTCCTCCATCTCTTATTAGATCTATCCTCGGTTCCTTACCCGCCCTCGTTTTATGTCTACATTATGTTTTCTTAAAACTTATTGAATTTAGTATGTGTTCCCCAAATACTACTGTTTATAAGCCGTAACTCTATCTCTTCAGCATGGTCAACCTGACCACCATTACACTTTTTTTATTTTTGTATGTGTATAAATGTACTGTCTGCATGCAAGTTTGTGCACCCGTGTCGTGCAATGTCGCGGAGGTCAGAAGAGGGTGTCGGATTCCCCTGGAACTGGAGTTCTCCTGGAATTGGAGTTTCAGATGGTTCTCGGCCACCATCTGGGTGCTGGGGATTGAATCCAGGTCCTCTGCAAGAGCGGTCGGTGCTCTTAACCGCTAGGCCATCTCTCCAGTCCCCCCCCCCCACACCACCACCAATACACTTTTATAACTCACTTTCCTTTCCCCAATGGGTATAGATTTCAAACAGTTCCTCAACTAGTGCTTGGGATTCTGTTCCGCTCCCTTCCCTTCAACATTTATATTGTTTGTCTTGGGTTTTCATAAGTCTTTTGCATGATTTTACAATCACCGTGGGTTCATATATGCAACCGCCTTATTGTGTCTGGAAAACAGTTTCCATTAATTTCCCACCAGCTCTGATCTGTATAACCACCCCACTTTTCTGTATCTTCTCCGAGCATTCTGTAGTCTATCGTTCTCTGCACCTCAACTGGTTGTGAGTCTGTGTAAATCACTACCTGCTACAAGAAGCTTCACTGGTGTGAGTACAGAGATGCACTAATGACAAGTCATTTGGAGTCAGTTTAAGCTTATATTCATTTGCAAGATCAATATTAGTAGGTTCTCTTGACTATGGCCTGGGACTTATTTAGCAAAAGTTGTTGGGCCTGATAACAGTGTTGTGTATAGGCTTCATGTTGTGAAGATGGCCTTAAATCCAATCAGAATATGGTTGGTCATTCCCATAACAGTTGTACCACTCGTGTAGTAGTGGGTATATTTTGCATCAATGGGCATATTTTGCTAGGCCACTCATTATTGTAGCTCCCAGGGTTCATTGCTGGACAAGGACAATGGTTACTTTTCTATTCTATTCTAGTAGTATGGACAACACCTTCCAGCACTATGAAAACTATGAAGTAGAAATTAGGCATTGATACCAGTACCAGCTTGATTTCTCTGTATTTCTTCTGCAATGGAGGTATGCAATATCTTTATAATTAGGGTCTTATCATCAAGTTTTGGAGAGTAACCAAGATAGTAACCAAGATAGCTGGCAAGAGCCAATACTGTCCGAAAGTCCATGGGAACCCCCTGATCAATAATTACAAAAGAGGAAACCCATTTTGGACACTAGGCTTTTAATATATTGTGTATGGTATCTGGTAGGGCTAAACTCACCACATTATAGGATAAATTCATTTAAATTATTTCATATAGATGTATATGTATATATTTTAGAAGCTTCTGTGGTGTTTCCCATTGCATTTTTGAAAGATGATTAGTGTTACTTATTTCTCCACATACTTCCTCTTGTCCTGGGGGTGAGAGAGTTGAGGGCCAGTTGCCCTAGAACTTGGGTTCTTCCTCGAGGTAGACAAAGCACTGAATGCCAAGAGATGAATGAAATAAAGGCTCAGAAAAGTGTGAAAACAGGTGTTTATCAAGGCAGAATGTAAATAACAAGAGTCAAAGACACCCATTCACAGGTAGTCTTCAGTGCCACTAGACCAGGAGTGACTCCTGGGCTGTTACAGTTAGTTTCCCTTATCTTTCTCTTCTTTAATCCCTTCTTCTGACAGTGTAACTTCTCATCTTAGATGGCCCCAGCCAGGATAGAAATAACAACAATTGATATCCTTGTGTGGCCTTGTCTTGCATGCCCTGATTTTGGAAATGATAGTTCTGAAGTGAAGTGTCAATGGCTTTCTTTACTCTTTAGCTTTGCCAGAACTGACTACCCTTGGCTAAATCTCAACACTCCTATAACTTACTGTGCCATTCCCCATCACAATTACCCTTCTTATTCCACTTCTCTTCTTTCCCCTTTATAGCACTGAATTCTCTTTTCTTTCCCATAAAGCACCATCTCATGTTCCCTTGTAATATTTTATACCTCTATCGATTTTCTAGTTGCAACACATCCATATAAAGACTCAATGTTAACATCTGTTTATTAGAGAATGTAGACTATTTTTATTTCTGGGTCTGTTCTTTCCTCACTCAGTATGATTATTTCCAGTTCCATTTATTTACCTCTGATTTTAATAATTTATTTTTTTCTTAACAGCTGAATAATATTCCATTATGTAAATGTACTATATTTTCATTCTCTATTCATCAATGGATGGAGATCTAGGTTGCTTTGATTTCCTGGTTATTATGAAAAGAGGAAGAGTAATCATCAATGAACAATTGTCCCTGTAATAGGATATGGAATGCTTTGAGTATATGTCCAAGAGTGGTATACCTTGATCTTGATGTGTATTTATTTCCCACTTATTGAAGAATCTCCACATTGATTTCCATAGCAGCTTTACCAGTTTACACACCAGCCAGCAATTAATAGGTGATACCATTTACCCATCTCTTTGCTAATATTTGGTTTTGGTTTTGGGATCTTAGCCATTCTGACTGAGGTGAGATAATATCTCAAAGTAATGTTCAAATAGAACATACATGCACTCAAATATATCATAATCTGAAATGAGTATATGAACAAAACTCCTCCCAGGCACAAACTTTTAGAGCCTGTTTGGCCACCAAAGTGGTTATATAGATTTAAGACAATGAATTCTCCTGAAAAGTATCTCAAGCTTTCTATTTCAGAGATAACTGGATACATATCAAGCACAGAATTGTATTATCAGTGTATATTTATTTGTTATTTTAAAATGAAATTGTAATACTTTTGGAATTTTCAAAAGAAGCACTTAATGTCAACAGAGCTGAAAATTACAACATTTCAAAAAAACTCAGAGAAATTGCTTTACAAACCTTGGAATGGATTCATTAAATTAATCTTGGATTCTAATTTAATTTAAGTTTCATCAGATCAAAAGTATTCAAAACCTCCTTAGTAAATGTTGCATGAATCAATTTAATGATAATTCTTATTTCTCATTAGATTCGATTCAAATGTTATTTAAAAAAAACATTTTTCAAAATATTTAGTGTTTCCAACATCTTAAGTAATAAAATATGTGGAATGACTATCACAACTTTGTATCATACTCTGAGTTAAAACAATCTCTTCCAGGTAAAGAAAAGCGAAGTCACAAGAAACAGTCATAAGCATATTTTCTTCAGGGAGTGGAGAGATGGTTCAGTGGTTAAGAGAGCTGATTAATCTTCTAGAGGAGCCAGGTTCAAATACCAGCACTCACATGGGGCTAAAATCCGTAATTCTAGTTATAGGGGATTTGACACCCTCCTTAGGCCTCTGTGGGCCTTGCATGATGTAGGCACCCTAAAAAAATCCAAGGAGTACATTCATTCATATAAAATAAATGAACATAAAAATTCTCCCAACTCCACACCCTGTTTCCCTTCCAGCCTTGGACACAGACACACTATTTTTTTTTTTGTTGTTGTTGTTGTCTTTTTGAGACAGGCTCTCCCTGTAGCTCTGGCTGTCCTAGAACTCACTTTGTAGACCAGACTGGCCTTGAACTCACAGAGATCCACCAGCCTCTGCCTCCCAAGTGCTAGGATTAAAGGCATGTGCCACCACGCCCAGCTAACAGGCTCACTTTTATTCTCAGCACCCCAGATCTCTGGACTACCTTTCTGGTCCAGACCTGTCCATTGCCTCCTGAGCTCCTATACTCACATCAGCTCAGTTTTTCTAGTCTGCACCTTCATCCTACCTTTGAGCTCCTGAGATCAGCCTTCTGTTCTGCTCTCCCCAAGGGATTCCAGAGACCAGATTTCTTTCCTGATAACTCTGATCCCACTTTTTCTCTTAGCACCCCAAATCTCTTGACTACCCTCTTAATCTCCCCATGGCACTTCCCAGCCTCCTCTATTGGGACTAGCTGCAATTCATCCCATTGCTGAAGGACCAGCAATCTCTACCCTTTAGTAAGGGCCCAGACTTTTGCAGACTGCCTGAGAATACCTGAATCCAACCTCCACTTAACAAGCCTCCCAAATTTGGCTGTGTTTGCTGATTAGTAGGGGCTGAGGACTTAAGAGGAAGACTGAGAGTATCTAATCAGAGCCTGAGTTTGGCCTGGCCTGTACATGAACCCCTGAGTGGTTGGATTCAAGCCATCTGGTCCCTACAATATAAAATCAAATGAGAGAACCTAAAGGCTAGAATAATGAGTGATTCATTCCTGACAACAAAACATCTAAAGCACATCAAGTATACAAATAGAATCAAACTCCAAGTCAACAAAGGAAAACTTGAGTTTCACACCTGAATCACAAAAAAATGAAGCAATTCCACATGCCAAAATCACAAAGAAAAATAATAATATGAAAAACCCAAATAACAAGTGCTCATCAAACACTACTAGTCCTGGAGAAGAGATGGACAATGAGAGCACCTTAAAGATAATCAAAGACACAGAGTGTAAAAGAACAGTCATAAACATGATCAAGGAATTCAATGAATTTAAAGAACACAGACACAAAAATCAAAGAACTAAAAGAAGAAAAGTATAAACTTCTGACTGAATTCATAAACGAGATAAAAATACTGAAGAAAACTCAGGCTGAAATGAAGAAGGAAATGAAACACTCAATAAGCCTCAGCAATGAAAAAATGAAATAGAATACAAAAAAACAAAGACTGGACAATAAAGTTGAAGAATTGGATCACTCAGGCAAATAATATGAAAAAATTTAAAAAACACAAGAATGAAATATGCAGGATGTGTGGGACACCATGAAAATACCTGATTTACACATCATAGGCATAGAGAAATGAGAGGAAACTCAGGATAATGGTATTAAACAGATCTTAAACAGAAGAAAATTTTCCCAAATTAAGGAACAACATGCCCACACAAACAACATGCCCAGAAGAACCACATAGAACATCAAATATCAGGACCATGAAAGAAACTCTCCAAGCATAGTAAAAAACTAAACATACAGATCAAAGACAGAATACTGAAAGCTACAAAAGAAAAACAGGTCACATAAAAGGATACCCATCAGAATTACAGCTGACTTCTCAATACAAAAGATGAAAACCCAAACAGCCTAAACCAAAGTATTCCTGCTTCTTAGTAACCAGAGATGCCAACCCAGAATATTTTACTTGACAAGATTGTCTATTATACTTTAAGGGAAAGAAAAAATTTCCATGACATGAACTAGCTGAAAGAATGCAGGTCCAGAAAACTAGCCCTTCAGAAAACACTTGAAACATTATAAAGAGCTGCAGAAAGAATCGACTATACCCCAGGCATATAACAAATATTCTACACAAGCACGGCATGGATGAATATACTTTCTATTAATCACCCCATGGAACTTTCTCCAAAATCAACCACATATTGCAGCACAAAAGAAACCTCAAAAATGCAAAAAAAAAAAAAAAAATTCAAATGATTCCACCAGACCATAATGCAATAAAGCTTAAAGTCAACACCAGAAGAATCCTCAATAACTACACAATCTTAGGGAGATTAAACAACACACTCTTGAATGATGAGCAGGTCATAGGAGAAATTAAGAAAGAAGTAAAAGTATTCCTGGAAGTAAATGAATAAGACAATACAGTGCAATTTTAGAACACTTTAAAAACAGTCCTGAGAGGGAACTTTATAGCTCCAAGCACTTTCATCAGAAAATCAGAATGAGCACAAATAAATAACTTAATATTTCAACTCAAGACTCTTAAACATCAAATGAAACCAAAATTCAGCAGACAAGGAGAAATAACAAAATCAGAGCAGAAATTAGTGAAATAGAAACAAAGAAAACAATACAAAGAATCAATGAATCAAAGAGCGGGTTATTTGAAAGGATAAACAAGATAGATAGATGCTTAGCTAATTAACCAAAATAAATAAAGAGCAACACCAAATCAATAAAATCAGAGATAAAAAGGGAAACATCACAGCAGGCAACAAAAAGATCCTGGGCATTATATAGGAATACTTTAGAAATCTATACTCTATTAAATTTGAAAATCTAAGAGAAATGGATGACTATTTGAAATCAGCAAATCTAAACCAAGAAGAGACCAACAGTGTAAACATAGCCACAATATATAAGGAAATTGAAACAGTAATACAAAACCTCCCTGCTAAAAAAAAGCCCAGCCCCAGATGGATTTACAGTAGAATTCTACCAGGCATTTAAATAAGATCTACAACCAATATTACCTAAATTATTAAAAAAATATAGAAACAAAGGAAAATTTCCCAAATCCATTCTATAAAGCCAGGATTACTCAATATCCCCTAAAATAGGTAAAGATACAACCAAAGAAGAAAACTACAGGCCCACCTCCTTAATGAACACATATGCAAAAATTCTCAAAAAAGTATTTGCAAACTGTTACAGGCACACATCAAAAAGATCATCCACCATGATCAAGTTGGCTTTTTTCCAGAGATGCAGACATGGTTCAATGTATGTTAGTCAATAAATGGCTTAAATAATATAAATGGACACAAAGACAAAAATCACACAATGATTTCAATAGATGCAGAAAAAGCCTTTGAGGGCTGGAGAGATGGCTGGTTAAGAGTGCCGACTGCTCTTACAGAGGACCCAGGTTCGATCCCCAGCACCCACATGGTGGCCAAGAACCGTCTGAAACTCCAATTCCAGGAGAACTCCAGTTCCAGGGGAATCTGACACCCTCTTCTGACCTCCACTGCATTGCATGAGACGGGTGCACAAACTTGCATGCAGACAGTACATTTATACACATACAGAAATAAAAAAAATTTAAAAAAAAGCCTTTGATAAAATTTAACATGCATTTAAGTTAAAAGTTCTGGAATGGAAACTATCTTATCATCTGCAAAAGGGATAGCTTAACTTCCTCTTTTCCAATTAGTACTCCTTTAATGTCCTTCTCTTCTTTTATTGCCCTAGCAAGCATTTCAAGCACTATGATGAAGAGGAGTGGCAATAAGGGGCAGCCTTGCCTGATTCCCACCTTTAAGGGAAATGTTTCCAATTTTTGTCCATTTTGATGTTGGCAGTGGGTTAGCTATATATGGCTTTGATTGAGTTGAGAAATGTTCCCTTCAGTCCAATTCCCTCTAGGACTTTAAATACGAAGGAATGCTGGATCCTGTCAAAGGCTTTTTCTGCATCAATTGAGATGATCGTGTGGTTTTTGTTTTTCAGTCCATTTTTGTGTTTTATGATATTTATTGATTTACATATGTTGGACCATCCCTGCATCTCTGGTATGAATCCAACTTGGTCATGATGGATGATCTTTTTGATGTGGGTGTGTATGTGATTTGCAAGTATTTTGTTGAGAATTTTTGTATCTATGTTTATTAGTGACATGAGTCTATAGCTTTCTTTTCTGGTTTTATCTTTGCCTGGTTTGGGTATTAGAGTGACACTGGCTTCACAGAAGAAATTTTGGAGAATTCACTCTGTATCTTTCTGAACAGTTTGAGTAGTAATGGTTGTAGGACCTCTTTAAATGTTTTATAGAACTCTGCCATGAAAACAACTGGGCCTGAGCTTTTTTTAGTTGGGAGGTATTTTTATTACATCTTCAATTTCCTCAAATATTATGGGCCTGTTTAAACTGTCAATCTCTTCTTGGTTAAGCTTTGTTTGTTCCCAGGATTTCAGATATTCATTCACTTCCCTTAGGTTTTTAAATTTAGTGGAGTATACGTTTTTGAAGTATTCTTGGATGATTGTCTGGAACTTTTCTTTGTCTTTTGTAATGTTTCCCTTTCATCATGAATGCTATTGATTTGTAGTTGCTCTTTCTTTCTTTTGGTTAACTGGGCTAGAGATCTGTCTATTTTGTTTATCTTTTCAAAGAACCAGCTTTTAGATTCATTGATTCTATATATTGTTTTCTTTGTTTCTATTTCATTGATTTCTGTTTTGATTTTTGTTATTTATTCCTGTCTGTTAGGTTTAGGGTTCATTTGTTGTTGTCTCTCAAGTGTTTTTAGCTGTAGTTTTAGATCGTTTATTTGTTCCCTTTCTGTTTTTATGATGTTGGCACTTAGGACTATAAATTTCCCTCTTAAGACTGATTTTAAAGTATCCCACAGGTTTTGTTGTGTTGTGTTGTCTTTTTCATTCAGTTCCATGAATACTTTTAATTCACTCTTTATTTCTTCTCTGTTCCATTCACTATTCAGGATTGTGTTGTTGTCTCCATGTGTTCTTGTAGCTAGTAGGGTTTATCCTGCTGTTCATATTGAGCTTTATTGCACTGTGTTCTGACAAAAGGCATGGAATAATTTCAATCCTTTTGTATTTGTTGCGATTTCCCCAGTATGTGGTCGATTTTGGAGAATGTTCCATGAGGTTCTGAGTAGAAAGTATATTCTCTGGTGTTTGGGTAGAATATTCTGTAGATGTCTGTGAGGTTCATTTGGTGTATTGTATTGTTCAGTTCTGATGTCTGTCTGTTTAATTTTTGTCCTGTTGATCTATCTGAGGGGCTCAATTGGGTGTTGAAGTACCCCACTATCAGTGTGTTAGGATTAATCTGTGTCTTGAGGTCCTGCAGAGTTGTGTTTATAAAGTTAGTTGCACCAGACTTTGGTGCATAAACATTTAGGACTGTGAAGTCTTCATGGTTCATTGTTCCTTCGACAAGGATGTAATGGCCCTCTTTGTCTCTTCTGATTAATTTTACTTTGAGATCTATTTTGTCAGGTATTAGAATAGCCACTCCAGCTTGTTTCTTGGTACCATTTGCTTGGAATATTTTTTTCCATCCTTTCACTCTAAGGTGGTGTCTGTCCTTGAGTGTGAGATGGGTTTTTTGTAGATAGCATATAGAAATATTCAGTTTCCTAATCCATTCTTCCAGTCTGTGTCTTTTGATTGGAGAGTTTAGACCATTAGTATTTAATATTATTATTGAGAGATGTGTGTTGCTTCCTATCAACTTATTTTTTGTTTGCATTTTTGGTCTAGGTTTGTATTTAGTCTGTTATGTTTTTGTTAATTTCTCTCTTTAATTGGTTAGGGATATTTGTTCCTTTCCTCTGTTCTTTGGATTGCATGAAAGATTTTCTGAAGTGTTGGTTTTTTTTAGATATGTATTCTTTCATCTTGTTTATGTCATGATAATTTACCTAAGGGATGCTAAAAACTCCACCAGAAAACTTCTAGAAATTATTAAGAGTTTCAGTAAAGTGGTGGGATACAAAATTAACCTAAAAATCAGTATCCTTTCTTTATACCAACAATAAACAACTGGAGAAGGAATATAAGAAGACCTTCCCACTCACAATATCCCCCAAAACATAAAATACCTGGGAACAAACCTAAACAAACATCTCAAAGATATCTACAATAAAAATTTTAAACCCCTGAAGAAGCAGATTGAAAATGACATAAAAATATGGAAAGACATCCCATGCTCATGGATTGGAAAATTAATATAGTAAAAATGTCCATTTTACCCAAATTGGTATGCAGATTTATCGTAATCCCAATCAAAATCCCATGAGTTTCTTCACAGACTTGGAAAAAAAATCCTTAAGTTCATATGGAAAAACAAAGACCCTGAATAGCTAAAGCAATCCTGAGTGAAAAATGCAATATAACAGGGATTGCTCTACCAAACTTCAAACTATATTACAGGGCCATATTCATAAAGACAGCCTAGTACTGGCACAAAAACAGACCTGCTGACCAAAGGAAAAAAATTGAAGATCCAAACTTGAGCTCATACAATTTCAGCCACCTCACATTTGACAAAAGGGCAAAAAAAAAAAAAAAAACTCAATGAAGGAGGATAGCATCTTCAGCAAATTGTGCTGGAAAAACTGGATCACCATTTGTAGAAGAAAAAAATTAAACCCCTATCTCTCACCCTGTACAAAAATTAACTCCAAGTGGATCAAAGATCTCAACATGAAACCCTAAACCCTGAAGGCGATAGAAGAAAGAGTTGGCAGCAAGGTACAAGACATAAGCATAGGAGAAGACAGTCTAAATCACACAGCAGCTGCACAGGAAAAAAGGTCAACAGTTGGCAAATGGGATCTCATCAAACTCAAAACCTTCTGTACAGTGAAAGAAAAAATCAAGGTAATGAAGAGAAAACCCACAGAGTCAGAGGAAAACTTCACCTGTGATAAATCTGGCAAAGCATTATTGTCCAAATTATACATACTACACAAAAAGAAACAAAGAAGTAAGAAAACAAATGACCTACTCGAAAATGGAGTAAACAGCTGAACAGAGACTTCACCAATTGTGGGTAGGCTGCCGAGATTTGTGGTGCGGCCCACTTAATCCCAGGATGACCCATGTGGAAAACACATGCAGGAAAGCACAGCACGTTGATGCATGTTGAGGTCCAAATGCAGAGAGAGCGTTTATTGAAAAATGTCTGGTTATATAGTGAACATGACTCTTAATCTCAGGGCCAAATCCTAAACCTTTTCATCACTACACCCCACCCCATGGGTGTGGCCAGGGAGGTCCCATTGGCTTAGAATGCAACCCATCTTAACTAAGTTTTCCCATATCTCACCCTTTTAATTTTATTTTTTAAATTTTTTTCTGAGAGGTGGGGGAGCCCATAGGTAAGGCTAACAACCCAAAAAGAACCTGAGATTTGAATAGTCAGCTGCTCAAGCCTGTTTTCAGTGCTAAGCAGTGGGGGGGGGGGGGCAGGTCAGACCTGAAACTTTATTTTCACACTAAGGACAATTAATATCCAAAAAATACAACCAAGAAGTGAACAAATATTAAGCATAAGCAGTGAATGTAAGTAAAATTCATGTAACACCAATAAGCAAGTATCTATGTCCAAATTTTGAAACAACCCAAGGTTCCCATAGTCCAATTGGAGAAGCTTGTATGCACAAGCATACTTATCAAATAGGAGTTCAGTCTATATTGCTGTAGTCTCATGATTCACACCAATCTCTCCACAGCCCTTACATTCTACCACGCCTCCTCTTACGCAATTCGAAAGGGGCACAAGTGGACGAGAAGCAAAGCAGTCTATTTTCTCTGGAGATGTCATTTTGGACCCTAGTCTGTTCAGGTTGTTTCCCTTCATGGATTGATAGCTTATTCAGGGTACCTTTTTTAATATATTTTCTTAAATTTTTATTTATTTTTTATGTGTATGAATGTACTGTCAGCAAAGTGTCAAGTATAAAATTAATCTACAAATCAGTAGCCTTTCTCAATACCAATAACAAGCAAGTGGAGAAAGACCACATGGAAATGCTTACATTCACAATAGCCTAAAAATATCTCGAAAAAAAAAAACCTGAGAAAATACATTAAAGTTTTTAGCAATGAAATGTTTTAGTCTTTAAAGACAGAGATTAAGAAAGACACCAGAAGATGGAAGGACCTCCCATGTTCATTGATTTGAAGAATTAATATTGTGAAAATGACTTTCCTACCCAAAGCTATTTATAGATTCCATGCAATTGCAATCAAAATCTCCATGACATTCTTAAAAGCATCAGAAAAAGAAATCCTAAGCTTCAAATGGAAGCACAAAAGACCCTGGATAGCCAAAGTAACCCTGAGCAGTGTGCATCAGTCACAACATGATCCACTGAAACCATCAGGTTTTATTATGGAAAACAACATAATATTGCTATATAGTTCACTGGACTTTAACACACTACTTATCATTTATGGAAATATATTTTTAATTTTATTTATATTTATTTTATGTGTATGAGTGTTACATGTGTGTAAGTGCACCAGTGTCATACAGTGTCTGAGGAGGTCAGAGAGGGGGGTCAGATCTCTGAGACTGGAGTTATAGACAGTTATTAGTCACAACATACCTGCTGGGAATCAAACCCATGTCTTCTGCAAGGGCAGCCAGTGCTCTTAAACACTGAGCCATCTCTCCACAGCCTAGATCTTCATTTTAATACTATATTTATGCCCAATCTGCTATACAGCCAGATTATTAGGTTGTGGATATCCAGAAATCTCTTAAGAAAAATATATCAGTTAAGTAAATACATGGCATATGTTCATGCTTTTTACATCTGCAAAATGGGAAATTAAAAAAAAAGCATTTTGACTTAATACAATTTTAGAGAATTAAATTTCTTAATGTGGATGGTATGATGACTAAAATTATACTAGATTTGTCTGAGTTCAAAAAAGTATAGTGCCATCATAATAATTACCATTATCACTCTTATTATTACCAAGCGAAATTATTCCCATTTACGGTTGAATAAAGAGTATTATAAATAACCCAATTAGAACTATTCATATATTTAATAAAAATCTTTGTGGAAATATTGAGTGAAATTATAACATATTATAGCATGCAAAGTAGTTTTATTATTTTTATGGGGTCAAGGTCTTAGTAAATTCAATGTTCCATGGTAGTAATAAGCACAGTTACTGGTTGGTGATGCACATGCACAAATCCACTGAAGAATTCCACTCAGTTGAATTCTTTCCATTAAGTAACTCATTTATTTCCTAGAAACATCTTTCTCTTTTCATCATTAGTGCTGCTGTTCCACAGCTTATGCTTAGCTCATCAGCTTGCAGTGATGAGGAAGAGACATGTGGTGAGATGACAATGCTGACGAAGAGGAAAAGAACAGTAAAAAGGATAATAATTGTTTTACAATGTGCCAGGTTAATTTCTGTGGGAACAAACTAGAAAATTATCACAGTTCTTTTCTGTTTTCCTAATAAAACTGCTTCAACTTGAACATCTATGCTTTGTTTCTCATGTATGAAATAATAGCATAAGCTTTTCAAATTTATTTTCCCAATAAAATTTTGTCAAAAATCAAAAACTCTGTTAACAAAGTCTGGGGGAAAATGCAAGTCAGTCCATTCTGGTCCTCCTTTTCTGTCTTTACTCTAGAGAAATCTTTGAATTTACTTTGGTGGGGACTTTCCTAATTCCATTCAGCTGTACCCAAGTGCAATTCTTTCTCTCAGGTACTGATATGCGATCTCAGGTTGGAAATCTCCCTGAAAAGTTTATGGGCTACTAATAAAGACTGTCATCTTCTGACTCAGAAGCTTCTTAATATTTCAAAAATACTGGTGTTCAGTCTCAGAAGACATTGATCTGAGTGAGAATCCAAGAATTCAATGAGCCACTATGTGTGCTTTGGATGGCAATAGTGGTGACAGACGCTCACCTTATGAAAGGACAGTGCAGGGAATCAAGTTCACCCTAAGTTTGCTAAGGAGGATTTAAAAGGGATAGAAAATCTGTAGAGTTGGAGATGGCCCTCACATGTTCTTTTTATGGTATGTGTTCAGGAAGCCTATTTTAAGCAAGCAGAATTCATGGAGTGCAGGACAGTTGATGTCCTTGTTCATACACCTATCATTTGTTTCAAATGCTCAAAATCAGGTCAATGACACATGACAAGACATTGGACTAAACCAAGGCCAAGATCCACATCCAGAACTCGGAGAGACTGAAACAAGGAATGCAAATGGGAATAGTCAATTTTATTACTGCATTCTTCTTAGTGACACTGTGTCTCTCAACACTTGCATACCGGCATTTCAAAGTAGCTAATGTCCCACTCTCTATAGATATTTTACTTTAATGTCTCTGTTTGTATTCCCAAAAAGTATGTGCAGGCTTGTATTCTTTTCTGAAAAACTTATTTTAACAGAGATTGTGTTATCCATCCACATGAAAAACAAACCAAACTTTCTTCCCTTTCCCATACCTTTATTTGTCTTTATTATCAGGCTGTTTTCCTCCTGTTTACTCTTCTTCCTTACTTTGATAAAATTAAAAGTATAAAATCAGTGCCTCCTTTACCTGTTTTGAGTCTCAGTGTTTATTATTCTGCCTATTATGGATTAAGAATTCCACACATGGAATCAGTGATGGATGCATTACAGAGTCCAAACATACATCATATATAAACACACATGCCCACACTCAAACAAACATACACCACATAAGCATATATATATATATATTATATNGGAATCAGTGATGGATGCATTACAGAGTCCAAACATACATCATATATAACACACATGCCCACACCTCAAACACAACAACACACAGAAGCATATGATATATATATATATTATATAATACTATATATATTAGATATTTGATATATATAATATATGCAAACACATACAAATCATACAAACATACCATAAAACACTGATTATGTATAGAGTAATAAGTACTCAATAAGTGAGTTTAGTTGTCTATGATGTGTGTGATTTGTGATTGTAGAGAGAGAAAATATATGAAATATTAAGGGTTCAGATGCTCTGGCTATGGATGTTGCTAATGAAGGAATAAATGCTTTTTTTTTTTTTTTTTTTTTTGTATGTGTATGAATGTACTGTCTGCATGCAGGTCTGTGCACCCGTGTCGTGCAATGCCGCGGAGGTCAGAAGAGGGTCTCGGATTCCCCTGGAACTGGAGTTCTCCTGGAATTGGAGTTACAGACGGTTCTTAGCCGCCATGTGGGTGCTGGGGATCGAACCCGGGTCCTCTGCAAGAGCGTCGGTGCTCTTAACCGCTAGGCTATCTCTCCAGCCCCTGGAATAAATGCTTTCAAACAATTTTCATTTTCACATGCAAAATATCATTATCACAAACCATAGTAACATTCTCTCTGTAAATTGCCATTCTATCTATTTAATCTTAGTACATTACTTGAAAGAATATTACGAAGGATGTTCTGTGGAACTGAGGAATCTCAGCCAAACATGGTGTGCTGGAGAGCTTTAGTGTCAATTTGGTATAACTAGGTTGAGGGAGTCTCAATTGTGAAATTGCTTCCATTGGTCTGGGGACATGACTATGGAGCATTTTCTTGATTGTTCAGTGATGTTGGAGGGCCCAGCCCACTGTGAGCAGTGCCACCCATGAACAGACTGTCTTGCATTGTTAATGAAAGCACACTGAGCAGAGACCAGAGGGGAAAGCCAGTAAGCTGCTTTCTCTCCATGGCATGTGCTTTAGTTCCTGTCTCCAGGTTCCTGCCCTGAATCCCTAAGTGAGGAACTGTGAACTGTGGGTGTAAGACAAATAAACTCTTTCTTCCCCAAATGAGTATTGGTCAGACTGTTTGTCATCATAATTAAAAGCAAACTATAACACAAGCCCTTACTTAAGGGTGTGTGTGTCTGTGTGTGTGTGTGTGTGTTACTTTTATATTGCTGTGATCAAATACTTCACAAGAACAAGTGAATTGAGGAGAGGTTTATTTTGTCCCATTGTTTCAGGGGATACAGTTCATCTTAGAGGGGCCGGGCAGGTGGATGGTATAAGTGATGGCAGCGATATCTTGTGGTGTGATTTGTTCCAGAATTCATAGTTCAGGAAATAGCAAAGGTAACCTGAAGATGGTATAATGTAGAGGCAACACACATAGGAGGATCCACCAAGGCTTTACTTCCCAAATAACAACCTCAGTGAAATGCATCATGGGCTGAGAGGAAGTCAAATACATGAGCATCTACAAACATTTCACATTCAATTGTGATTTCATATTAGGCTTTATTTTTCTTTCTTTTACATTTTACTTTGTCTGACTGAATTTTAGGAGTACAATGACAACATAGTCTTTTTGTCTTTTAAAGACCTGTCTTTCTCCATTTACAGTTTACTTTATGTTCTTCCTTAATGTCTAAATATATCTATGTTTCAAATGGTTACTGTGTCCCTTTGCTCATTTTTATAGTGCTTTAGATTTTTAAGGTTACCAGAATTTGGAGCCAGAGATGGTTGTGGTAAACCATTTGGGAGGACAAATTGTTACCTGAAGGACCCTTTTCATCTCACAAAATAACAATAGTAGTACTCTCCTTTAGATTGTTACATAAAGTAAATTGGATATTCCTTCTATACTTCAAAGGCCTGAGGCTAAGTTGAATCACCAGTTTTCCTCAGGACTCAAACTTGCAGCTGGCAGATCTTTTGTTTACTCTGCAAATATAACTGAATGGATCAATACCTATGTAAATAAAATTAAATAAGTAAATGAATACCTTGCTATAGAGAAAGAATAATAATACATATGGAAAGACAGATATAAAAAATAAATGATGTGGAGATGGAGGAACACACCTTTGATCCCAGCACTTTGGGGGCAGAGGCAGGCCTCTGATATCAAAACCAGAGTGGTCTACATAGCAAATTCCAGGCTAGCTGTTGCTACAGGGTGACCGTCTCAAAAATTCCTGAAATAAATAAATAAATAAGAACATAGATAGATAGATGATAGATGCCAGATAGATACATAGATGATAGATAGATGATAGATAGATAGATGGATAGAGAGATAGATAGATAGACAGATAGATAATTTGGCCTGTTCATTAAATTTTTTGATTATCATATGAGAAATTAGGACAAAAGTTTACTGGAGAAATAAATAGCAAGCTAGTTTTCCAGCCTTAGTGACAATCATTAATTGAAGGTAGCTAAGCTAGATATATTTTTGTCCTCTTCAATAATTATCACAAATTCTGTTCGATAACAAATAAGGAATATGGAAGTGATCAAATAGAATTGATGTTTCATCCTCAACATACAAGTATCTAAACTAGGAAAGGCCAGAAATTCTGAGGTAAGCAATGTCTGATAAAGAGAAGTGATCAAAATGATAAGTATCAAAGTATGACCAGGACAGGAAGAAACAAGTTAAGGATACTGGCTGAAATAAAAGGAAGGGGTGATAATGTAATGAAATTCTTAATGCAATCACAGACTATGGGCATGCAAGTAATTAAAATGTTATCTGGGAAGAAATAATGTAGTAGTTAAGGACTGAGATGCTTAAAACTGTAGCAGGAGAGTGAGGGCTATTTCAGGAATGGCTATGGTGATGGAGATTGGAAAATATTGGAGATATGTCATACATCTACCATGTGACCCAGATATACCACTCTGTGTATTTACCTGAAGAACTTCCAGTCGACATACCACAGAAATATCTGCACATCCATATTTACTACAGCACTATCAAAACCAACTAGGCTCTGAGGCAAACTATGCTTGTATCAACAGAGGAATTTATAAAGTAAATCTTTATATATGTGCAATGGAATGTTTTTAGATTAAAATCAAATAATGCAATTTGCAGGAAAATGGAAGCAATTGGATATCATTATATCAAGGAAACGAATTCAGATGTAGAAAGATAAATACTGCATGGTTTCTCTGACTCGTGGCTCCTAGATTTTATAGAGACGTGTACGATATGTTAATATACAATATACGTAACATAAAAGTAGAAGTTAAACTGTATAGGGGAAGAAAGAAGATGAATGGGAGGTGGAAAAAAAGGAAACTGAAAAAGATGAGGGCATGGATGTGTCAGAGGGAATATCCTCAAAGTACATTAGATACACTTGAAAATGTCTTCTGTCATGAGGAAATTGCCATGTAAAAAAATAAAAGAAAAGAAAATGTCTTTATGATGTTTGGGACTATAAACTCAGTCAAAAGCCTATGGCTGAGGAGGCCGTAGGACCTAGATGGAAGCCACTGCTGCTGATCTGTTAAGCGGAAAATTTCTTCCAAATATCTGTGCTTGTGCCTCCAGATTAGTGTTCTCATTAGCATTGGTCAGAGCAGCTTCTGTTTTTGATGCACACTGAAAACAAGAGTCACAACTAAACAAAGCACTGAGAATAAGTGACTGTTGAATGGTGGGTCATTATTCACAAATGGGGCTCTACATTAACATTCTAAGGCTGCGGGAATATCACATAAGTGGGGAGAGGTAGAATAGGAATGGGTATCGTGGTCTGTTACCTCTGACATGATATGACTATTATACTCTAACACTAACCATCTGCATAAGATTGAGTCTGCTGGGCTGGAGAAATGGCTCAGCAGTTAAGAGCACTGGCTGCTCTTCCAGAGGACCTGGATTTGATTCTCAGTATCCACATCACAGCTAAAACCATCAATAACTCCAGTTCCATAGAATCAGATGCCTTATTCTGATTTTTGTGGGCATTGCGATGCAGGGATGCACTTACACACATGCAGCCCATACTATTACATAAGGAAAATAAAATAATAAATAAAATATATAAAAAAAACCCTTTGATCCTGTCAACATCCTGTCACTGAGTGGGGAGAGAGACTTCTGGGGCAGAATTTACTTTATTATTTATATGGAGGTAACAATTGATGCGGGAGGGAGAAGAGGGGTTTTTGTTTGTTTGTTTCCTAGTGTAGCAACTGGCAGGATACCACGTTCATGTAAATTAACCCACACTCATGTTCCCATAAGCAACCATAACGGAATTTATTTGGTTATTAAAAATAAGAGGAAAGAAAAAGAAAAGATATGAAAGGAGAGTGGGCTGGGAAGAAAGGGATCAGCAAGAGTGAGGCTAGCAATAAGAGAGAGAGAGAGAGAGAGAGAGAGAGATCAGAGCATATTATATAAGTGTATTGAAATTTCATTCTTACATATAATTAATGCAAGGTAATAAAAGACAGAAATAGAAAATAAAGGAATGGACATGTAATTTCTGGATATTACAGATGATCTACTGTAAAATGACATGATTTTCAATTAAGAAGTAGATAAAGAGATGTGCTTCTGATTCATATAGATCCATAGAGAGGGAAAAAAAAAGAAGCAAGCAACTGGCAGGCTCATGGCAGCGTAGCAGCCGTGAATGAGGAGAAAAGTATTTTCATTCTGAACAGCTGAATAATAATCCATTGTGTATTCATTATCCATTCAGCCGTTGATGGACATCTTTTATTCTCAGTTCCTGGATATTATGGATTGGACATTTAAATTTCCATTTTAAGGCTATTGTGAAAAGAGAATACTAGCTTTGAATCGTTATATATGTATGTTTCAATTGGAAATTCCATAGAGCTCAGGAAATGATTAAGAGACATGAAATGAGGAGGTTCTTGATATAAAGAGGTAAAGGAGAATGAAGGACTAGAAAAAGTAACATAGGTGATGAATGGGTGCAAAGGGCAGAGAGAAGAATAGAGGGGCACATTAAAAGCCTTTAGAAAATACCACAGGGGAACCTACTAGTATAGAAAGTCCTTAAAATGTATACACATACTATATAAAAAGGGTTTAAATCAAGCTACAGTATAAAAAGGGTAAAAAGGCCTTACCGGAATCAACAGGCTACCCAATAAAAAGCCCACTGTCAGAAATGGACTATATGTTTTGGAGATATTGACCAGAGACCTCCCATAGACTTTCTTTTTTTTTTATTGATGCTTTGTGTATTTCATATATCATTTTCCAATTCAGTTCAGGCATATATCCCCTTCCCTTCCCCCCACCCCACCCCTACCCATCCCAGATCATGCATTCTGCCGTAACTTTTCTGCATCTTTCTCTGCTTTTTTGTTTTTTTTTTTTTTTATTTTTTTTAACAATAAGTGATAATTTGTGAGTACAAGCATCCTTCATGTAAAACCAATTTGCAAGCAGTTGTGCCCAAACCCACACAGCTCATGGGTCCCACCATCCAGCAGGGGGGGCTTGTATGTTCAATCAAGTTGATCAAATGAGTGTCCAGTCTATATTGTTGTAGTTTCACCATTAACCCCAATCGAAGCCCTTACATTCTACCATGCCCCCTCTTCCGCAGATTGTTCCCTAGGCTTAGAAAAGGGGCACAGGTGGATGAGAAGCAAAACACTCTACTTTCTCTGGAGCTGATGTTTTCAAACAATACTGGATAACTGGCATTGCTTATGATTACCAGCAAGTATTTGATAGTAAGACTCTGTTGCTGAAGTCACTACATACACCAGTCATAGAACAAATGAGGAGAAATAAAGCTGTTACTTACTTCAAAACTTTATTTCTATTGTCTAGTTTTCAGAATGCTGGAAGTGTCTACACTACCAGAAAAGAAAAGTAATCATTAGCTTTATTATCTATTCCAATGACCAAGTGGGCCAGATATATCTAATGGTACAGAAATAGCATAAATGTTACAGATTATACAACTACTTCTTGATTGGATTTAAGACCAACTTCAGAAGCTGGGACCCATATCTGGCTCTGTTATAGGACCAAGAACCCATGGCTAAACAGGCCTCAGGCCCTCAACTCTCACCAAAGAAGAAACATCTTGAAGGAGATGTCAGAGAATAAGAGACTGTGAAATCCTCTGCCCTAAATTGGATAACTACAATGTACTTCTCCTTCAGAATCTTTGGGATCATTGTGTAAGAGTGGTAGAAAGATTGTAAGAGCCAGAGGTAGGGGATGAATAAAAGGAAACTATTTCCTTAAGACAGCAATTTCATATATGAGCCCACTGTGCTTGTGATATCATTCACAAAACCTATATAAGTTCAACCATACGGAAACCTAGCATAGGTGCCAGGTAGGCAAAAAGCCTTACTCCTATCTGGTGATCTGTTGGCAAACGATACCTAATGGAGAGGGTGAGTTGTCTTTAACGGTATGATGAAAAGTAGGGTAACCAGTCTCCAACTGATGGACCCACACCTAAGAGATTTTGGGGGACACAAATTAACACTACAAGCCTCATCGGGTTTAGTAGAGAAGGGATAGATATGGATGAAAGTTTCTGAATATGATCAAAATACTTCATATTAAATTATCAAAGAATTACAATATTTTTGGAGATTATGTTTTCAATATATATTTTTATTGAACATTTGTCTATTTTATGTGATACATCTTAATCATATTTAGACCTCCTCTTCTATATCCACTTCTCTTATACTCCACCAGATCTCATCCATTCTGCACTATATAAGTCACTTCCTTAAATAAGACCAACCGTTTCCTCACCCAGCACTGCTCAGCTGCCAATATTTCCTTGGCTAAGAAGAAGGCATCCTACCCATTCCTCCAGTTCTATGTTTGGTTTTTATCTAAGTGAGTTTTCATGGGTCTTGTGCCTGATGTTAGCACTGCTATAATTCACATGAGTCAGTTCCCAAAGCCTGGAAGTCTTGTGTGTGTGTGTGTGTGTGTGTGTGTGTGTGTGTGTGTGTGTTTAATTATGGTCTACATCTTATACCATAGAACATAATATATGTCTTTATAGTACTTTTCCTTTAGAAATGGGACTATTTCCTTCAAAATGCAACAATATGTTCAGATATTCATAGGAGCTTCATAAAAATGTAAACAGAAGATATCTAATAACAAGCACTGCAGAAATAAAACATCCTAGAAATCATTAATTGGCTGAGAAAATGTCAGAGCTAAACTTCTAATTTCAGCAAGAAGAATCCTGTTATAATGAAATGATCACATTTAATTAGAGAATATGACTGTTTTATTTGTTGAGAACATCATATCACCAAATTTTAATTCAATTTCTACAGAGCCATTTTCTCATTATTAAAAGTCCAATTATTATTTTATTAATAAATATAAACAGACAGGTATATCATTTTTAAAGCACGATAAAATAAAAATTCTGCTGTAAAGCTGTAAATGTAATATCTTCAACACAAGTTAAATGATTAATGAAATGACTTCAAATAAAAATTAACTAGTGTTTTTCTAATTTATAATTTACTTCCCAGGCAGCTAAACTTCTGCTTAGAATTAGGACATAGTTATAAATACCACCACCATGACAAGGCCCATGCTATCAAAAGAAAAATCATTAATATTGCCAGGCCTGATGCTACATGCATCTTATCCCAAATAACAGAAAGTTTGAGGTGAGGCAGAAGGCTTTCTTAGAATGAAGACCAAGTTTCAGGCCAGCCTTAGCAACCTGGTAAGACGCTATCTAAAAAAATAAAGTCAAAAGAGTAATAGGTACATGGTTCAATAGTAGGGAACTTTCCTAGCCATGGATTAAATCCTCAGTACTAAATAAATAAGCTAATTGATTAATTAGTTAATTAATTAATAGAAGACTATCAAATAATGTCACTTTGTCAAGTTACATTATATTATCAAAATTAAAAGACATTATTTATGTTGAGATCTTTGATCCACTTGGAGTTGATTTTTGTACAGGGTGAGTGGTAAGGGTTTGATTTGGGTCTGCAAATGGTGATCCAGTTTTGCCAGAACCATTTGCTGAAGATGCTATCCTTCCTCCACTGAAGTTTCTTTGCCCCTTTGTAAAAAATGAGGCTTAAATGGTATGAGTTCAAGTCTGGATCTTCAATTTTGTTCCATTGGTCAACAGATCTGTTTTTGTGCCAGTACCAGGCTGTCTTTAGAACTAAGGCCCTGTAATATAGTTTGAAGTCTGGTAGAGCACCCCCCCCCCCCGTATTGCATTTTTCACTCAGGATTGCTTTAGCTACTCGGGGTCTTTTGTTTTTCCATATGGATTTAAGGATTTT
The DNA here is from genome assembly GCA_009823505.1 of Rhizomys pruinosus. Lineage (NCBI taxonomy): Eukaryota > Metazoa > Chordata > Mammalia > Rodentia > Spalacidae > Rhizomys > Rhizomys pruinosus. Next base: position 2,797,385 of record VZQC01011251.1, read on the forward strand.
TTTTTTCCAAGTCTGTGAAGAAGATCATGGGGAAGAAAAGGTTGGCAACAACCTACAATATATAGGCCTAGGAAAAGAATTTCTAAATTAGACAGCAGCTGTGCAGGGAATAAGGTCATCAGTCGACAAATGTGACCTCATCAAACTCAAAAGCTTCTGTACAGTGAAAGAAACAATCAAGGGAGTGAAAAGAAAACCCACAGAGTGGGGGAAAATCTTCACCAGTGTTTCATCTGACAGAGCATTAACATCAAGAATATATAGACTACCCAAAAAAAAAACAAAAAAACAAATGACCTACTCAAAAGGTGAAGTAAAGAGTTGAACATAAACTTCACCAGTGAGGAATTAAAGATGGCTGAGACACATCATAAAAAGTGTTCAACATCATTAATAATTAAGGAAATGCAAATTAAAACCACTGTCAGATATCATCTCACTCTGATACAACTGGCTAAGATCAAGAAAACAAAAGACACCAAATGCTGGAGAGGTTGTGGGAAAAGGGGTACACTCATCCACTGCTGGTGGGAATGTAAACTCATACAACCACTGTGGAAAGCAGTGTGGAGAACGCTTAAAAGACTCAAAATGAGCCTGCCATCTGACCCAGTCATACCACTCCTGGGTATATATCCACAAAACTCATTTTACCACAAAGATACATGAACATCCATGTTTATTGCAGCTTTCTTCCCAATAGCAAAGAGCTGGAACCAACCCAAAAGCCCTTCAACCAATGAGTGGATAGAGAAAATGTGGTACATCTACACAATGGATCATTAAAAAAACATGACATCATGAACTTTGCAGGTGAATGGATGGAACTTGAAGCCATTATGCTAAGTGAAGTAACACAGTCCCAGAAAAAAACAAATGGCAAATGGTTTCCCTCATTTGTGGATGCTAACACCAAATACCCGGTTGAAAGGCAAACTGAACATCATTATTGTCATATTTTTATCCGAAAGCAACTATGTTGTTATACTGTTGATCTCTTAACTGGCTCTAGAATTGACCTACCTCTCATTTCCAGACTCCTTAATTACTGTATATGGGTGGAAGGTATGCATTCATATTTCAGTAGTATAAAATTCAAGGGGGAAAATGTGAATTCCTAAATATACTTTGGAATTAGCATACACTTCATTCCCAGGGGTCATAATTTCGATGAATATGTGATGATTATATGGACATTTGTTTGAGAAATACAAAGGGGAGGGAAAAACAGCATAAAAACTGGCTTAAAGAACTGAATGATATGATTGAACTCTGCTGCAAACAACAAGCCTCTACAGGGAAAAACTTTGGAAAGACTGAGAGAAAGGCACAAGACATGTATGGCAGAAGGCATGAACAGGGGTGGGATGGGGGCAGGGAGAGGGGAATGTGTCTAAATTGGACTGAAATAAAACGAATGAAATACACAATTCATCAATAAAAGAACTAAAATTGTTAAAAAATTAAAAGACATTATTTATAATAATGCATGACCCTGTGAAAACTTTCAATTGAATTATAATATGCCCAAAATTTCCAGTGTAACAGTAAACACGTTGCTTTACAATAGGTACTATGATATAACAAATAATCAATACGAGATGGCCTATCGGTTAAGAGCGCCGAACGCTCTTACAGAGGACCCGGGTTCGATCCCCAGCACCCACATGGCGGCCAAGAACCGTCCGAAACTCCAATTCCAGGAGAGCTCCAGTTCCAGGGGAATCCGATGCCCTCTTCTGACCTCAGCGGCATTGCACGACATGGGTGCACAGACCTGCATGCAGACAGTACATTCATACACATACAGAAATAAAAAAAATTAAAAAAAAAAGAATTATATCATTATGTACAAGGAGTCACAATTAGGCACCCACACATTTCATTGATTTTTTATTACTTTTTTATTTTTTTCATTTTTTAACAATAAGTAATAATTTATGAGTACAAGCATCCTTCATGTAAAACCAGTGGCTAATTTTGGACCATGGAAAATACCTTGTTTTAGTACAAATGTCATTCCATTGAAAACTATCTTTGGTTTTCTTAAAAAGACTGAAATATTCTTATGACTGTGATTATCTAATGCTCAAGATTCTTTTCTATTTTAATTCATATTACTGCTGACATCTAGGACATGCCATTTTGTGATGTGTTTTCAATCCATAATAGAATAAATTACCGATTATCCCAGTAAAGGAAGGAAATTAGAGAAAATGAAAAGGAAGAGAGGAGAAAAACAGAGACAGAGAGATGGAGAGGCAGAGATAAACAGACACACAGACACACACTCACACAGAGAAAGAAAAAACAGAGAAAGGCAAAGACAACACACACACATACATAGAGAGAGCAAGTGAGAGCGAGAGAGCGAGAGGGAGAGAGAGAGAGAGAGAGAGAGAGAGAGAGAGAGAGAGAGAGAGAAATCCTTGATCCCAGATAAGACACAGAACCTTACAATTTCAATTGTCTGGAAATGTTTTGCTACTACAGCAGCTCAGCCTGGGCTCAGAACTCAGGAAGTCTCAAGTTTCCACATCCAGATTTCATTCATTCCCTGTCCTTTTGCCTCCCACCCTGCCTTTTCTTCCTATCCAGCACAGAGAACGGTGACATTTGTAATTCTTTTTCTCCTAAGGTACAGGCAGACAGTTCAATTTCTCCCAAGTAGACCAATTCTCTATTATCTGGTGTAGTTTTATAAACTGGAAAGTCCCCATTTCAGAGTTTCATTGACCATTACATTTTTTTTCTTGTATAAATAAAAAAAAAGCCTGTTTTATCATGTACTTGTTTATGAACCTTAGAGAGTTTTTGTTGTAATTTTTAATTTTAAAATAATAAAATATTTTAATCTGTAGGAATATATAAAATCATAAATCCATAAGCACTTAATGGTAGGAATTTTAATTGTACAAAAGTTAACAGAACTAATGGAACGATGCTACAATTGTATACAAATCTGTAATTATAGGGAAAGTCTTTAACCTGCATCTTTCTTTTTAACTGATGATTTGTGTACTTCAGACTTTATCTTTCAGTCCAATTTAGACACAATCCCCTCTCCCTGCCCCTCCACCTCAGTTCATGCCTTCTGCCATACATGTCTTACATCTTTCACTCTTTCCAAAGTTTTTCACTACAAAGTCTTGTTGTTTGGGGCAGAATTTAACTGTATCAGTCAGTTCTTTGACCCAGTCTTTATGTTGTTGTTGTTTCCTCCCCTTTGTATTGCTCCAAAATATGCCTATATAATGATCACATATGTATCAAAATTGTGACCTCCAAGAATAAACTGTATGTTAATTCCAAAATATGTCTAAGCATTCACATTTTCCTCTTTAATTTTATATTACTCTAAGATATGGATAGGTTTCTTTCCACCCATATACAATAATTACAGAGTCTGAAAATAAGTGGTAAATCAATTCTAGAGCCCATTAAGAGATTCATATTATAACAGCACATTTGCTTTCAGATAAAAATAAATATAACAATACTGCTGTTCAGCTTGACTTTAACTGGAAATTTTCTGTTATCATCCACAAATGAAGGTAACCATTTTTGGAATTCACATTTTCCCCTTTAATTTTATATTACTTTAAAGAATGCATACATACACTTCTCCCATATACCTCGATTACAAATTCTGAAGATAAGCGGTAGGTTAATTCTAGAACTCATTCAGGTATTCAGATTATAATGGTACAGTTGCTTTCAGGTAAAAGAAAATATTGCTCAGTTTGCCTTACTACTAGGTATTTGATGCTAGCATCCACAGATGAGGGATACCATTCATTGCTAGTTTTTCTTGGACTGTGTTACTTTACTTAGCATAATATCTTCTGGTTCCATCCATTTACCTGCAAAGTTCATGATACCATTTTTCTTTACTGTTGCATAGAACTCCATTGTGTAGATGTACCACATTTTTTCTATCCATTCATTGGTTGAAGGGCATTTGGGTTGGTTCTAGCTCTTTGCTATTGTGAAGAGAGGGGCAATAAACATGGATGTGCTTGTATCTTTGCAGTAGGATGAGTTTTGTGGGTGTATACCCAGGAGTGGTATGACTGGGTCAGGTGGTAGACTCATTTTGAGTCTTTTAAGGGTTCTCCACATTGCTTTCCATAGTGGTTGTAGCAGTTTACATTCCCACCAGCTGTGAATGAATGTTCCCCTTTCCCCACATCCTCTTCAGCATTTGGTGTCTTTTGTTTTCATGATTTTAGCCAGTCTTATAGGAGTGAGATGATATCTTAAGTGGTTTTAATTTGAGCTTCTTTAATTATTAATGGCTCCAGACCATTTGTTATATTTTGAATAAATATAAAGAAGGGTTTGAAACAGAGGAGGAGGCACAGGACAGCTACTAAATATGCATAGACAAGAATTTCATAGGAATGTATATTTTGTTCAACAGTGAAGTTTAGAAGCTTAAGAAGTTCAATAATAAAATTTCTTTTTATAATCAACCTACCTATTGTTTTTAATGCACAAAAAGCATTTGAAGTTTTATTTTATTTATTTTAATTTCTCTTTAGTGTGTTTGTATGTGCATGTGTGTGTATGTGCATGGTGGTATCTGTGTACACTGTGGGACAGTGTTTGGGGTGTTGTTTATGTGTAGTGTGTACAAAGGTATATGAAAATATCAGAGAAGAAAATGAAGTTAGCACAGTAGTAAGAACTAACATCACAATATCCACTGTACTTTCATATATAATGTTTACTTCAACATTGTCAAATATATAACACAAATGGCAAGCAATTTACTTATTAATAATAGGAGAGGATAAAATAAAGATGCATTCATATTACATGCACAGTACAAGGAAACATGTTCTCTAAAATAATTGGCTAAAATATTTACACTTCCAATTATCCATTTTCCTTTTCCTTTGTGGTCATAGAATTACTACTTTAAAGATAAAATGTTCCATTGAAACCAAGAGCTTGGGAAATAAGTAATGTTTAATTCTAGTCATTTCCTGTGGCTTTACACAGAGCTTATGTGAATTCGTCTATAAAGAGTCTGTTAAGAGTCTTTAGCTCATTCATAATTGGGTCATTTAGCTTATTGCTCATTTCTTGAAGATTTCTCTATATTTTAGATAAGAATCATCCTCCATAAGGCATGTCAGCCCTTTCAGTCTGTAAAGCTTATACTTTCATTTTATTATCAATTGTTTTCTTCCAGAATTTGCTATATGGGCATTTATTTTCCCCATAATTACCGCTTGGTTACATACAAGAAACTTTTCACTTATCTGGCAGTTATGTTATGTAAATATTATAGCTTTCAAATTAATATTTTTGTCTTTGATTCAGTTACCATATTGGACATGGTAGAGGGATGAGGATTTCTTTCTCCAATACCATATTGAAAGAATTTCCCCATTTTCCCATGAGATATCTTTAGTGGCAAATCAATTGAAATCATTTGAAGGTTTACTTAATTTATTTTAATTTACCTTAATGTGTGCATATTAGTTAGTGAGTGACTGTGTGTGTGTGTGTGTGTGTGTGTGTATGGTGGTATCTGTGGATCTGGGACAATGTCTGTGGGGTTTTGTTTATGTGTAGTGCTTACACATGTGTGCGCAAAGATCAGAGAGGAAAATTAGAAAATTAGAAAAGTTCCCTCACTGGCCACGGAGCTTGATTGGCAGTCAGCATGATCCAGCATACCCTTGTCATTTTACCCCACAGTACTGTGATTAGAAGCACATGGAGACTCAGGTGACACTTTAACTTGCATTCAAGGATTCAAACTTAGGCCTTTATCCTTACATAGCAAGAGATTTTACCCAGTCACATTTCCAGACCTTGACGTCTAGTTTAAATTAATTTTCTTCCATTTGCCCACTAGACACTAGTTATTGCAAAAGTTAAGTTCTATGTTTTATGAATCTGAGAGCAGAATGTTATTATTTTAAAATAAGATTATAATAAAAGAATAAGTGAAAGATTTTATTATTTCTGGCAATCTTTGTTCTTTTATATTAATGTGAATTTCAATCACTTGTTTTCTTCTAACCATAGAACACTATTCAAGATTCCTTTTAGTGTAGGGCTAATGGCAATAGATTCTCTAGCTTCTGAGAAAATGACTTTTTATAATTTTGTTTTAAAAACTTCAAGAAGCAGGTAGTGGTAGTATATGCCTTTAACAGAGGCAAAGGCAGGCAGATATCTGTCAAACGAGGTGAGGCTGGTCTACATAGTGTATTCTGGGCGATTTTGAATTACAGGGAGACCCTGTCTAAAAAAACAAATAAAAACTAAACTAAATTTCTCAACAACATGCATAGAGGTCTTCATTTACAATATTTTTCTTTTATTCAAATATTGTGGCAATGGCATTTTATTATCTTTTCTTCGTTTAGTTTTTGATTAGCTATCTAGTATCAATTGAATCATCACTCCTTTGTGTGCTATGATTGTTATTTTTTTCTTTTGTAAAGATTAACATTATTTTATAATGTTGCTTTTCTGTATCTCAGCTGTAACATACCTAGCTTTTATCTTTGTAGTCATCAGGATTAGCTTCATTCTTGGTTAGATGTCTTTCATCTACTTAGGAGAAAAAAATATAACTTTTATCTCCTGAAACCTTTCTTCTTCCCATTATCTTTGCTCTTCTTAGAACTACGACTGTAAATACCTTGGATTTGTTGACATAACCTACAGTTTTCAAATGCTTTTGGTTTGTGCTTTCATTTTATCTAATGTTTTCTCTTGCCAGAGTTCAGTTTGAAATATTTTCACTGAGCTCCTTTAAACACAAAGTATTCTTTGTATTGCCCATAAAGAATTTTATTAAAATATTAGCTAATTTATTTATTTATTTATTTATTTATTTATTATTTATCTTCTTTGAGACAAGGTCTCCCTGTAGCTCCAGCTGTCCTGGAACTCACTTTGTAGATCAGGCTGGCCTTGAACTCTTAAAGATCTGCCTGCCTCTGCCTCCAGAGTGCTAGGATTAAAGGCATGCACCACCACCACCATGACTGGCTTTCTTTTTTTCACCCCCTTGGGAGCTACTATATTTAATAGGTAGAATATGTATTTTTCTTTTCATTTACTAATAAATTATTCCATTACTGAAATCCCTATTGATTCACTCATTCTTTTTCTCTTTTTTCATATGGAAAACAGCAACAGTTTTTATTCTCATTACTTGTTTTTCACTGATTTCCTTGGAGATCATACTGCAGATAATCAGTTTAAAGGTTTACCCATAATATGATGGATATCTCCTTTCTGGACTGCTTTTAGTATCTGGCCACTCTTACACCTCAGACTACAATTACAGTTGTCCTAATGTATTCAGGCTATCTGGCTTCTGTTTGAATTCTCAACCTATCTGGGCCCCAGTGACCACAGAGATAGTTTTAAGAGAAAATTACAAAAATTTAGAATTCTGGAGTGAGATAAATGGGTGGCAGGCCAGCCCTAGACTGAGAACTATTGGAGACTGATTACTACTGGGTGAGGAAGAGTATGCTCAATTTATAATCCCTAGAGAAGGTGACTAGACTCCAGTGAATGAATTTGCATTGAATGACATCTGGGTACAAATTATTGTCTGGATAGGACTAAACATGGATGGCAAAATGCATGTGGTCTGGTGGGGGTAGGAAAAGCATGGATGAGGGTGGGGGTTTAAATTTGATAAGTAGTTTAATGAAATGTAAAAAAAAGCTTAATTTTTAATTAGAATTCTGCTGATGGTCTGGTTTTCATTTCAAGGGTTACAACCTCTTTGTTCTGATATTAAATTTAATATTTAATAAGATAATCATAATTTTATTGACAGATATGTTTAGATTTCTGTTTGAATTCTACTAACTACATATCTAATCTATTATTTTACAACTACATATAGCACAGACATTTATACTTCCTGTTGTCTAACCAAGGAATCCACAAAAGGGCACTTGTGATTGTTTCCCTGGTACATGAAGACTAGAACAAAATAAAACTGTATTTATGTAAAAACATGGGATAAAAATTGAAATATATACCAAAAATAGTTCAGTACATTTACTTTCTTTTTAGCCAGCAAATCAATTAATTTGTATTGTTTCTTGCACACTGATTATCATTCATTCTAATTATTTGAAGAGTGTAGCACTCCCATGGCTATGCCTCTAATTAAGGGCATGATTAATTAGAATTGTGACAGCTTACCCCTTCTCTGATTAGATTCTAAGTTGCAGAGTACAATGGACTGCAACTCTTTCCACAGCTCTCTAAGATAGTGGTTAATTTTTTCTACTTTGACCAATGCTTCGATTACTGTTCTTTTAATCAAGCTTTCTATTTAAATCAGCTATGGCATATTCAAAGACTGAAGATATTCTTTTTGCAAAAGAGTATAGCTGTGTTTTACATAACTATCACAGTGAATCATTAAAAGCACACCGTATATTAAGAACTCCAATAGATGAACTATTCCAAAATTGTGATTTGTGATGGATAATTGTAGGGATACCACAGAGGAATAAATACTCTGCACATTCACCGAACTCCATTACCTTTTCCATTTTCCAACTCACAGACTGATAAGGTGGTAAAATACCAGTGTGCTTACAGTAGTCAGTCTACTTGCCAACCTAGGACTCTGAGCTCAGCTGTGCATGGTGGTGCATGTCCTTAATCACAGCACTGAGCATGGAGAGACAGTTGTATCTCTGTGAAACTGAGGACAGCCTAGTCTACATAGTGAGTTCTAGGCCTGCAGTGGCTACAGGGAGACCCCATCTCAAAAGGAACAAGCAAACTAAACTTCTGAGTTAAATATCCTCAAAACACTCAATGATGCACCCCATGATGTGACTTTGAATCAAACAGCATGGGTTAGTCTTTATTTATGCACAGAACTCTCAATGGCTTAAAATAACAAGCATTTATTTTCCACCCAGGCTAGACCATCTCATTATAGGTCAAGAAGAACATGTGAGCATATTGGACTACAACACCAGGATTTGGAAATGATGTGTGGAGACAGATTCCCACAGGACTCCAGAAGCTAAATAGAGAACAACTATCCTAGAAAGTACTCTAGCATTATTTATTGTAATTAAATTCTGTTTGTTTTATGGCATTAATTTCAGTTTTTGGCATATATTTTGAGGAATGCCACCTAAGACTTGAAAAATGCACAAATTCTGTTAATTAAGAGAAACGGAATAATATTCATAGTATAATGTTATAAAGAAACTAAAGTATCCCAAAACAGCGCTATATTTAATTTAAAAATTTTATTTAGATTCCTATATAAGGAAGATTTTGTTAGAGAGTAGGGAATAAAAGTGGTGATGAAATGGCATAACAAAATGTGTTTATACTTAAACACACACACACACACACACACACATCCATATACTGAGCATAAATAAGTTCTTTATCACTGAGCTAAACTTTCATATAGTCTAGTGACATTTAAAAATACGGACTGCAGGGGATGAAGAGATGGCTTAACAGTTATGAGCACTGTTAGCTCTTGCAAAGGACTCAAGTATGATTCCCAACTCTCACATGGTGGCTAAAGACCATCCATAACTCCATTTCCCAGGGATCCCATGCTCTCTTCTGGCCTGCATGGGCATTGCACGGCACGGGTTGGGTTTGCTTACATACATGCAGGCCATACATTCAACCACATAAAATAAAAATAATAAATAAAATATTTTAAAAGTATGTTATGCAGTGCTGGAGACATGGCTCTGCAGTTAAGAGCACTGGCTGAAGACCATAATTTGAATCCCTGCACCAGCAAGGTGGCTAAGGACCATCCGTAACTCCAGTTCCAAGGGCTCCACTGCCCTCTGCTGATATCCACAGGTATTGCATCACTCCTGTGTACTTAAAGACAAGCAGGGTGTACACACATAAACATAAAATAAAAAGTAACAAATACAAATATTTTTAAAACTGTGGATTATAACTCACAAAATACTCAACTGAAATTAAGTTATAATTCAAAAACTGTGAGAGGAGGGTCAAAGTAATATCTAAGGACATTGATAGTTATTATCATCACCTTTGGTCTACAAGACCTAATGCTGAAGTCTTTTGTTTTAAATATAGTTATCATTGTCCAAAACATTTTAGTACCTATAGCATCACTACCTCCATTTAGCAATTAAAAATTTTCATTCTTTGTGTAAGTGAGAAATACAAGGAAGTATAGTTGTAGTATCATAGACAGAGGGACCTTCACCCAAGGGGAAATAGAAAATGCAATAATAACAATGATTAAAATTCAATAAATGAAAATAAAGAAGAATAATTATGGGATAAAAGATTATGATATAGAAAAAGACTGAAAATGAAAGCAGAATTTGGGAAAACTATGTCCATTGAGATACACATACATCAAAATATATAGCAGGGATTCCTATTATTTATGATTTAGCCTTCATTCATCAACAGCCAATCATCCATTCATCCATCCATCCATCCATCCATCCATCCATCCATCCATGCATTCATTCTGTAATATTAACTAATGGCCTATTATGCTCTAGATAAATAATCAAGAAAACCAAAGTCTCTTATAACAGGACACATTAACCATGCTTCCTGACAGATTTTTCCTGGCGAGAAGCAACACACAGACACACACACACACACACACACACACACACAACTAGGATCCACACAGTCTAGAAAGGGAATTTACAACAGACAAAGTAACAATTGCACCAGTTATTCAACTTGGTAAACCAAGGAATCAGTGGTGCAGGGAGTTACTAACAATAGTACCTGTGAAAGGTTTTTCAGAAGGTTCAGGGATGATTCAAAACCAGTTGCCACACCAAAAAGCCCACCCCAACACCATGACAACTCAGGAAAGCTGTAGTCCTAGAGCTCTCTGCACAGCTTGCAAGCAGCTAGATTGTTTAGGAATCTCTTCTCTGAAGTTCAGATGCCCAGGATGCTCCCTCAAAGTGTTTTACTTTTTTTATTCTTCTGAAGAACATCTAGATACTCTTTTGATTTCTTTTTCTTTGACATGAGACCTTTGTTTGGGGTCTTAAGGATCCTGAGCTTCTCTCTCCCTTCTGCAAGGAATATTTCAATTCGGCAGCCAGGACATCAGAATTTAGAAATTGCATCTACTTTGGGATTGAAAACAAATTAAACTAAACTCCCTATTTTCTCTAAATATACCTCCAATTAGCCATGCACTAACAGGTGGAGTAGTAAACATTTAGCTGGCTGACAAAGGGGAATCTTTCTCTAGAAAAGAGATTTTATCACTGCCAAAGCAGCAACAACAGCAACAACAAAATAAATCAGAGGAACTGTAAATTCAAATGAAAGTGATTTTCCAATTGATGTTATCTATATTCAAGTCAACTAGTACTGAATATTAGTTGTTAGGACTCCTCTCTTTATTCTAACAACAGATTAATTTTATTAAACAATGAATTGATGCATTTCTTTGAGCTTAGAGGAAGAGGTCCAATTTTTCAATCAGTGTGATCACATTAATTTTTTAGAACATGAGAACTAAGAAGTACAGATGCATAAATATCGACCAATGTTTGAAAGAGAAGTAATGCATGAATTGTTTTCACACAGCCATGACCACCAAATAAAAACAACTGTACACAATAGACCATTTTATAAAATGAACAGATTGATTAATTCAGTCAACTATCTGAATTTATGAGACTATGTGGAATCTATTAAATTTTCTTCTAAATAGATGCAGGGTAAGATTACATGTTTTCATTTCATTTCTCAGTACTTTCTTACACAAAAAATCTTACATTCCATGCTATGGAAAAGAAGTGAGTATATACATTTTAAAAATCAGTGTAAACAGATTAAGCACTGTTCTCTACCTGCCTCAGGCAGTTTCTCTTTGTTGCATACACTATTCACACAGATGCTTTCTAATGACATTCTATATTATATTTATTTTTCAACTTACAAATTCTGTAGTGTTTCTTCCATTATATGAATTAATCTTAAGGCATACATTATAAACATGATTCACAGTGGCATTATTGGAATAACTGTACATTTTTAAAAGGTTGTTAGCTTTCCTTATGCAGTAGATGGTGATTACCACAGAAATCCATGAATTGCCAATGTGCAAAGAACAAGAACCCACAGACTACTTATCCATGAATAGGACGCTTATTTCAAACTTCTGCCTCCCAAGGCTCAGACAACATTGCAGAAGAGGAGGCAAAAAGATTGTAGGAACCAGAGAATGTGGATGATCACAATGAAGCAGTTTTCCGTACAGTTGGTCAGTTACATGATATGAACTCACAGCAATTACGACAGCATGCATAGTTCCCATGAAAGTACAAATAAGACCAAATCCCAGCAGAGATGTTCTTATCCACTTGCATAAGAAAATCAACCCAATCTAGGGAACTTTTGACAACTGACAGCTGCTGGGATTGGGAGATGGTGTCTTACAGGGATGGGACTCTTGGTAGGTTAGCCAGGCTCCTATCGATAGACCCATACTGAGGTTCATAAATCAGACAACAGGAAGTATTGCATACATAATGGATTCCACTGACTCCAGCAGGGGCAGTTGGGGTGGGAGTTACCAGAGGGTATCTAGTAACTATCAAATTATATTGTATGAAAATCACAAAAATTCAGTAAAACATTTTTTAAAAGATATGTCCATGGGTACAGTAGTGGCATGGATGATATGTGGGTAACTGAACACTTCTTGATTGGATTTAAGGCCTGCTCCATAGGAGGAAACACACGCCTGGTACTGTAAATCTATCCAAGGGTCCATGTTTGAGAAGCTCTCAGGCCCAAGGGACTAGCCTACTATCATTATTCTGTTAAATAGACCTGGTAAGCCAGGCATGATGATGCACAACATTAATCCCAGCACTTGAGAGGGAGAGATAGGCAGAGCTTTGCTATATAGTGGCCAGGTTAGTCTACATAGCAAGCTCCAGGCCAGATGTGCTTATAGGCAGACCCTGTCTGAAAAAGACCAAAAAAAAAAAAAAAAAAAAAAAAAAAAAAAAAAAGGACAGGGTGTCGAATGGTCCTCTAAATTCATATCTCTAATTCCCATAATTTCACGCAGCTCTCAGATTTCATTAGAGAAACATCTTTGTCCAGTGGTCAGTGGTTAGCAGAGGAATTCACAACTGGTCAACATGCAGAGAATATCAATGGATTGCTCAGTCACAAACAGGACATCAATACTACATCCTACCCCAAGGCTCAGGGACCATTGTGCAAGAGTGGGTGGAAAGATTATAAGAGTCACAAGTTGGAGAGGACCAGAATAAAGCATCTTCTGGACATGACAAGAATGCTGAACTCATGAACTCACAGCAACTGTGGTTGTCTGCACAAGATCTGCACAAAATCAAGCCAGTCTACATACACTCTAACAGTAGTGTGAAAGGGTTCAAGAGTTTCCATCACTAAATGAGAAACTATACACAGTTGAAGACTTTCTTTAAGGATATGGCCTCTGGTAGGTTGACCATGGTCCAGGAGATAGCCTCACATCCAAACCATATAAGAAGCACATTTTGAACTTTATGATTACATATAAACAAAGAGGAACCAAAGTTGGGGGAGGGTAGGAAGGTGGAAGAGATCTGAGGATTTAAGGGCTAGGCAGAGAGTAAGATTGCAGTACATTGTTCGAAGGTCTCAAAGAATTAACAAAAATCTATTAAAAGTTTTAAAAGGTTACAAAGTTATGGGTATAGGATAGTTCATTTTTATTGATCTCACTGCACTAAGAAGCCTGAGGTCATGGGAAAAGCACACTAGATGTGTTTCTGATAGCATGTTCATAGATCTGCTCTAAATGTTGCTGCCACCATCCCTTATGCTAGAGACCTATACATAAAAGGGGAAAAGAATGCTACTGTTAGCACAACCAAAATAAATAGTTATTTGCCTTAAAATGCTTCTCTTGGACATCTAGTCACAAAAAAGAACAAGTTGAACTAATAAAGAAGGCCTTATGAAATGCTATATAGATATAGATATATAATACTTTTTGGTGAACTTAGAANATGGTAATGAAATACTTTTAATAAAAAAAGCCTGGGGTTTCAGAGAGATACAACTTAATCTTTTTAACATTTTGAATATTTAGAAATTTTAAAATGTCACTAATATTTTTTTTGTGGTTCTTAGCCTCAGCCTTTAACGGGTGCGCTATTGGGGGCTGGAGAGATGGCCTAGCAGTTAAGAGTGCCAAACGCTCTTACAGAGGACCGGGGCTCGATCCCCGGCATCCACATGGTGGGCGAGAACCATCTGAAACTCCAATTCCAGGAGAACTCCAGTTCCAGGGGAATCCGACACCTTCTTCTGACCTCCGCGGCATTGCACGACAGAGGTGCACAGACCTGCATGCAGACAGTACATTGATACACATACAGAAATAAATAAAAATTAAAAAAGTGTTTAGAAATAAGTTTATTTCTGTGAATTCAACACCATTATCAAAGCATTAAGCATGCACATCACTGCCAAATATTAGCTCTTATCCTTTTGCTTACTGTTTTCAATAAGTGCATACATAAATCAAAAGCACTTTAATAAAGACTGAAATTTTCCATCTTCCCAGAAAGTTTACCTCTGCCACTTAAAGTCTTTCTCCAATTAAGCTCATTTTCATATCTGTATGTGTGTATATTATTTTATGCACATGAAATAATTGCTTGAAATATTAATGGATTAAAATGCTGAAATTATGAAACTGCTTCTAGTAGATATCTGTCATTTGTGGCCTTCAACATTTTGGAAACAGTTCCTCTTGGAAACTTGCTTTCTACTTTGTGTACATTCTACAGGGGTTGGTGAACATCTTAGAACCAATTCTTGAGTTAATATGGAATAAAATTACAGGTTAAATGCATAATTCTAGATATTATATCAGAAACCAATGGGACAAAAATCAAGAACCTTACCCAAATTGTTCCAGAGTTAACAACATCATTTCCATAATGTTGTTTTTACAGGCTGAGAATATAAATTCCGAAGTTGCAGCAGGGTAGAAAAGAAAATCTACAGCAACTAGTTCTGTGTCGTGAATAGTGTCCATCTGTTGCTGCTTTGATCTATATCCTGTACTCAGGTCTGTCTTGGTAATATAACTTCAGTTGCTCCAGTGTGCATTTATTTTGTTTTCAACAGCAAAGGACCATAGATAAATAAACACGAGATCTAACTGTAATGGCTGATTTAATAAATCCGAGGTCTTCTCCTTTCTAGCAAGGTATTTCCTCTTCTTTTTTTCTTTTTTAAATTCTTCATTCATTATTTTTATTCTATGTGTAAGAGTATATTTTCTGCATGTATGCAAATGCACTCCTGTCATTCAGTGCCCTCGGATGTCAGAAGACAGCACCTGATTCCCCTTGTACTAAAGTTATGAAGAGTTGTTAGCTACCATGTAGGTGCTGGGAATAGAACCTGAGTCCTCCTTAAGACCAGCTAGTGCTCTTAACCATTGAGCCATCTCTCCAGCCCCAACTCTTCACCTTTTCTATTGGATCTCATAAAAGGATAGTGATTTACTTTATAAAATGCAAGGAATGTCTTCTCTGTCCATATTATGGAATAGCACTTCCTTATTTAAGTACAACATGCTATAAAATCCAATTAAAATCATGGGTATTATCTTATACATCTCTGCTCTTCTATTCTCATGGTAGCAAGCTGCTCCATGAAGAGTTAATCCATCTTGCAATTGATGGCATGTAGCATGCATCCAGAATCAATTTTCAATGATAGGACAAAAGAATTGTGTGATCACTGCAAGAAGTTCACCTAAAAGGCAAGCATCTGTGGCAAAACATGTGTTCTTAAGTTCTTGAAATATACTCTGAGGCCAGGCGTGGTGGCACATGCCTTTAATTCTAGCACCTGGGAGGCAGAGGCAGGTGGATCTTTGTGAGTTCAAGGCCAGCCTGGTCTACATATCGAGTTCCAGGACAGCTGGAGCTAAAGGGAGACCTGTCTCAAAAAGACAAAAAAGAAAAAGAAAAAAAGAAAAAAAAAAGAAAACCCACTCTGGTGGGCTGAACCTATTTCAGGGAGCAGATATCTTGACATGTAAGTTTAAAGATCCCTTTGTTAGATTAACATATATGCATTGTATCCTTAACTTGTTAGTCTGTGTAACTTGCTATTGTATGCCTTACATGTTCTTGGCATAATATTTCCTGTAAATCAACTCATCATTATTTTAGTATTGAATAAAAAGTCAGGACTGAGAAGAATCTTGTGATGGTTAATCCTGGATGTCAACTTGACTGGACTAAGGAACAAATAAGAGAAAAGGGTCTTCTGATTGGACCACCTCAACCCGGATGGCCCACCCCAAATGTGGGTGTTACCTTCTGCCGGCAGGCAGTTAAAGGGCCATGGCAGAGGGAGCTGGTCTTTTTCCTCCTGCGGCTTGCTTCTCTCATCTGGTGAGTTTGTCTTGCTGCTGTGATCAACCTTTCCGATCCCAGTGTGTACTGAGACTGGCAGATCTCCTGGAATCCATTCGGGCCTTCAGCACTAGACTGGGACTTCTGAGACATCCAGCCTTGTGGACTGAGAAGTTCCCTGGATTCCCGGCCTCTCCAGTTCGGCGCTACTGTTGAGCTCCGTCATGTGAGCAAATCAATAAATTGTATATAGTTATATATACTCATCCTGTTGCTTCTGTTTCTTTAGAGAACCCTGACTAATACAAATCTGCATTTGCATCTGCAGAACATGAGCCTCAGATCTCCACTTAAAGCTTCATCTGTCTCCTGTCCTTTTGATACTCTGTGCACTCAAGTACTACACTCACATTTTCTTTTTGCCTTAATTGTTATTGAGGTTTCATCATATATGCCACATTGGTCTGTAATCAAATTTACACCCACTCCCTACCTATGCTTCTCTTCCTGCCAGAATTCATGCATTGAACCCTGCACATTGAGTCATATCTGGTCAAGCCTTTGTAACCATATGTAATTCAGCACAAATTCATCCAGTGGATTCTCATCAGCCTATCTAGAAATCAGAAGTAAGGCATGATCTCCATCACCTCTTGAGTAATAATCAGTAATAATCAGTCTCTAACAGTTCCCAGGCTAGGGCTGGATCACCACTCCTTTCCCTGACTCTACTCTCAACCCTTGTCTGATTGAATTGGTATGGGTCTTGTGCTGGACACCACAGTTTCTGAAAGTTCACATGTGCAAACTTCCAGTGGACTGAAATCTACTGTTTCTTTATGTTCATGGACCAACCCAGGCTCTTACAATATTTCTGTCCATTCTTCAACAATGGTGCCTGAGGCACGGGTAGGTGTTTTAGTATAGGAGTCCAATCCCAGAACACACACTTCAATCTCTTATCTTCTAAAATTTGGAAATTCTGACCTGGAAGCCTTCTACCTGAAGTTTAGCTCTCTTACTTCTAGACGATATTATGGAAGCTTCCAAAGGAGAAATTCAGTCAGTGGTCCATCCCATCCCTAAAGCCTAATCACAGTAATGACTGACACAGCAAACTAAGTCTATTCATGCAGTAGTGGCACTGTTGTCTGGTTGGCATAAAAATCTATCTAATTTGACTTGAACTCTTCTCATTGAGAGTGAACTCATGGGAGTGTGAACTCAGAGCACTGTAAACACAATCAAACACACATAGCTGGGGAGATCCCAGATCCTAGTGAAAATCCTATCTCAGCCATATCTCTAGACAAATGAAATTTCTTTCCATATGATAAATGTAGATCCTTATATATACAGATGAGTATACTGTAAAAAACTCACCAAAGAAGCTTTTTTTGCAACAGATGGAGATGACTGCACAGTTCTGCAACTGCTCACAAACAAGAGAATAAACATGTGAGAGATGCCCAGTCCTAGGTGACACATCTACAGTGGAACCTCTACACCTAAGGCTCATAGAACGTAGTGGAACAGGGGATGGAGAGAAAAGTAGTGCAGCATTAAATGCGTATTTTCTTTTAATTTTGCTATCTTTACAATTAATTTATTCTTACAAGTTAAAAAAAACTCATGAAATAAGTATGTGATAAGAGCAGACTAGTTTCTCATCTTATCTCTGCCTCTAGTTTATGTAAATATGTAGTCACATAGAAAGTCATTTTTCATATAATTCTCTAAAGTGGATTACTGGATGTGACATAATTTCAAGACTGCTTTAAGAACTACCCCTCCAAAAGAACTATTTCTTTTTTTCTCTTTATTTTTTTCATTTTTTAACAATAAGTAATAATTTATGAGTACAAGCATCCTTCATGTAAAATCAATTTTTAAGCAGTTGTGCCCAAACCACACAGCTCAAGGGTCCCACCATCCAGCTGGGGGGCTTGTATGTACAATCAAGTTGATCAAATAAGTGTCCAATCTATATTGCTGTAGTTTCACCATTCACCCCAATTGCAGCCCTTACATTCTACCATGCCCCCTCTTCCACAGATTGTTCCCTAGGCTTAGAAAAGGGGCACAGGTGGACGAGAAGCAAAACAGTCTACTTTCTCTGGAGCTGTCGTTTTGGACTCTGGTCAGTTCTGGGTGTTTCCTTTCATGGGCTGACAGTTTGTCCAGGAACAACCTTTCAATCCTACTAATGAAGCACAAGCAATTAGATATATAGATATTTAAACAGTACTAATTGTTATGGTAGGTTACTTTGGTATAGACACAGGTGTTTGGATATGTTAATCCATGAATTATGTTTTTTCTGTAAAATATGACATGGTCTTACTGTGGCTTATAACATCTCCTAACCACTGGAGGATGTAAGATTGTGGCATCAGCTGTGGGTTATTTCTCCAAGGAGAGAGCTAATAGCCAATTAGATTTGGGATATGCAGACATATGGCTGCCACTGCTGCACAGTATTTCCAGGCAGGTGAGGTGCAGCTGGTGCTGACGGAGGAGTCTTGCTTGACTCAAGGAGACCTATATTTGCTTTATTGGTTTAGTGGCCTTTGGTAAGACTCTCTGGTATTCCAGAGACCAATTGTACACTTGCAAGTGCGGTCTCAATACACCTTTCCCATGCTTACATCAGGTCTTTGACAGCAAAGCCTTACTGCCTCTCTTCTTGCAGGTATCCCAGTTTACAGGCAAGAAGCCTTTACCTTGGGGGGGGGGAGCTTGTATCCCCTGGCCAACATCTCCTTAGTAGAATAATCCATTGCTAATGTCAGAGCTCTCTTGTATTAATATATATTTGCCTAAATGCACAGCTTAAAGAGACTTTAGTATTATATTTAGTTCTGAATAGAGGATAATCCTTTTCACAGTTCCTATGTCTATTAGTCAATTAAAGAAGGCAGTTTTACCAGTTTTATAAGAGATTACTTCTATAACAGTTGGCTCCAATTTACAGTTAGAGAACGACCTCATCATCATCATATTTCTCCTTGTTCTATGAAGGGGAGGTAAGAAAATCTCTCATGTTAAAACTTTGCGGCACCTAGAAGGTAAGTTTCATTAGGACTCATTATAAATAGTTGTTACAAATAGGATCCACTTGGGGCTGGAGAGATGGCCTAGCGGTTAAGAGTGCCGACCGCTCTTACAGAGGACCCGGGTTCGATCCCCAGCACCCACATGGCGGCTGAGAACCGTCTGAAACTCCAAT